>OZ023213.1:45032854-45094967 GCA_963995525.1 Escarpia spicata
TCTCTCTCTCTCTCTCTCTCTCTGTATATATATATCTTTCTCTCTCTCTCTCTGTCACCTCTCTCTCTCCGTCTCTCTCTCTTCTCTTCTCTCTCTGTCACCTCTCTCTCTCCGTCTCTCTCTCTTCTCTTCTCTTTCTTCTCTCTCTCTCTCTCTCTCTCTCTCTCTCTCTCTCTCTCTCTCTCTCTCTCTCTCTCTCTCTCTCTCTCTGTCTCTCCCTTCTCCCTCTCTTCTCTTATCTCTCTTCTATCTCTTCTCTCTCCTCCCCCCTCTCTCTCTCTCGGTCTCTTCCTTATCTTATCTCTTCTCTTTCTTCCATCTCTCTCCCTCTCTTTCTCTCTCTCCCTCTGTTTTTCTCTCTTCTCTCTCTCTCTCTCTCTCTTCCATTTCTTCTCTCTAACTATATATATATCTCCATATCTCTCTCTCTCGCTCTCCCTCTTCCCCCCTCTCTCTCTCTCTCTCTAAAATGATCATGTACCCAGTCAATAAACCAGTATAAACCCGACAGATAAAAGCAACCCGGAACAGAGGAGACGTTACTCGAGCAATGCATTACTCGAGCACATAACGACTCGTTCTACATGTTAACATTAAATCTATGTCCAGGCATTTAATATCCACGTGATAAGGTGTCATGTATTGCACGCTCTACATATCACTTATGAACGGTGTATCCATGTGCACACGCACGTACGCACGCACGCACACACTCCTCTCATACACATACGCACACTCACGCACACGAAAACACACACACACACACACACACACACACACACACACACACACACACACACACACACACACACACACACACACACACACACACACACACACACACACACACACACACACACACACACACACACTCAATGCATTGCATACAACAGGCGGCATATTTGAAGTAGTTCGTGTACATGTCAATATAGTCCGTTCCTGCTAATCTTAGGTACAATCCCTAATTGAATTATCAAACATGTCCACGACACGAGAACACAGCATTCTCTGTTCATATCTACTAACATCCTGTCAGCACGGTGCAATGTTTAAATGACCAGTCACAATACTTCGACGAGGCGAAGTTCTCGTATTTCGTCACGGTTGTCACGTGAAGCTATCGCATTTCGCGGTACTGATGCGAGTCGTGATAAAGGAAAACGGATACACACGTCGAACTCTTCTGTAAACTTTCACGGAAACGTCACATGAGTCTAATCAGCTACCGAAACATCTCAGATCATCAAGAAGTCGGGTTTGAGCCCCTCAAAGCATGCGTCTCGCATTTCTTTGGTCGCCCCCAATACGGCTGTGTGACGCACTCTTGTTGTCATTCAATATGACAGTGTGGCGACAGCAGACAATGACAGTGACGATGACAAATGTGAAACGATTGTGTTAGAGTTGGTCGTAAGTTATCTCCATAACCCGCCCATCATCGCGTCTTTCGCCAGACAACTAACAATTAGTTCCGCCGCCAGTGAAGACTCCGCTTTTTCTCACCTTCAATTCCCGATGCTGTCGTGACCTGCTTACGAAGCGACGGCGAAACACAATAGAACCATTGTTTTCCCTTCGCCAAGTAACGCCCTCCGCCTATCTTTCAACGGGTGTAGGCCCCTATACCGGCTTTCTTTCTGACACCAGAGCGTTTTATTTACAGTTGAGGTTTTTTTCCTTTCTAACAGGTGTACACTTGTTCAGCGATACAGTGAAACGTTTGTATTTAAATATCTACAGTGGAACATCGCATCATTCGAGTTTATTAAGCGTGTGGTACATTCTCTGTCTGTTACAGCAGGGATTGTCCCGGAACATTCTAAGTTCGTGTCCTCTTGTAGTACACGTGGCAACATTTTTTAATTTCGGGGGACGCGGTGGTGTAGTGTTTAGAACGGGGGACGGGGTGGTGCAGTGTTTAAAACGGGGGACGGTGTGGTGCAGTGTTTAGAACGGGGGACGGGTGGTGTAGTGTTTAGAACAGGGGACGGGGTGGTGCAGTGTTTAGAACGGGGGTCGCGGTGCTGTAGTGTTTAGAACGGGGGACGGGGTGGTGCAGTGTTTAGAACAGGGGACGGGGTGGTGTAGTGTTTAGAACGGGGGTCGCGGTGGTGTAGTGTTTAGAACGGGGGGCGGAGTGGTGCAATGTTTAGGACGGGGGACGCGGTGGTGCAATGTTTAGAACGGGGGACGCGGTGGTGCAGTGTTTAGAACGAGGGGCGGGGTGGTGCAGTGTTTAGAACATTCGAGATGCTTCGGCATCTTTTAACTCGACATTGGTTCAGTTTAACTTGAAATTGGTTCAGTTTAATTCGACATTTGTTCAGTTTAAGTCCACATTTGCTCAGTTTAACTCGACATTTGTTCAGTTTAACTCGACATTGGTTCAGTTTAACTCCACATTGGTCCAGTTTAACTCCACTTTAGTTCAGTTTAACCTGATATTTGTACAGTTTAACTCCACATTGGTTCAGTTTAACTCCACATTGGTACACTTAATACAGCTGTATACACAAGTATATGTACACGATATATTCAGTGAAAACTCGTTGTGCAATAATTACCGCGTAAATGACGAATTCCCTGATAAGTCAAGATAGCGTTCGAATGAACACGTCTGCAAGGAGGTGAAACGTTAGGCGCCCTGAACAGTCCCAGGGACTGGATACAGCGTTATACAAGAACTTGCCGTAAATTTGGCACAGAAGACATTTTTGTGGCAAATTCAGAGGTGCCAATGTGCATCACACTATTGCGCGATGCTTCAAACTAAGATCAAGTGTTTAGTCAGCTAACTCAAATAACTTCGGCAAACATCCGACACGCACAGCGAGCCAGACACGAATATCAGTAAAAAAAACACCGAACATGTTAACACTAATCTGCCTGGCGACACGCCGACCCTATCTGATAACGATTACAAGTTCATTTCATAAAACAGGAATGCATCGGCTGGCATTAATCTTAACCGAGCTGAAGCAATCCATCAGATAACGCTTAAGCTATTATAAGTTCATTTCACCAAACGGGAAGGGACTGGTTAACGTAATCTTGGTGCAGATACATACAATCCGGTGATTACGTTGGTGATTAACTTAATACAACTTCTATTCGCCGGACGTGAGGGGTATTGGGTATTACAGCCTCATGCGGCGTATCAAACGGACCAAACGGCGTGTAGGTAGACTGCTACATGTAATAAACGTACATGCAATATGGTGTTTGCCCTTGTGTTGGCCTGTACTTCCAACATGTGTCAAGTTGAAGCCGTTTTTAATTTTAAAGAACCAAATACAAAATGGCTTTCAATATGCTAAATGGTAGATATTGAATATATCGTTGTAATCAATCGATAAGAAATTAGTCACGTTTATTTCCATAATAAAGCCTCCATGTGTATTTTGCCCTAATATTTGCATATTATATATTAATAAAGTTGATGTACAACTAAGCAGGTCTGCCAGGGGGTAAATTATATAGCCCCTTAACAGTCATATGGAATGGGTATCGCTGTATATCAATACCAATACTTACCATTTACTTACCTTTAAGAACACTGCGACTTCTGCAGTTTTATAACACTAACACATTTGTAGTTGTATATCAGCGTTTTCTGGCAAACATTTGTCTAATGTTATTTTACAACCAGTTCATGTCAACAACATTTAAATCTTGCTATAACAAACACAAATAAAGCTAAAGCTAAAAGCATTTAGTTGAGTTATATTTGTTATTCATTTCACTGTCGGTTTACCCTTTTCTGTGACGTTCAGATTGCTGTCAGCAATAATCATCAACATCTCGCGGTGACTGTCTGATGAAGATTGCTGTTAGTATTTGGAACGTATCAGAACATGGTAAACTGAATGTGAAATAAGTAAAGTAGCCCACCTCGGCAGAATAACCAATAAAGCTTGTTTTGAAACTGGGTGTTTTGTTTACAGTTTCAACAAGTTACGGGGTCGTATCTTCCAAATTGCGAACGTTGGTACGGGCGTACTAAATACAACTTGGTGGACAGTATACTTTCAATATTCTTATTATAGCTTTACGAACATTACATTAATAAATTAAAGACTAGTAACAGAGCGCCTCCTTTTAAAACAATGACAACACTGTTTTCCTCCACCAGGTATCGCGCCTGCTCCGTCGCCCGTTCGACTCGGTGACATCCTGTATGGCTTTGGTGGGCCGCACGAGAACACCCCCTTGGTGACAGCCGGGCGGACGTTAGTGGTGACACCCCCCACGAAGCCACGTCGCTCCCACGGACCGTCACAGAACGGCTACCTGTCACAAGATGCGGTACGTCAACTTATGTCTACGTGTGCGAACACACACACCGTTATTCCCGTGTCCTGGTGGTGGTTGTTATGCTGTGGCCAGTCGAAGTAGATACACACGCTATACGTACGAACGAACGTACGAACGCACGAACACACGGAAATACGATTGTGCGAACGTACGAACATAACGTAAACACGTACACGTATGTATTTTCACACATACCTACGCAAATATGCATACGTACGTACGTACGCACGCACACACACATTCGTTTACGTTATCCTGAGTAGCCAACATATATATATATACATATGTAAGTACTACGCACGTACGTGCGCACCCACACTCACCCACACATAAGCACGCATTCCCTAGTCAAATTAGTCAATGAAAAATAGCATAACAATTCCTACTAAAACGGTTTTATTTATTCCGCATTTATTAATATAATATCTTAACAATTGAACAAAATATATTGAATATATACAACCCGCCAAATTGGGTGTAATAAGCTCGAACCATCGTTCACAATCTTAATGTTACGCCCACAAAACGTTCAATAAATGAATAGGAAAACATTTAAATAGTAAACACGAGCTCACAGCGTAGGCGGGTGTGGCTAACAACCAAACCGCAAGTTCATGGGATTGCTCTTTGATGTTGTCTGGTTCTCAAAACCAAGACCGGCGAAGACAGCAAGTGGGAAGACGTACAGTTGATTCAACGAATAGTCCTGTGTATATGTACAACATACTAGGGATAGCGAACAAAGCGGAAGGCAAAAGGAGACGAGGACGGCAACGAGTTAGACTGGAGGATTGTATGAAGATTGATTTGGAGGGACCGTGAGCGTGAGCGTGAGCATGAGGAAAGGCAGACAGAAAGAGACTCGAAAAGATGACTCCGGGTAACGGAACAGACAACCTTTCTTTAAGGGGACGATGCACTTGGATAATCACAGTCCAAACACAAGAACATACCACTTACAGGACATAGCACCATGAATTGATGAGCACAGCACCACGGTATGTTTTAGATCGTTTTTTTCACACTTAGTCGCGAAATGCCAGACATTTCATTATATATATATATATATATATTATATTGAAATATATGGCATAAAAAGGCTGTGCTTCAGTTGCCCTTTGTGGACATCGACATTATTGCACTTTTGGTCAACGAAGGGGTCCCTTTCCGGCCGTCACGGGGAATTCGCGGAGAGGGCAGCTTGGTGCCTCGGGGTTGTGCTACGGAAGCAACAATCTTACTCAAACTTACTCGCCTATTGTGTGGTCCAAATGCTTTGTGTTGAAAATAGAAATACGAGTGGCAGTTGAATAGGCGCGTACCAGTTGTTTGTAAGTCTGATGCGGGACAACAGATTAGATAATGGCAGGAACAATAGCAGTGGCAACTTCGTAAATAGTTGTTGTTTTGTTTTTGTAGTGAATTGTCTGGGCTAGGCTTTGTCTGTTTTCTACCATGTCTATAAAAGGTTTAGAAAGTCGCCTGGATGGCGCGAAAGTTCAATGGCAAATTTGAAGGAACGGTCTATGGAGCCGGCATATACGTTCAACAACACTGGGCTTGTGACGTATCTTGAATCTCGAACGGAGGAACAACAAAAGAGGGGCTAAGCGTAGACATCTGATAGTTTCCCATGCTACTGTGTAGTGGCGCAACCGGTTATGTAGCTTTTTATTACCAAAGGGGGTCATGACCCAGCGCCTTCCCCTAAATACGCCATTGATCTAATCGATGACAACCATGAGCTTGCTGAATACATACCTGACATATGTATTAGCAAATAGTATATAAGTATAGGACTAAATGTAGCTACTAGTATAAAATAATATATACCTAACATAATAATAAATAGTAGATAAATATAGGACAACATTTTGCTACTAGTATACAATAATCCTCTGAGAAGAACACAGAGTAATAAATCAACTTCTCAGATCAACACAAAAACTCTCATATTTATACAATACAAGGTAACATACATACATACATATACACACACACACACACACACACACACACACACACACACACACACACACACACACACACACACACACACACACACACACACACACACACACACACACACACACACACACACACACACACACACACACACACACACACATACACACACACACACACACACACACACATACACACACACACACGCACGCACGCACGCACGCACACACACACGCACACACACACACACACATCCGTTTACGTTATCCTGAGTAGTCAAAATATATATCCTCCAGAAGTGATAATTTGGTAGTTCCTAAGCGGCTTTACTTATAGGAGACCTGTTATTGTAATATTCTAATATATTCAAATTGGGTCAATAATACACACAACATGCATATCGTTTATGTTTAAGTAAATTGAAAAGCGTAGTTTATATGATGTTTTGTTAGCAATCAGCGGGCGTCTTCACAGTGACCGGAGACTGCGCGCGGGAGTATTGTACATCGTCACGGTTCAATGCATTCGACCCCTCCTCCTAATGTCATTTACGCGGCGATGCATGACGAGAGCCATTCCCTTTCGCATGTGTACGATAGTCTGGCGATGTCGACACATTGCCGATGATACGTTCTTAGAAGTAAAAACACCTTTTGGTCGGGTGTCGATAAAATATATATATTGTTTTAATACATCACACCACGTGCATACGCTAAAGATACCACTGGCACGTTTGACCTCCTGACCCCATATACAGAAGTCTGAACGTATTTGATACAGGAGACTAGACGACAGGAAATTAAAAATCTATCATATCAGACATGTATCCCGCGCTGTTTGTCTCCACCCACGACGTTACCGTCGCCCGTTATTCAACTACTCCGCTCAGATCATTCGACTTTGCGAACAATCGCAGATTATTCCGCCCGATCAGCGAGATACAAAGTGAGGCCGGCGGGCGCCTCACTGAAGATACGGCGTGATTTCTATCAAGCCGGAAGGCAGACGTTACTTAACATGTTTCGGTCGAGAGAAGTATAGTAAACGTAAACGCACTAATCTGTTGCGAGATGTGAATGGTCCACCGTATCCGTTCAGATCTAAACCCACATGCCCCGGTGTCACGGTACCGACCCAGTGCCAACCAACCAAACCCCACAATGTCGTACGCTGTTGACCAAGGCAGGTTGTCTCCGTTACTATAATTTACTGACCATAGTGTAAGTTGTGTTAACACGAAGGTCTCTGTTCCACTGAGTAATTATTTGCAGGAAATTCGCTGAATCAGTTGTAATGTCCCAGACGTTTGGTTTGGTGAGTGGGGACCACTGTACTTCAAAGGCATCTGTGTGTAAGGACGCACGTTTTATAACATATGCCAATTACAGACAATGGCCGCTTTTCAGTAGTATTTCAACGTTGTGTTTACAATTTCAACATTTCAAATTGTCAACACTTTTTCGGACGCAATACTGCAGGCAGTATACTTTCAACAGATTAATTTTCAACAAATTAATTAAACCAATTTTAATATTTTCAATTAAGAATAACACACAAATAAATGTTAATAAACGAAGAACTGATTCCGCACCTTTCAAATCAAATAAAAAGTGTTTATTCAAACAAATCAAATACATTATATGTACATATTAAGTATACAAAACATGTAGATGAAACAGTTGAAGGTAGTAACATTGAAGTGTAACTACTTATCTTGTTATGATAACTCCTTTGTCGACAATTGTAGCACGTTTTTAATCAATAATAATTTCAAAAATGGTAAAGCAATACATATGCTTTAGTATATTATAATGAAACTGTACATTGTAATGATGTTACATCTGCGCACAATAGTACGTTGTCTACATATTGGATATCGGACTAGTACATGTCGGATTGTTGACAATCACGTAGCCCACATCTTGCACCTGTCGTCGGAAAAAGCACGTTGAAAAAGTGCTATATTCGGATGATTCGTTGGCGTTTCTACTGGTTTAGTTCTTGCTTAGCGCAGTGCACGTTCCTGGCAGACGTGACCACGCGTCGAAACCCTTTGCCCTGCACCCCACCCTGCATCTACTTGACTTGTCAGAGATGTTTTCAACCACGGTGTATTTACTGCGTCACTCGCTCGTGTAATTCCATTACTGCAAATTGCCCAGTAGTCATTTACAAAGGCATGATTCATTAGAGCAAAGTTGATTGCACTTAATTACTTGGGCTTCAAACGTCCATACGAATGACTAGTTCCGGTTTTTTTTACAACAACGCTGTCCCCTGCGACAGTTTATCTCCCCTATGTATAATTTTCCCACTCCTAAATATGTTCAAGAAATAAATATAACTATTTAAATGCAGTTTAAAGTGTTCACGTGTTAAAGCTGCTTCCAGGGCTGATTTAGATGACCACACACCCAGTTCTTTGATGTCCAAAAGTGACGTATGTGAATAGTTTCAATAATATCTCCACTAGTTGAAGTGTATTTTTTTAATTAGTCGAAAAATATACTTTGGTCGTTATGTCAAGTAATTTGTGAAAGCTAATTGCAAAGCCGACATCCAGCCTACAACCCATTTAATTTGTCGGTCCCGTTGTTTTTTTAGACATACAGAGGAAAGCAAGTCGACAACTCCAACGCAGAACCATGTAGAGTATATAATCGGATCGCACATTCACGTGATGATTCCAGTTTTGAATATAGGCCTATTTGAATTTATTATACAATCTACATGTAAAATTAAATCAGTTAATAGCTTTTTTGAAGATTTTACACAACAACTACTATATTCAAATGTCTTAGGGGATACTAGATATATTTCTTTTTCCGCAAAGTGATTTTTAAATGAGATAAAAAAAATCGAATCGAGGAAGCACATTTACACATAATGAAGACTAGTTGATATTGTAATGACGTGAAACAATAAGATCACCCGCTTAAACTGCAACACACACAGCTCTGTTAATAAGACCCAGTGTTGCCTAATCCACAAATGGCTCACCACGATAACAGACGGGGAATATTGAAGGTGGGGGAGAAATACCTATGCTAATTTTCCAATCAGGGGCGATATCCCAGGGTAACATAGGCTGGGTTCGACCCGGATAATATATCCCAAACAAGGGATAGGTGTGTGGAATGTTAATTTTTCTGGACTCATTCAAGTATTTGTCATGTCACTTGTGGATATTTGAACCACTTGCATGGTTCATTCCTATCCCTGCATAGGATCTATATCGGTGACTGTTGCTTTGTCCATTACGAGTTCGTAGGGGGTCATACCCGCTGGGCAGCGATCCGCGGGCCTACACTGGCGCGTTCCTAGTTGTTTGAGGCCGCGTTAAATGTGACTAAACTAACTGGAATTTGTCCGGTTATGCGTTAAATTTAAGCATATTGTTGTAAACAGAAGCTGGTTGCTTTATTCTCAACCACATCCGGGAATTATTTCAAAGGACACCTGACACCTGACACGCCCATTTGTACTGATTGACCTGGTGACGGGGGTCAACATTTTACAAGTGTGGATTACGTAGGCTGGTCTTTGTGTGGTTGAAATTAACTGTTGATGCACTTTATATAACGCCAAAATGCTAGACCACCAAAATAGCCAATACCATTAGACAGCGACCTGTTGACAAAACACACACGCACACACACGCACACACACGCACACACCACACACACACACACACACACCACATACACACACACACACACACACACACACACACACACACACACACACACACACACACACACACACACACACACACACACACACACACACACACACACACACACACACCACACACCACACATACACACCACACCACACACGCACACGCACACACACACACACACACACACATAACATCATTATGTCTTGCCCATAATTTCGTCGGAGCCGGGGAGACAACACATGCTGTGTAAAAGTTCTGTATTATTTTATCATGGAATTAATATAGGTGTCATTCTTAGAGGACCTGCCTCGTCAAGCTCCCAACGAAAGATTAGTCCTAAACTATATTGTACAAAAAACACTAGCATTGCATGGGGATTGTGCTCCTGTGAGTAAATCAGATAAGGGTTAATTTCCAGAATAATCGTTCGTATGATGATTCAAGCATGGAACGTGTTTCACATATGTCGTTTTTAGATATAAATGACAATGCTATGACAAAACCAATCAAATCTGTTATTGTTATACATTCCCAAATTACACGTACAGGCCTGTACATGAACACCCAAGATGGTGGTAGTAATGTCAAGATAGCCGCCACTAAACATATTCCTAAAACGATATAAGTGAAAAATTAGCGGTCCTTTTGAATAAACAAATTGACAGCCATCTTGGAATTTAAATTGGCTAATCTACTAGATTTTAAGTGCCTAGAAAGGCCACCGCCATAGTGATCTTGGAAAGACGGAAAGCACTTAGAAAAGATTGCAGTGACCAAATATTACTCTTCTATACCTGCCATGTATTGAGTTTCTAAACCCATAATAATCATAGGCTCACCAAAAACCTCCAACGACACCCCCTTCCGCTATGGACTTCCAACTGCCACCATTGAGGCTCACCAAAAACCTCCAACGACACCCCCCCCTCCGCTAGGGACTTCCAACTGCCACCATTGAGGCTCACAAAAAACCTACAACGACACCCCCCCCCCCTCCGCTAGGGACGTCCAACTGCCACCATTGAGGCTCACCAAAAACCTCCAACGACACCCCCCCCCCTCCGCTAGGGACTTCCAACTGCCACCATTGAGGCTCACCAAAAACCTCCAACGACACCCCCCCCTCCGCTAGGGACTTCCAACTGCCACCATTGAGGCTCACCAAAAACCTCCAACGACACCCCCCCCCCTCCGCTAGGGACGTCCAACTGCCACCATTGAGGCTCACCAAAAACCTACAACTGCACATAACATAATACCCTACAATCCTGGATGATTTCTTCTTTTCCGGGTGGACTGAAACACATCCATGGAGACTCCCGAAACACCCGGGAGGGTTGGCATGTGTACTCTTCGCTTTGAAAGCCTAAATCCTCAGGGATCCGAGGTACAACTGCAAGGAGTAACACACCAGAATCGTGGTATCGGGAATAATTGACCAGCGATATAAATTATAATATTATTAATATGATGTTTGGCAACGGCCATTAAACTCTTCATGTGGTACCTGATTGTTTAGTCCATGCACGTGTAGCATTTACTCACCTGCTATGTTCGTGTAGTATTTGTCAACCTTTTAGACACACACAACAGGTTCCAGGACTGAGTCATTTTGCTATGGCCTATGGATGTTCTCATCGGAGCAATAATGTTCGACTCTATCCAGTGACATTACCTCAACGCTTCGCTTCACTACGAAACCTGCTTGCGAGAAAGTGTCAGTTTTCAAATACAAATATTGTTAAATGCTTTGTTCGCTTTAAACCGACAAGTTTTGAATTGCGAAGTATTGCAATTTTTTTAACTTTGTTCAACGCTTGAGTACGAAACTAACAATGCCACCACCTAACGGATAGTTCGAATGAATTTTCAACGGCAAGGACATTTTCTTGGACAGATATGAATTATTAGTTTAGAGGTCTTGTCATAGCCGTTGGTGATTAGGGGTACATAATTGCTGTGGATTTTGCTATAGCTGTCACTTAATAAAGAACACCGCAATGGGAAGTGTTGGAGAATTGACACTTTCAACTTGCTGCATTTAGGCCTGATGCTCTTATATAGCGCGGTATCCAGTCCATGTTCGAAACGCATTACATGTTATTAGCTGTCAGGCCTTTTTATTTGAACACCATTTCGACTTCTCTTTGAAATATTAAGCCACGCAGCAATTAATGCGCGAAGTACAGTATATGGCCCACACATCATACAGCTGAGTAAATTGGAGCAACGTGCAATGAACGAACTTGCCCAATGTTCGAAACGACAGCAAGAAGATTCGAGACCAGAATGTATCGATTGAGAGTCCGAAGCTATAGCCACTACGCCACCAAGCCACCGCGCTCTACTTCTGCACGCTTGTTGCTTGGTCTCGTGTGTATGCCATGTATACAGTAAAGCTGAACGGTTAATTGCACTTTCGTTTCCTGGTTAATCCTCCTAAAACGTAGCATGCAACCGCACGAAAACAAATTTGGTACTGCAATAATGTTGTTTTCGTTTTACTTCCAGACACCTGCGAGTGATTCGTCCGCGAGCGCGTCAGATTGTCGCAGCACGGACTACCGCGTCAAGTCGAGATGGGGGGCACTTCCGGTCGGTGGCACGACGGTGTCGACGACGCGCTACCTGGCGGACGCCCAGCTAGAGACGGCCGACGCCCGACACCCGGCCAACGTCCCAATGTTGGTCGTGCGCGGCTACACACCGACTCCGCGACGCGCCACACAGGGTCACGTGACCGTCGAGCGCGGCGCCGTCGTGAACGCCCTCTACAAGCTCGCCGATTGGCTGTTCGTTCGGACGGCTGACGACGCCGTCGGATTCATACCCCGCGCGTGCGTCGAGGCGATCGGGCCGCGGACTGCGCGCGACTTCGGACAGCAGTTTCCGGAGAGGAACGGTGATGATGTCGGAACGCGACGCGGGCGAGCCTCGTTTTCGCCCACCAACACGACGACGACGACAGCGTCCTCTGACGGCGATGGCGCGTCAGGAGATGAGTCGGGCGCTTCACTGCGCGACGCGTTTGGGTTTTTGCACTTGCACAAGGGGACGCCATCGCCACCACCGCCACCGCCACCACCTCCGGTCGCGAGGTGGCGCGACGGTCTAACAAACCGTCGTCAAAGTCCGGTTGCGCGTGGCGAGATGGTGAAACATACGAGGCGAATATACTCGGCCGAAGAAGACGGCGACTTGACGTCACAGCACAATATGGTGGACAGCGTTGACGTCACGTATGTGTTGCCAAGTGTCGCTGCGAGGAAGTCGCGACAGCCAAACAATTTCCCGGAGCGACCTAGTCGGCGTTTTCCGTTGACGGTGTTGGAGAGACAGACGGGCCACAATGTCTCAGACGACATCGGCCGTCAGCCACGCTCACTCTACCAGAAGGCACTTCCGTCGAACCCGGTAGTGACGTCAACCAACGGATCGCGACGGCGCCGCCGCTACCGGGCGATGGCGAACAACGTGGCTGTGAGGTACCGCGGCAGTAAGTCTGCGGGTGACGACGACGGCGACGACGATAGTCTCTCTGACAGGGACGGGGCTCGCTCCTTGTTTGACGTCGCCCTCGAGTCGTCAGACAACTACAGCGTGTGTCGCAGTCATTACGTGAATATGCGAGATCTCGTCCAGTATGAACGACCAGTCAGCAAGACCCGCGGTCGGTCCCCTGGAGGTGAGAGTCGGCGACGACGGCGCCACGCACAGACGGACCCCGAGAACGGTTTCGCAGATTCGGACCGTCCGTCCAGCTCGGACCACAGTCCGCGGGGGTCCGGAGCTGATTACCATCACCGGAAACGCCGTGATCATTCGTGCCGCTCGGACCAACCACGGAGTTCGGACCCACAACAGTGCAACGGTGAGGAGGAACGTAACGGGGACCATATTCACTGCGAAGACTTACCGCGGAACGGGGACCATCGACATCGCGATGACCATCGCAGCGGAAGACGACGTAGTGCGAGTGCCACCCGACGGCACCGCGCTACACTTACGGTCGTGTTTGACCACGTCAGCCAGACAGACGGCGACATTGACGTGCGACGCGGCGACATCATCCGTCTCCTCAGTGACGCCGACTCTCGCTGTTACTGGGTGCGTCGGGAGAGCGATGGGCGCAAAGGGTTTATCCCCAAGTCATGCGCCGTCAACCTGCGCGAGTTTAACCTTGACCCGTCGACGAAGACCACTTACCTTTGACCTGTGACCTGCAGTCACATGACAATATCAGATGGACCCATTACTTTGGTTGAAACAACGTACATTCACAACACGAAGACAGTTCGAGAACGTCTCCTTGTGGACTCGATGTTAAACAGACAGGTTTAATATAAGCAAGCAGAGCAGTGCTGACTTTTAATTTGTTTCTAACAAATTATGCCCTTTCTTGATTTGATAATATGTACATTTTCTTTAGTTAATGTGTGTCGCTCAGAAAACAGGCGCATTTTGCCACAGTGATGTGCGGGTATGAGGATTTAAAGCTCAGCGGAGAAACCGATCAATCCGGTAGAGGCGCCTTCTGTCGAATTGTATGAATACGCCACAGTGTCCAGGCCATATATAGATATATATACATTCATGCTAACGAGGCAGCTTAATTTGTTATCATATGTTATATTGTTAAAACTTGTTATGTCTTCCACGTCGAAAACAAATCCCTAGACCCCTATCTACATATTATATAAATTCACATGAAAGGCAGCAACAAATGCAAAATATACCACAACGTGTAAATAAGTGCATGGCTGCATTGTACAGTACACTTTTTAAAAATATAATATGAACTTAGTTGCTGAATTTATTAGCAATTGTAATCGTTGCTGTTATTGATATTGTTGTTGTTATTATTATTATTATTTATGAATTGTTCATTGAATTTCTATTCATAGTTAGTAGAAAGAACTGTTTGTAACGGCAGCACGGTCAAGGTATGTCCGGGAACGTTTTGAGTATGTATCCGGGACTATTTTATTCATAAGATACATTTTGGGACAGATTAGTAAATCACCATAATTAGTCTACACATTGTATATATTTATTAGCATCTTGAAAAGTCAAGCCATTTTAGCAAGACAAAATATGGATAAGATATCGTAGCTATAACGAGAGTAAACGATAACACAAAAAGTGCAGTGTTTGTGCAAGTCTAATTCGCCGTTTAGGCTGAGCAGGATGAAATATCATCAATTGATTGTCAACCAAGTAACTCGTAGAAATAGTTATCAGAGCAGTTAAATGTTACCAAAAATGCTTTGAAATGTTAATGCTAAACATGTGAAGTGGCATTAAATATTACTTTTGGTAAGATGATGTTGTTTATTGTGTTGTTTTAAATGACTACACAATCTTAGCACACATACCAATATTGCACATCTTCATCATCATCGTCATTGCGCAGTCGTAGTGTCCCGTGGTTGGGCGAAGGCCTCAGCATGTCGCTTCCAAATCTGCCTGTCTTGCGCTATCCTCTGCCAGATGGTGCCCTTCCAGTACTCGTCTAGTTCGTCTCTCCACCGTCTCGCCGGTCTTCCTCTAGATCGTTTCCCGTAAGGTTTACAGATAGTGATACGCGATGCCCGTCGGTTATCTCGTAGTCTGCTGATGTGCCCTGCCCAGGTCCACTTCTGCCTTCTGATTTGTTCTAACCCGTCTATGACCCATGTCTTCTCTCTTACCCATATGTTTGTTTATCTTCCGATATGTTCTATTTAACATATTGTTTCCATCTTTGTTTGTGCGGATGCTAACTTGTTCTTTGCCTGGTTGGTAAGTGTCCATGTTCCCGCGCCGCATGTCATCGCTGGAATTACGCATGAGTTGTAGACTTGTCTCGTCAAGCAGTTTCCAAACTTACCATTGAAGATGTCGCGGTGTTTGGCGAATGCTGTCCAGCCGGTGTAGGACGCTGAAAACACTACCCCGATGAAAACACTACGGTAGTGTTTTTAGCATACCCTCAAAACACTACAGTTAAGATAAAAACACTACCCCTACACACGCTCAAAACTCTACCCAATTTCAAAACACTACCGTTAATATATTTTACAAGCCAATTACATTAGACGCCTTTTTGAGAATCATCCTATACATTAGGATAGCGTCGAGTTCGCAATCGTTGGAGCCAATTAGACAACGGAAATAAATAGTTAGTGCAAATGACACAAATATTAATTACGTTTAAAGCCATCATTATAATGAGTTATGGTTTGAGTTAGTTATCGTTGAGGTTCAGGTTAATTATAGCTTAATTGTTGGAACTAGTCAGACGACGGGAATAAATAGTTAGTGTGATAATCAGGCGATTGGAATAAATAATTATTCATTATTGTTGAGATTATTATTAGTTATGGTTGGTGTCAATCGTGGTGGGTTAGGATTATATATAGCATAATTATTATAATCAATCAAACGACGGGAATAAATATTTTATGTGAAATGTCATTATTCATTACGGTTAGGATTATTAGTTTTATTAGTTATGGTTGGAGCCAGTTATGATTGGGGTTAGGGTAATCGTTCGAACGAATCACATGATAGTAATAAATAGGTAATGTGAAATATCAGTATTCATATGGATTAATACTATTAATTAGTTACGGCTAGAATAAGCTATGGTGGGTTAAGACTATATATATATCGCATAATCGTTATAATCAATCAGACGATGGGAATAAATAGTTAATGTGAAATGCCATTATTCATTAGGGTTAAGATTATTATTATTAGTTATGATTGGAACCAGTTATGATTGGGGCTAGGGTAATAGCTGGAACCAATCAGATGACGAGAATAAATAGTTAGTGTGAAATGGAATTATTAATTAGTGTTAATCCCATCTCGTCGCCACTGTTATGTCTTACGCCATCTTTATCCGCACAGCCCGGGAGCTGTCCTTATTCCAGAGTCATGGGGAGCATTCATAATGCTCTACAATACAAATACTCTACAGAGGGAAACATCAAAATATGTTCACTTCCAAACGTATGGTGGCATGTCTTGCCTTTCTCTGAAGAAAGAACCATACGAAAATCACTCTCCCCAGTCACTATGCGAGAGAGATTAGTTATTTTCACCCATTGCTGGCCATCTTGGATATTTCCAAAAACAATTCAATGATGGCAGGTTGTCAACATGCGTATTCTGAATCAGTAGACCTCTTCTTTATGTTACCAGTTGTTATATATGGCGTAACATCAAATTTATAATAACGTATATTTTCACAGTAATAGTAGCGATGTTGGCAACCATCTTGGATTATCTTAGTATTCCTTTGTCGTACACTGCTACTACCATTCTCATTGGAATCCCCATGTACGCACATATAAAGACACATCAATTGTGCGTCTATGTGGTATAACATGGATATCATGGTCAATTCTATATTGTTTCATCTACGGGCAGCCATCTTGAACCCTCAATGATGTCAGGGTGGCGTCATGCTTATTCTGAATAACTAGACCTCCTACTTATGTAACCAGTTGTTCTATATGACATAAGCCGTAAGACCGAACGTATGATTTTTACTGTAATAGTAGTGAGTTTGGCAGCCATCTTGGATTTACTCTGTATCATTTTGTCATGCACTACCAACATTTATTTCATTGGAAGCTTCGCATGCAAAAACATACAATCAGACCCCAAAAGTAAGCATTTAGATGGTATAGCATGGGAATTATGGTCAATTCTATATGTTTTCACCCATCGGTGGCCATCTTGGATATTTCACATTCCTCGGGGATGCTAGCATCGTGCAATTTCTGAATCTGTAGATATTGTAGTTTTGTAAACCACCAAAACATTGGGTATACTCCACTGCGCGGTTCAGCTCACGATTACTGTTAGGCGGCAGGACTAAATGGTATAATTAGCAACAGCATAACTTAAATGGTCATGGAAACGAGTTTATGTTTAAAATATATGGTGAAAATCGTTGCAGTTGGTCTGTTGCTCCACGAGTGCGTGCAAACTAGTCTATACGCTAAGTTTGTATCATAAACAGAATGACCAACGGAAAGCTTAAATACGACAACGAAATCGGAAATCCTACGAACCTAGAATACTATACAGACTGGCAATATTGAGGGAAGGCTGAGGCTCTTCAAAAACCTCAATTTGCATCGGGCTCGCCAAGAACCACCTTGAGGCTCTCCACAAACTGAAATTTCCACTACACCCCGATGCTGACCAAAAATCTTAAATTATTGGGGCAAATCATACCTCCTGCTCCCCACCTATATTATTGGCTCCCCTAAGCCCTCCTCGGTGCCGACGGCTGCGATAGAGGATAATTGCGGGAGAGAATACCTTAATTAAGGTGAGTCAGTTTGAGGCTATACGTAGTACGTACTGTGTACACGTGTTTCATTCGATTCATGGGACATATGTGCAATATCGCGCGCAATTATGTGCTACCGCGGGACAGCGATAGTGCATCAGAGACAAAGACCAAGACAAGGAAATTCAAATAAGAATCACGGCCGGTGTAGTAAGTTGAAACCACTACCCCTCAATACACTACGGTTGTGTTTTGAGCGTACCCTCAAAACATTACCGTAGTGTTTTGAGCGTTCTTTCAAAACACTACCGTAGTGTTTCGAGCATACCCTCAAAACACTACTGTTAAGTTCAAAACACTACCCCTACATGTTTCTCCATTTTTCAATTCTCGTCTCGCTTTATGGGAGGTCGGGGTCTCCGCGTAAGCGATACGAAGCTATATATAGGGTAGGATATCTTGGTAATAAGGGTTACGTAAAGATTAAAAACAAAGCTATTGACACCAGACTGGTGTTATTAACAAACTTCGTCGTGTCAGCGATAAGTTCATGGAGTGCACGAGTTCGTGTAGCGTCATTTATTTTATTATTTTAAATTGCTTATCGTCGGTAGGGGGGACGTCTGGTGGGAAACGTCCGGAGGATATTTACATTCAAAATACGTGTGGGGTGGGCGAAGTTAATAGCTGTGGAGATGGAATTGAGGCTCATGTATGGCTTCGTTCCCCAGATATCCTACATTTTATACACCGCTGTAGGCTTAATCATATAATCATGTTAGTATAATTACTGGCTGGATATATCTAGATTAGTAAAATGAAACATATATTTTGATGTACTATTTCATAAGTATAGGCATACAGTGAGGTCGTCGGTGTAATCGTTGGGAGCTAACCATAAACAAATCCAGCTATTACCAACCCCAACCATAGCTGACTCCAACCACAACTAATTATAATATTAAACCAAGCTATAAGTGAGTGAACAATTAATACACATCATGGCAGCGCCAGTTGGCTGTGTGGGTGAATTTGACAATTCAAAAGAGACATGGACGGCATACGTTGAAAGGTTGGAATCGTATTTCAACGTTAATGACATTGATGAACAAAAAAGGGCGCACTTGCTAATAAGCGTCATGGGAAGCGACACGTATAGGTTACTGACAACGTTGATGGCACCTATAAAACCATCAACTAAGCCATTCGCAGAATTAGTCAAAACACTTGCGGACCACCTAGATCCACAAACCACTGAAATGGGGGAACGTTTCCGTTTTGGCCGCCGATATCAACAAGAGGGTGAAAGTTTCGCCTCGTTCGTGGCTGAACTGCGGAGACTGTAGTTACATTGTGGTTATGCAGCAAACCTGACGACAGCCCTAAGAGACCAGTTTGTGTTGGGTTTGCGATCGGAATCAACACAAAAGAAGCTGGTAAAAATCAAAGACCTAAGCCTGGAAACTGCCGTCGAAACAGCGAAGATAGACGAAACAGCTAGGCGTGACACCGAAGAACTACACAATAGCCACGGAGAGGCTAGTGCGTCTGTTCATAAGCTGTATTCACGTCAGCAGCCACGTCAGGAAAGAGAGAGAGAACAGAGAAGAAATTACACATGCTACAGATGTAACGGGCGGGGGCCCAGGTCGGACGATTGTCGCTTCAGAGACGAAATCTGCCACGGCTGTGGAAAACATGGCCACATGAAGGCTGTGTGTCGATCTGGTGAGAGAAACAAACGCTACAATAAAGGCAAAAGGGTGAACCAAATGTCAGCTGCCAAAAGTAGTAGTAACGCTAGTGACGACAGTGAGTGGAGTGATGGGTTGGACACCTTAAATGCGGTCCACCAGTTAACAAAACCAACGACCAGAACTGACACAATTTGGACGACACTTCGGGTTGCCGGACAATAACTCAAAATGGGGGTTGATACTGGGTCCGCATACTCAGTAATCCCACACCACGTGTACAAGGAAATGTTCAAGAAGCATGAACTTCAGCCTACACTCTCCGAACCTACATGGGGGAGTTAGTTGTTCCCGAAGGAAAGCTTCGTGTCCAGGTCAAGTACAAGAAGCAGAAGGTGAAGCTGGACTTGTACGTTATCAAAGGCGGTCGACAAGTGCTGTTCGGTCGTGACTGGTTTTGGGAGATCAAGCTCGACTGGGGAGAAATTTACTCCCTGAAGTCATGGCATGGGACTGACAAGGACATTTCTCTGAAGGATGCCAATAAGCAAGTTCAACGGCTGCTGGCAAAGGATGAGTTGGTAAGCACGGACAACTTAGGGACATTGAAAGACATGAAAGCCAAACTCACCGCAGAGGCAGACGCTCAACCGAAGTTCTGCAGGCCACGAAGCGTGCCTTATGCGATCAAACCATACTTTGAGAAGGAGCTAGAAAGGCTCCAGAAAGAAGGAATCGTATCAGCTGTCGAGTATAGCCAGTGGGCATCAGGAGTGGTACCGGTGGCGAAACGAGATACCAAGGATGTACGTCTCTGTGGAGACTATAGTGACACTCAACCCGGTGCTCCGGGAAGATAAATATCCGCTACCACGCATCGAAGATATTTTCGCAAAGATGGCCGGAGGTAAGAGGTTCAGCAAAATTGACCTCAAGAATGCTTACCTGCAGATGGAGGTAGAGGAGGACTCTAAACAATACCTCACAATCAACACGCACAAGGGCCCGTTTCAGTATAATAGGTTGCCGTTCGGGATCAAGACGGCACCCTCGATATGGCAGAGAGCAATGGAGCAGACTTTACAAGGAATCCCTGGCGTGGAGGTGATGTCGGATGATATCATTGTCACGGGGAAGTCTGACACTGAGCATCTGGAAAACCTGGAAGCAGTATTCAAGAGGCTGGCAGAGAAGGATCTGCGGATCAATGTGACGAAGTGCCGGTTCTTCATGGAACGAATCGAGTACTGTGGCCACGAGATTGATCACGAGGGTCTGCACAAGACAAAGGCAAAAATAGAAGCCGTGCAGAAGGCACCACGCCCCCAAGACGTTAGTAGTTTAAAAGGATTCCTTGGACTGGTGAATTACTACCACAGGTTTTTACCCAACCTGGCCAGTGTCTTGCATCCCCCAAACCAGTTACTAGAGAAGGATCAGGAATGGGTGTGGTCAAAGGAGTGTGAACAAGCGTTCGGCGAAGCAGAGACTGGTCACATCGGAACAAGTTCTCGTCCACTACGATCCGAACTTGCCCTTCAGAATAGCGTGCGATGCATCTGCGTATGTTTTGGGGGCAGTACTCAGTCATACGATGCCAGATGGGTTGGAGAGACCAGTCGCGTTCGCTTCGGGAACTTTAAACAAGGCTGAACGGAATTACAGCCAGATAGACAAAGAAGCACTGGGACTCGTGTGGGGAGTCAGGAAGTTCCACCAATACCTGTTTGGAAGACGATTCACGCTGGTGACGGATCACCAACTCCCTACAGCTATCTTTCATCCAGGGAAGAGTATTCCAGCAATGACGGCTACACGAATGCAACGATATGCCCTACAACTAGCAGCACACGACTATGAGATAGTCTTAAAAGCTCTTTGAAACACGCAAATGCAGACGGACGGTTACCATTGAAAACGGGGGAGACACACCTTGATGTGATAGAGATGTTCTACTTGGAAACCCTTCCTGTCACGGCAGCAAACATCAAGACAGAGTCCAGCAAGGGCCCAGTCATGTCAAAAGTTATGGAGAGAACCCAGCAAGGATGGCCGACGATCAGTCCAGACGGACTTGAACCATTCTTTGCCAAGCGCTACGAGCTGAGTGTATTCCACGGATGTGTTATGTGGGGAATACACGTCCTAGTGCCACAGAAGTTGCGCAGTCAAATCCTCCAGGAATTACACGATGGACATGTCGGGGTTGTAAAAATGAAGGGACTGGCTCGTAGCTACGTTTGGTGGCCTGGGATAGATAAAGATATAACATCTCTGGTACGGAAATGTCAAGGCTGCCAGAGAGTCCAGTTTGAAGCGCCTACCGTGCCACTTCACCCGTGGGAATGGCCTGCAAAGCCATGGCAGCGTATCCATGTAGATTACGCTGGACCGTTTATGGAACGGATGTTCTTAATAGCGGTCGATGCACATAGCAAATGGCCTGAGGTACTACCAACAGCCTCAGCATCATCAGAAAGAACCGTAGAACTGTTACGAGTTGTGTTTGCAAGGTACGGTCTTCCAGAACACTTGCACAGTAACAGGGAATTCAATTCACAACCGAAGTTTTCCGAAACTTCATGAAAGCAAACAACATCAGGCACACAATTTCTGCACCCTACCACCCTGCTACCAACGGGCAGGTGGAACGCTTTGTTCAGACATTTAAACAACATGTGAATCTGATGTTACTGATGGGTCGAGTCCTGCGAACAAGATTAGATGCCATACGACCAAACACGAGGAAGATGGTGGAGAACCGTCAGGCCAAAACAGTAGACGAGAAGAGAGGGCAACACAGAGAATTTGAAGCTGGGGACAGAGTAGCGGTAAGAAACTATCGCAACGACCAAAAGTGGGTACCCGGTACCATCCAAGAGAAGAGGGGTACCAGATCGTATGCAGTGCGCGTGCAAGACGGCGATGTATGGTGGAGACACAGCGACCAAATCAGGGTTCTGACGTCGCCATGGTACCTCTGGGTGCGGTGGAGGTACCAGTGGTTGACGAATCGACTAGACCAACAACAGAAGCAGAAGAAGACAACCAGCCAAGTTCATTGCAAACACCGATGGCAGTGAACTATCCCGTGAGACCGGCAAGTCCAGCGCAGATACCAATGGCAGAGGAACGACTCGTGAGAAGGTCCACAAGAACCAGAAAGCCTCCAGAGAAGCTGGATCTGTGACGTTTGAAAGACGGTGTCCAATTTAATTATGGACATAGACGTTAATGGCTACTAAAATGTAATTGTTAACAAGGACTACTTAATGGACGCTGAATCCGTGGACTGTGTTGACGGTTGTCATATCGTATATGTGGGGTAGCGCAACCAGGGTATTAACATGTTTTAAGGGAACAACTTTTGAAAGGGAGGGGTGTAGAGTATTTGTATTGTAGAGCATTACGAATGCTCCCCGTGACTCTGGAATAAGGACAGCTCGCGGGCTGTGCGGACGTGTCGAATAAAGATGGCGTAAGACATAACACCCTCAAACGTCTACGACGTTGGAGGAAGTGAATTCGACTGTGGAGCTGCAGCTCCATTTCGTATTGCAACCTGCTCACAACTACTGGAAACAAACCACCATGTTGTCTGCGATCAGTTAATACAAGAAAGAGAAACTCGACTGCGTCACAACGATGCATACGTAGATCAAGACATACGCGCCAATATCCTATTCTAATGGATATATTCAAAAACACTATCACATGCCGTGAAACAAAAGCAGAATTTATTATTCTTCAACAAGTGGTAGCTATTTCAATAGAAGAGGCGAGTTGCATAAAGGTGGTATTTGTGAAGCAACATATGTGTATGTTCTCTCCAATTGCTACTTTCAATGTTCGTCAATTGGTGTGTGCTCTTTTCAAGGAAGGTGCGTGCAAATTCGAGGAAATTGCACTTCATATACTGGCAGTTCGTGTATTCCCGGGGTGCGACACCGTTGTCTAGAATTGGGAGGATTGTTAAACCTTAGTTCACAAATTTTGGTTGGCAGGCTCCACACTACTGAACCTTGGAGACTTGAAAGACAAGTTTCAACGGATGTGATCACTGATTAAATTAGTTTGTATCAATATATTACGGATGCAAACACAACGGATTCACGCCAACTATTAGATGTGAAACATGGTTGGCAAATATTTCAAAGCAAAATGCAAATGCACCTCCGAAGTTGCAGTCATTCCCTGCAAAGTCAAAGATGTTTGAGTGAAACTTCAAATGTGCTCACTTCCCAAAAGTTTATGCATGCATGTATTTTGAAATTAGTCCTCGATCATGATCCAATTCCAAGTCTTCGGATGATTGACGTATGATGGGTGGAAATCACTCTCCCCAGCTACTGTGCCAGAGGGAGTCGTTGCCACTTCCTCGCCGTCCAGTTAATATGCAACATATTTTTTTTAGAACGTCGATGTCCGATATCAAACTTTCGTTTGGGGGAAGGGGATCAGAGGCAGTTTCGTATGGTGTCGGACATCAATATTTTACACTTCGGACCGATATTGTATTTATACATATATGTATATGTGTATATATATTATATATAATATATATATATATATATGTATATTGATATCATCATATCAATGTTTATAAACCTTCGTCTGCGAGGCGGGGATGGGGAATGAAGCCAGATCAACGAAATTTCGTCTGATATCACAAGAGTTTGAGAAAGGCTGCATGTGTTCGAAAATAATATAAATGCTTTAATTTGACAATGTGAAGGGGTGTTAACAAAAAGTTCACGGCAGATATCATACGCACTGTTCGGAAGTTCGCCGAATTAGCTGTGCATATGTACTTTGTACTAGAACTGTCTGCCTCCGCCGATCGTGCTGTGAGAACCAAGACAGCTATGATAGCTGTTATAGGTAACCCCAGTATAATTGCCCGTTCGACCATTCCTACGAGCGGCTGTTCTAATTCTCAAACAATGCATGTAATATCAACCACGATTGGTTAAAATCTAAACAGCCGAATCGTGAATGGCAACGAGATGATAAGGTTCAGCTTAGTTTCAGCTTAACGGCAAGGCGATATGTGCCGGGGGTAATGAGACTACCTGGTAATCTAATCAGCAGCGTCACTGGAGCGAGATGATGGCAAGTACCAAGGTCAACATTAATCATTTTTAAATTAGAAAAAAACAGCGCCATAGTGGTATTACGTATGGCGTTTTATAGATGCGAATTTACACTGAGATTGGTTATGTTCAAAGCGTAAGGTAAATGCTTAACGGTACAACGAGGCCGGGTAAAACCGTATATTTAAAATAAAATAGGATTGACAGGCATGTAACCAGGTTTCGCTGAAATATATTAGATCATTTAGATGTAATGTTATTCTTTTAAGTTATCTGAGTTAAGAAGTGAATCCTGTATGTTACTATGTATGTATAATAGCTAGTTGCCATTCTTCACTGCTGGTCTTTTTTCATCATCATCTGACTGTCTTGTGTCCCACAAAACTCACTGGTATTTTGTAAAAAAACTTTTGCGGCAGCCTATTTAAATTCAGGGTATTTTTATTGAATTTTCACTGGGCACAGGCCACATACCGTGATAGGCCTGGTAACAATGGCGCATGCGCGTGCACGAGCGTGCACACACGCACAACATTAAAAGCATGTTGTATATAAACTGTCATGTTTTCAAAGTTTTCAACAGGAAGGCATCACGTTCACATAATTATCTTTATTACCGTAGAGCAGGAATAACCACTCATTATGAAAGTAAAGGGAGGCAGACTTTTCCTAGTTTTTCTTTATTAAATAATATAATGTTCAATTTGAAACTTTCAACCCAGCATCATGTTCAAATGGTAAATAAAACACCCATTTTTAAAACAAGCTTTATTGGCAAAATTGCTGGGGCTGACTGAATTAACCACAAAACCCTTTGATGTTCAACTATGTCCCATTTTCCCACATTCAACGCAGCAGACTTCCTGTCACAAATGACTATGCTGGCTAATTCTGGGTAGAGGAACTGTGTGCCTCCATTTAATAAATCCACATTAAATGTATACAGATACTATTTATACAGAACACAACCATAAAGACAAAATGTAATAAAAAACAATCACATGTTGGTATCACCAATCTACTGAGCTTATACATCTATTTTATCTACATTCTTCACAATGAAAAGCTGCACCAATTATCTGCTTAGGCCGTATACATGCACCAATACATGTACTGCAAAACTTGCACTGCTACAAAACAAACTGATACTCCAGGAGCATTGATTTTCCCCGATGGTATCGTTCAACATGGACTACATCCAATGTCTGACTTCACAGAGTGGTAAAATGAACATTCTACATTTGTTAGGTCTACCTTGTATAGGAGCCAACCGTGATGTCAAATTGATATGGCAGTTTTATGCATTGGCCTTTTTCCCCCGCCATATTTAATGTCCTTCATTACCACAAACGGCTGCTTCTATTTTAGCTGCACACACAAGTAACATTCACCCCAGATATTTAATTTAATATCATGTACAGAAGTAATCAAGATTACAATTATCTATTGTTGTCTTACTGCAAGATAACAGCAGTGAAAAGTTAGGAATCAACAATATGTTTACGAGAACACCTAAGAACAACTTGCTCGCTGGGGAATTGGGTGGGAGACAGGCCAGAGACAGACTGGAAGGAAGGGCTACTGACTTACCCCTCTGCCTTCACCCCTTTCCCTGATAGTGACTTATGTAACTGTTTCTTTTGTATATCTTAGAATAAAACAATGACAGATCAATTGGTTAACAAAACTGCTTAGGTGACACAAATCTTGTTTCTGTACATTTGACGCCAACATTTCTGCAACTACATGATAGATGACATGACCGACAATGCTTGTTGAACCAACTGTAGATAGGTGTTGGTGGGATTCAATAGATGACACCACTGTACCAATGCAAGCTAACAATTAATTACAGGAATTCTACAGAGAAAAAGATGCAAATGAATCAACATGAAGCAGTTTAACAAATATATATCCATATACAGTATCTCGATAACAGCAAACTTACGGAACCACCCCTGATCTGCTTCCTAGGGTTTGAAGAGGAATGATCTGCTTCCTAGGGTCTGAAGAGGATTGAGCGAACGATGGCACCATCAATTATAGTCGTTTCTTGATGAGTTTCTCGAGCTTGCGGATCCGACTGGACTGTTGATCCGGACTGCCTGATGAGAGGAAAGATCGTTGCTGAGTCCCGTGGCTGTCACTGGTGGCAGAAGTGGGATTTCTCACCCGGTACATTTCCATCATGACGCTCTGCTCCTGCCGGCGAAGACCCTGAAACATTGTGCACACAACACTTCAAAACAAGAGCCAAAAGTTCTGAGCTCGTGAAATAGTGACCTATCGTGGCAAAGTGGGTATCAACTTGCAACATTATGAGAAAAAAAAGAGTTTTATACCTTTTTGTAATCCAGATCATAAATGTTAAAATGATACCTTATTTGTTGAAATATCTTCAGTAGTTTTTAATTTATTGCTAAAAATTGAAGGAAACTTTTAAAATGACGTTTTAAGAAGCGATGTACTGCAGCATTAAGAACAATATATAAATAAATCAAGTAACAGACATATTTTTGAGACCTACAGACTAACAATTGATAAGTTAATACACACAGAACACACGCAAAACTCTGCTTGAGTGAAACACCTGCATATATTTTATTTTAATAAATAACTTTTTATACACCACCCCATCTCAATTTTCTTGCAACATGCACTGGAGTATAGATGTACTGTATATGTCATAATATCATAAAAACACTCATTTAATGTCCTGATGGGCTGAAAATATTATGAATAAAATACATTAAAAGTATTGCCAATGTAAACAGTAAAGCTACACATAAAGGTTGTGCAAATATAAAAATACAATTAAATATTTACTATAATAATAAGTAAAGTTTACACAATATTTCAGATTTTATAGAACAAGATGTCTGACATGACCTCACAGAGTATAATGCTATGACCTTCACTGACCTTCATATCAAGCACCTTCTGGAACTCTGTGCTGTCAGCCTCCGGTAAAAGTTTGATGTAGTTGTCCACAAATGCCTGAGGTGCTGAATGGGGGGACATAACCACCTGTAGCGGGAAGGTCAAAGGTCAGGGACAAAACTCATGAGGATCTTAGACAGGAGAGAGATCAAGGGATGAAGTGATCAAGATTAACGCTTGTCCTATTGATAACTTACCATCTATTTGACAAGGTTTTCCACCAAATAACTTGTTAATAGTAATAATAAGGTGATTTTTATTGGTTTAAAGATCAGTGGAACCATTATTCAACACTTCTTAGTAAATGCGACAATCAATCAAATCAAAATCAAATCAAATCAATTTATTTTGCAACAACAACATAGTAGTATACATACACAAAACAACCATTTAAAAATAAAGTTGTGTTGCATGGTGGTCACATGGCATGTAATATGCCGTCTGCCTGTGACCCCATAAACATATATTTCGAATTATATTTACGCATACGTATACGATGATTATCACGAGTGTATGATATATTTTGTATGACAACGGACAACATCAATCATTCAAGCCATCAACCAATCAATCAACATTTGATTAAAATGCACCCGAAACACCTGATTAATAGTTTTATCTAAATAACTTTTTAGTACTTAAAAGTACTTGAGTGGGTGCTAGCCACTAACAGCAAAATCGGTAAAACAAATGTTTATCACTGGATGCCCAAGAAAAAGTGCTGTGGTCCTTGTGCTAATATATAAGGACATATTTAGATTGATACAGTTTGGTAGAATCAAGACACAGAGAACATCACAAACACGAGTACAACACTACAAGTGCCAGAGAGACTGTCTGGACACGGGCCACAAGTAAGGAAACATCCGGAAACTCATCAACTAGCTTGTTTGTACACGAGTCAATTTTTGAGGGTAGAAACAACTGCAGAAGTTTAAAGGAAATAATGATTTACACAGTGTACTAGTTTATACCCATAGCTACAAGCCAAGGGCAACGACTGTACTTTGAACCAAAATGTGTTCCAATAACCAACTGTCGCCAATTTTGGCATTGCACGCAACTGATAATAATTTTAACATATTTCCAGTATCGCCATCTGGGGAATAACTGAAAACTAAATTTGTGCACTAAAAAGGAAATACCAGGGTAACTCTAAATGGCTATCTTTTTGTTTATTCAGCTTACAAAACGCCAAGGGACTGCTTTAACCCAATCAGTATTTACTGTTAGGGATAAAAAGCATTTTGGTAAAAGGAAATATAAAATTTATTACCTTCAGAATCATTTCTGCCTTCGTCATGCCCTTGTTGACAATCTTTGTGTAACTGAAAATGTGTATGAAGTGATAAACATGAGTTGTAGTAAATGTAAACGCAGTGATAAACATATGTTATCACAACTGTACACGCAGTGATAAACATACGTTATCACAACTGTACACGCAGCGATAAACATACGTTATCACAACTGTACACGCAGCGATAAACATACGTTATCACAACTGTACACGCAGCGATAAACATACGTTATCACAACTGTACACGCAGTGATAAACATACGTTATCACAACTGTACACGCAGCGATAAACATACGTTATCACAACTGTACACGCAGTGATAAACATACGTTATCACAACTGTACACGCAGTGATAAACATACGTTATCACAACTGTACACGCAGTGATAAACATACGTTATCACAACTGTACACGCAATGATAAACATACGTTATCACAACTGTACACGCAGTGATAAACATACGTTATCACAACTGTACACGCAGTGATAAACATACATTATCACAGCTGTACACGCAATGATAAACATACGTTATCACAACTGTACACGCAGTGATAAACATACGTTATCACAACTGTACACGCAGCGATAAACATACGTTATCACAACTGTACACGCAATGATAAACATACGTTATCACAACTGTACACGCAATGATAAACATACGTTATCACAACTGTCACGCAATGATAAACATACGTTATCACAACTGTACACGCAGTGATAAACATACGTTATCACAACTGTACACGCAGTGATAAACATACGTTATCACAGCTGTACACGCAATGATAAACATACGTTATCACAACTGTACACGCAGTGATAAACATACGTTATCACAACTGTACACGCAGCGATAAACATACGTTATCACAACTGTACACGCAATGATAAACATACGTTATCACAACTGTACACGCAGCGATAAACATACGTTATCACAACTGTACACGCAGCGATAAACATACGTTATCACAACTGTACACGCAGCGATAAACATACGTTATCACAACTGTACACGCAGCGATAAACATACGTTATCACAACTGTACACGCAGCGATAAACATACGTTATCACAACTGTACACGCAGCGATAAACATACGTTATCACAACTGTACACGCAGTGATAAACATACGTTATCACAACTGTACACGCAGTGATAAACATACGTTATCACAACTGTACACGCAATGATAAACATACGTTATCACAACTGTACACGCAGTGATAAACATACGTTATCACAACTGTACACGCAGTGATAAACATACGTTATCACAACTGTACACGCAGTGGTAAACATACGTTATCACAACTGTACACGCAGTGGTAAACATACGTTATCACAACTGTACACGCAGCGATAAACATACGTTATCACAACTGTACACGCAATGATAAACATACGTTATCACAACTGTACACGCAATGATAAACATACGTTATCACAACTGTACACGCAGTGATAAACATACGTTATCACAACTGTACACGCAGTGATAAACATACGTTATCACAACTGTACACGCAATGATAAACATACGTTATCACAACTGTACACGCAGTGATAAACATACGTTATCACAACTGTACACGCAGTGATAAACATACATTATCACAGCTGTACACGCAATGATAAACATACGTTATCACAACTGTACATGCAGTGGTAAACATACGTTATCACAACTGTACATGCAGTGATAAACATACGTTAACACCCCAAGTGAAATGGTGTTTTTTGAAGAAAAAAATACTCAAATTGGTTTCTGCTAGATTACAATACTTTTGTATACATACTATCAATAAAGTTCAGTTCTATGACAATTACATACCTCTAAGTGAGTTTTAGTCATGGATCAAGCATTTCGATATCAAGCAATCAAATACATTATGCAATCTTTGATGGCCATTTTCTCAAAAAATTTGTGTTCAAATTACTGCATTTGGAAACGGGATATCTCTGGGAGTAATTACTCTATACAAATAAGGTTTTCAATGTTGCATTCAGCAGACTCTGCTCTGTGAATTGAATTTTTGTTTATTATCAGTAGTTTGAAAGATATAAGCATATTTGTTGCCAACAAGTTTTTTTGACACTTTACCAAAAATTATTTAAAAAATAAAAACAAATCTTATGGAAAACGCTCTGATCATTTTCACAATAGAAAGTTTAGAGAACATGAATTTGCAAGAATTATAATTATATATATGCTCAATAAAGAATGGCAGTGTTTCCAAATGTGCTAATAATTACTTCAGAATGGTGGACATTTTGTTTGTTACCATTGCAACGGGGGGTGTGGGCAAAAAAAGTTCAACATACTTTTACTCAGTATGAACCATTCCATACTTTGGGAAGAACAAATTGCACAATTTACACAAATTAAAAAATAATCCTATCTACCTACCGTGTCTGGCTTTAATGTTTTGAATTCTCCATTAGAGAAGGATTTGTATGGGACATATGATGATTGTTTGGATCAATATGCATTGTTTATGCGATTGTTCCAAACTATATAAACCATCACCTGATCACCTGGGAACGTTTTGCATAACTTTGAACAATCACAGAAAACTTGCAAAGTTAAGTAATCTATATGAAATGCCCAGTATGAATATTTCATGAAACCGTTCCCTGTCTTTTTCTATGTGGTGCTGTCTGAGACACTATTAAAGAGAGGTTATCCATTTATCTACATGGTGCTCTCTGAGACACTATTAAAGTGAGGTTATCCATTTATCTACGTGGTGCTCTCTGAGACACTATTAAAGTGTGGTTATCCATTTATCTACGTGGTGCTCTCTGAGACACTATTAAAGTGTGGTTATCCATTTATCTACGTGGTGCTCTCTGAGACACTATTAAAGTGTGGTTATCCATTTATCTACGTGGTGCTCTCTGAGACACTATTAAAGTGTGGTTATCCATTTATCTACATGGTGCTCTCTGAGACACTACTATAGTGAGGTTATCCATTTATCTGTGTGGTGCTCTCTGAGACACTATTAATGTGAGGTTATCCATTCGTTGTTAGTGCTCAAATATTTGTTTAATGAAGCAGAAACAACATTTAAATTCAATAGTTAAATGTTAAAAAAATGCCGAGCTTTCACTCTGAATAGCAAGCTCAGAAATATCCCGAGGAAGGTTATGACCCAACAAGGGCGTGATGACATATCACGTGATACACATATCCACCTCATTAGTAACTGGACCTGAAGCCATGCCTTTGAGAACGGGGTGCTGCCATATAAATGTAGCGCCGTGGTGCAGTGGCTAGAGCTTCGGACTCTCAACCGATAGAACCTGGTTTCGAATCCTGTGCAGCAGTGTCGAACCTTGGGCAAGTTTGTTCACTATAAGTTGCTCCAGATCACTCAGCTGTATGAATGAGTACCTGGCTATAGACAGTGGTGGATATTTGTGTATGAATAGTCTTTGCGCATTAATTGCAGCATGGCTGGATGATTCCCAGAGAAGTCGAGATGGCATTTGACTGAATAGGTCTGCCAGGGAGTAAATGTAAAGCGCTTTGAGCAGTCCTGAGGACTGGATACTGCGCTATAATTATAACAACTAAATAAATTGTTTCCTCTCAAAACACTTAATTTTCAACAACAATAAATTGTTCATTAAAATACATTTGGATGGTCAGTGTGTTATAATAGATATAGTTTATACTGTATAACATTTGGATGGTCAGTGTGTTATAATAGATATAGTTTATACTGTATAACATTTGGATGGTCAGTGTGTTATAATAGATATAGTTTATACTGTATAACATTTGGATGGTCAGTGTGTTATAATAGATATAGTTTATACTGTATAACATTTGGGTGGTCAGTGTGTTATAATAGATATAGTTTATATTGTATAACATTTGGGTGGTCAGTATGTTATAATAGATATAGTTTATATTATATAACATTTGGGTGGTCAGTATGTTACAATAGATATAGTTTATACTGTATAACAATTGGATGGTCAGTGTGTTATAATAGATATAGTTTATATTGTATAACATTTGGGTGGTCAGTATGTTATAATAGATATAGTTTATATTATATAACATTTGGGTGGTCAGTATGTTACAATAGATATAGTTTATACTGTATAACATTTGGGTGGTCAGTATGTTACAGTAGATATAGTTTATATTGTATAACATTTGGGTGGTCAGTATGTTACAATAGATATAGTTTATATTATATAACATTTGGGTGGTCAGTATGTTATAATATATATAGTTTATATTGTATAACATTTGGATGGTCAGTGTTATAATATATATAGTTTATATTGTATAACATTTGGGTGGTCAGTATGTTATAATAGATATAGTTTATATTGTATAACATTTGGATGGTCAGTGTGTTATAATATATATATTGTTTATATTATATAACATTTGGGTGGTCAGTATGTTACAATAGATATAGTTTATATTGTATAACATTTGGGTGGTCAGTATGTTATAATAGATATAGTTTATATTGTATAACATTTGGGTGGTCAGTATGTTATAATATATATAGTTTATATTATATAACATTTGGGTGGTCAGTATGTTACAATAGATATAGTTTATACTGTATAACATTTGGGTGGTCAGTATGTTACAGTAGATATAGTTTATATTGTATAACATTTGGGTGGTCAGTATGTTACAATAGATATAGTTTATATTATATAACATTTGGGTGGTCAGTATGTTATAATATATATAGTTTATATTGTATAACATTTGGATGATCAGTGTTATAGTAGATATAGTTTATATTGTATAACATTTGGGTGGTCAGTATGTTATAATAGATATAGTTTATATTGTATAACATTTGGATGGTCAGTGTGTTATAATATATATAGTTTATATTATATAACATTTGGGTGGTCAGTATGTTACAATAGATATAGTTTATACTGTATAACATTTGGGTGGTCAGTGTGTTATAATAGATATATTTTATATTGTATAACATTTGGGTGGTCAGTATGTTATAATAGATATAGTTTATACTGTATAACATTTGGGTGGTCAGTGTGTTATAATAGATATAGTTTATATTGTATAACATTTGGGTGGTCAGTATGTTATAATAGATATAGTTTATACTGTATAACATTTGGGTGGTCAGTATGTTACAATATATATAGTTTATATTGTATAACATTTGGGTGGTCAGTATGTTATAATAGATATAGTTTATACTGTATAACATTTGGGTGGTCAGTGTGTTATAATATATATAGTTTATATTGTATAACATTTGGGTGGTCAGTATGTTACAATATATATAGTTTATATTGTATAACATTTGGGTGGTCAGTATGTTATAATAGATATAGTTTATACTGTATAACATTTGGGTGGTCAGTATGTTACAATAGATATAGTTTATATTGTATAACATTTGGGTGGTCAGTATGTTACAATAGATATAGTTTATATTATATAACATTTGGGTGGTCAGTATGTTATAATAGATATAGTTTATATTGTATAACATTTGGATGGTCAGTGTGTTATAATAGATATAGTTTATATTGTATAACATTTGGGTGGTCAGTATGTTATAATATATATAGTTTATACTGTATAACATTTGGATGGTCAGTGTGTTATAATAGATATAGTTTATACTGTATAACATTTGGGTGGTCAGTATGTTACAATATATATAGTTTATATTGTATAACATTTGGGTGCTCTGTATGTTATAATAGATATAGTTTATACTGTATAACATTTGGGTGGTCAGTATGTTACAATATATATAGTTTATACTGTATAACATTTGGGTGGTCAGTATGTTACAATATATATAGTTTATATTGTATAACATTTGGGTGGTCAGTATGTTATAATAGATATAGTTTATATTGTATAACATTTGGGTGGTCAGCGTGTTATAATAGATATAGTTTATATTCTATAACATTTGGATGGTCAGTATGTTATAATAGATATAGTTTATATTGTATAACATTTGGGTGGTCAGTATGTTACAATAGATACAGTTTATACTGTATAACATTTGGGTGGTGCTGTATAACATTTGGGTGGTCGCTGTGTTACAACAGATATGGTTGATACCGTGTAACATATGGGTGGTCGGCGTGTTACAACAGATATGGTTTATACAGTGTAACATTTGGGTGGTCGGTGTGTTACAACAGATATGGTTTATACAGTGTAACATTTGGGTGGTCGGCGTGTTACAACAGATATGGTTTATACCGTGTAACATTTGGGTGGTCGGCGTGTTACAACAGATATGGTCTATACCGTGTAACATTTGGGTGGTCGGCGTGTTACAACAGATATGGTTTATACCGTGTAACATCTGGGTGGTCGGCGTGTTACAACAGATATGGTTTATACCGTGTAACATTTGGGTGGTCGGCGTGTTACAACAGATATGGTCTATACCGTGTAACATTTGGGTGGTCGGCGTGTTACAACAGATATGGTTTATACCGTGTAACATCTGGGTGGTCGGCGTGTTACAACAGATATGGTTTATACCATGTAACATTTGGGTGGTCGGCGTGTTACAACAGATATGGTTTATACCGTGTAACATCTGGGTGGTCGGCGTGTTACAACAGATATGGTTTATACCGTGTAACATTTGGGTGGTCGGCGTGTTACAACAGATATGGTCTATACCGTGTAACATTTGGGTGGTCGGCGTGTTACAACAGATATGGTTTATACCGTGTAACATCTGGGTGGTCGGCGTGTTACAACAGATATGGTTTATACCATGTAACATCTGGGTGGTCGGCGTGTTACAACAGATATGGTTTATACCGTGTAACATCTGGGCGGTCGGCGTGTTACAACAGATATGGTTTATAATGCATGTCATGATTTTACAATAAAAACATACGACAGACCCTTTAATTAAGCAGAACAACAAACCTTGCTGGTGCCTTCCTGGCCACTTGGGAACCAACTGAAGGCAGGTCTTGAAGGATAGTCTTCAAAGAATGGGTGTCCAACAGGAGCTGTGGAACAAAACAAAATGAGAAACTGACATGCCAGGAAAGTGAAACAGCAATGCAGATGGTACCCAACCTATTACACCTGTATATTAAAAAGCCTTACTCAACAAATTTGTTTAGCTCGTCTTTGAATCATTTAGCAAAAGATCAAACTGGTCTAGTATAGTACTATGACACTAAAGCCCCATTCAAATACAGTTCGATACTTACTATAAAGCTATTCAGACTTTTGAAAGATTTCCCAGGGAGAAATTAACATGTGTTCGCCAATGTTTCAAGACAATGTCTTCATATCAAGCCTTTTCAAAGGAAAGAGGAATTTATTCTGGCTGATGAGCCCCAAAGTTACCAACAAATGAATAATATCCCAAGTGTGGAGATGAAGGCATCTGTGCTCAGTCTACTTACCTGTTCTGCACCAACAGTGCTGATACTTTTACACTTGTATATGGCGTTGATGAACTTAGGAGTGAACGATCTGAAAGCAGGCAGTGTGCACTATGTCTATGGCAAAATATACCAGAATTATGATGCAGATAACAAAACTGTACCAACATTGTACCAACAATCATTTTGAAACCGAAAATAAAGCCAAAGGGGCAAATGGTTGATTTTGAGATTATAACAGCAGCTCAGAAATTATTATACAAACTTTTTATTTTGCAATATATTTTATAGAGAATTGTCTACAAGCATTCATAATGTTTTTGAAGTAGAATACCTTCTGGCGAACTAGCAAATTATCATGCCTTCAGAACATGGTTTCTCAGAATTTCTTTTCTGTAAGTACGAAGTTAAAAAGTACGTAACTTTGACCACAGATAAGGTGGCATCATATGACTGGTGGCATTATAAAGCACCCTTTCCTCCTCTGTTACATGGTAAAAACAACTAAGTAAATGATGGCTAGTTCAATGACAATCATTCTGTGGTGTTGGGTCACATGTTTGCATTACTTAAAGGGAGCTTTTCCGTCTGCTTTTATTGTAACATACAAAGTATTTATAATAACACACAGACCGCCCAAAATTTGTTTAGTGAAGCACATTTGTTGTAGAAATGTAAGTAATTTGGATAGAGAGAGTTTGTTTACATGGGATATTGAACAGACAACCTCTGTTTGACCCTTTAGGCCTCAAGTGGACCAAAGCCACTCAGAGTGAGGCTCCAACCTGGCCAAACCCAACTTAATGTGGACAAGTTTTACAGATGCACCAAGTAAAAGAATTTGCAATAAGAGGAGGAGAATGGGGGAGTGAGGGAGGGAGAGAGGGAGGGAGGGATGGAGTGAGGGAGGGGGAGAGGGAGGGAGTGAAGAAGGGAGGGATGGAGTGCGGGAGGGAGAGAGGGATGGAGGGAGGGATGGAGTGAGGGAGGGCATGAGGGAGGGTGTGAGGGAAGGCATGAGGGAGGGTGTAAGGGAGTGTATGAGGGTGTGAGAGAGGGCGTGAGTGAGGGACGGAGGGAGAGAGTGAGGGAGAGACGGAAGGAGGGAAGGACGGAGGGAGGGATGGAGGACGGAGTGAGGATGATTATTTGAAACAGAAAAAACCAGGAGATAGAACAAAACTGGCAAAACACAAGATATCTTCTTCCCAAATCATGAGCTTGACCCCATTGGTTTTTACGAAAAATAATCTTCAACACACAAATATGGCATATTTCCCACTATTCCTTGCAACAAGACAAGTGGTGACACCTACGAGGCAAACTTGATGCAGAATTGAGTGAAATATTTGCGAGATGTCGTGAGGTTGTCTCTGAGGATTGGGAGGTTCTGTTTGAGGTGACCTATGATGGCAGTGACGTAGCCACTCTGGTCCCCCACCACCTCCACTGTCTGCCAGGACAACTGAAACACACCAGCCAAGTACTGTTAGAACACAGACGCCTTGTGAAATGTATCCTAAAGGGACGTAGACTGTTCATCTACCTACGATTAGCGGGCGTAGTAAATTCTAACTGGAAGTCTGCTGTGTTGACAGTGGGAAAGTGAGCATCGTTGAACATCAAAGGGTACAGCAGTTAACTCAGCCCGACTCAGCTGTATTGCCAGTAAAGCTTGTTTTGAAACTGTATGTTTTGTTTACTATTTGAACATGCACCCGTTGTCACGCCTTCAAATTGCAACCACTGTTAAGGGCTTACTAGTTAGTGTAGTCTTAACAACATTATAATTAATACATTAAAAACTAGGAACAGACTACGCCTTTTAATTAACTGTCATATCTTTAAAATCCCTATCTTGAAAAAAATGTGAGGTATTAAACCAAAATAACCAGTTCATTTCGGGGAATTCTGACTGGGGTAGTTTTGTGGAATGTCTTGTGAAAAATTTAATTTGTATATTTTAATTTTTTATTTTGTCAACAAATAATATATTATATTGTGAATGAAGTAGTTTGTATGAATAAAGAGAAAAACATCACTCAAAAGATAGATTCGTTACAACTTTAGAACATATCATGTTTTACATGTGTTATTCACTTTATTTAACTAAAATTGTGATCCTGTAGAATTCAAGTTGGTTTTGAAATAAACAAGTCTGCTAGGTGATCATGTGTAGAGCGCTTTGAACTGGATCATCTCAAAACATCAATGTCCAACAACAGACAAAATTACTTTCATCTGGCCTCATCAACCCTCACCCCATTCCCTTAGACAAAAGTTTGTAAACACTGGTATGATGATATCATTGTATTAACAGTATCAATCCTAAACATAAAATATCGATGTCCGATGTCACATAAAAGTGCCTCCGATTCCCTTAAATGGAAGTAATTGTGCGTGAAAACAGACATCGATGTTCTGAGATGATATTCTCACACTGACCTCATTGGGGAAGACTCTGGGTGTGACATGTGACTTACCTTGACCATTGCAAAGAGAGCTGGTTCACAAGCACCCTCGAGGTCTTGGACAAGTAGTTGGATACTGGAGGCGATGACACTGGAGAGATTGGAGAAACACATAATGCAGCATATCAACATCTCCACAGACAAATGTGTATTATTTTTGTGCATAGATACAGTTTTTTTCGTGGCAAATAAGTCTTCAAAATGTATGAGTGATGAATTATTTGCAAATGGTTAATAGTTTTGCTACACAAATACATGTCATATAGCATGTGATTGTGCAGCACCAAAGGTAAAGGGCGATCGTGAAGAATTTCCTTTTCAGCTGAATGTAACTAGAAATGCACACACCCAACCTTTGTTTTGTTTTACTGAAATTGAGGCTGTGGGTATCGGGTACTCTCCACAATCTTTGTTAAAAAAACTCAAATTGTCCACTTGGCCAGAAATGATGCCCTCTGAGATTATATTTCATTTTCTGTCTTCACTCGGTCTACAATAGATGGATCCAGTATGTTGCAATTTGCCTATGTCACAAATCATAATTATGCGAGTGACCTCCATCAACCTTTGCTTTGCCAACAACATTGATCAAAGTAATACATTACATTACTAGATTGCCATGACAACTGCAAGATTAAACATTCATGCATACAATGTCTCCTTAACCAACAATACCTTATGTTCTTTGCAAAGAAAAACATTTGGGATCCAAATTTCGACATAATGTTTGGTAGCTACACATGTTCTTCAGCCATTTTGAAAGCTTGACAGGCACTGCTGCAAAATGGCTGTGTTGAAAGTAGACGTTATGCATTTGATGGAACTGATTATGAATGTATTTTTCTAAGAAAATGCTGCCATCCATGCCATTAAGTTAATGATTAGGAACAGTTTTGTTTTGTTAAAAGTTTAACTTGACATCTCGTTAAAAAATAATCCTCTTCAAATTCCAAACCAACTATGGAGCTATTTTGGAGATGTGTTAGCGCGGCACGATGTCAGCAAGATGTAACTTTGAATGCAAAATCAACTTCCGGGGCAAGAAGCCACATCGTGGTGTGAACTTTAAAAGTGATCCAGGTGTGACTCACTTGTGGAATGTGTCCTGTTGAGCAGAGAGGTTGATCTGTGAGATGAGTGTGGCGTCCACCTTCTCCTTGAGTTTGTCCTCGAGCTGTTGCGCTGTCTCCATGCAGTACTCGGCCGTACACAGTACACTGCACACGCGACACTGCTCCTCCTCTGTCAACTTGCTTGTCCCCGCCCCCTCACCCTCCTTCAAGATGCTTTGGATCAGACCGCTCGCTGTCGTGATCCCCTCCGACCGACCCAATCTGGATACAAGGAAACATTTGATGAACGTTTGAAGGCAAAACACAATATGCATAATGCAGCCACTTCACAATACAGTGGACCCTCACTTTATGGTCACCTCTGTAATGCAGCCACTTCACAATACAGTGGACCCTCACTTCATGGTCACCTCTGTAATGCAACCACTTCACAATACAGTGGACCCTCACTTCATGGTCACCTCTGTATTGCAGCCACTTCACAATACAGTGGACCCTCACTTCATGGTCACCTCTGTAGTGCAGCCACTTCACAATACATTGGACCCTCACGTCATGGTCACCTCTGTAATGCAGCCACTTCACAATACAGTGGACCCTCACTTCATGGTCACCTCTGTAATGCAGCCACTTCACAATACAGTGGACCCTCACTTCATGGTCACCTCTGTAATGCAGCCACTTCACAATACAGTGGACCCTCACTTCATGGTCACCTCTGTAATGCAGCCACGTCACAGTACAGTGGACCCTCACTTCATGGTCACCTCTGTAATGCAGCCACTTCACAATACAGTGGACCCTCACTTTATGGTAACCTCTGTAATGCAGCCACTTCACAATACAGTGGACCCTCACTTCATGGTCACCTCTGTAATGCAGCCACTTCACAATACAGTGGACCCTCACTTCATGGTCACCTCTGTAATGCAGCCACTTCATAATACAGTGGACCATCACTTCATGGTCACCTCTGTAATGCAGCCACTTCACAATACAGTGGACCCTCACTTTATGGTCCCCTCTGTAATGCAGCCACTTCACAATACAGTGGACCTTCACTTTATGGTCACCTCTGTAATGCAGCCACTTCACAATACAGTGGACCCTCACTTTATGGTCACCTCTGTAATGCAGCCACTTCACAATACAGTGGACCCTCACTTCATGGTCACCTCTGTAATACAGACACTTCACAATACAGTGGACACTCACTAAAGTTCTAAATTATGTCTGTATCAGTAAAGAATAGGAAACATAATCTCGCTAATAGTAATACGGTCATCTCGCTATTCAGATCACTTTGGTCCAGTCCCGAGGGAGACTTTATTTCTGAGGTTTCACAGTAAATCCATTATGTAAAAATTTTATTTTTAATATTTGTTTCCAGTTTTAAAAAAGAAAAGGAAATTTCTTATGTAACGCAGTATCCAGTCCTCATGACTGCTGAAAGCAATTTACACTTTACTCCCTGGAAAATCTGTTCAATCGAACACTATCTTGACTTGGGTAGCATTCAGCCATGCTGCAATTAATGCGCAAAGATTATTTGTTCACAAATGTCCACCACTGCCAATAGCAAGGTACTCATTCATACAGCTGAGTGAACTGGAGCAACATAGAACTAGCCCAAGGTTCGACACGGCACCACAGGATTTGAACCCAAGTTCTCTCGATTGAGAGTCTGATGCTCCAATCACTGCGCCACTGCAGATGCACAGAAAGGAGGAATTTCTTCCATATCCAGTGATCTGACTTAGGCTGGTCTCGTAAGAAACAAAATTTCAAGCATTACGAGGGGGTGGTTTGGTGGTTTTGGTTATACAGTTGCACCACCTAGACAGTGAATGTGTTAATGAATGCAAATTGACATTAATAGCCATTTTTAATTGTAAAAATCGGAAGTCCCACTCCATTATTTGTGAGGGAATGAAACTCCAACGATCAAAGCATAATTTTATTTGGACTTTGCAAACTTACGAGATTGCTCTATGGACAACTGGTAACCACTCAATTCTCTCAGGTAGGAGAAAAACCCTCTAGAAAAGCATATCTTATCAAAACCATATAATTAAATATATCTAAATAACTACCCTTGTGTTTTCTGAAATACATATCCCAATTGGCATATGAGAGGCCAATGGTCAAAGGAAGTGAAGGAACACGGAGACAGGTTAGTGGTCCTTGCAATGCTCCCGAGTTAGCATATTAATTTACAGACAATACCCGTGAAAGGGCCAAAGACAATAACACTTACTTGGGCAGGTTGTTGAGAAGTATTCGCTGTGCGTATTCCTTGAGGTACTTCTGGAAGGTGTGAGTGAGGTCTATCATGGGCTGGCCTGTGCTCAGTTGGGAGCACTGAACCATGCACTTCTTGTAGTAGACGAACAGGTCCGCACAGCTCGGCAGTACGTTGCTGTATGAAAATAACGTCAACGGTGAAATAATATACATTCATCAACAAAACATAGGTACCACATTAACTCTGTTAAGCATACAGTGCATTTAACAAATATTTTGTCAAATTTTGCGTTTCAATAAGTGTATAGTCGTGCACACGCATTTTTTTTGGTTACTGGTGTTCCTGGGTACAGCCATCTCAGCAGATCTGACTGGCAAGTGATTTATGCATCTCACATATCAGAACATTGTAAGGTCTGATAATTTTGATATTTTGTTGTCACTGGGCTCTGAATATAGTATGACATTGGTAGAAATGAAATGACAGCGATGGATTAAAGATTTAAGGTCGGTTGGAGATCAATGTCACAGAGTCCGATGTTGCTATAAGAGGGTGTTCATTAATTAGGGCATATACACTTACAAGAACAAATACAGTATATCCCATTGGTGACAGGTTGTCATAGTTCAGACTTAAGGTACATCATATATCCCATTGGTGACACGTTGTGACAGTTCACACTTAAGGTACATCATATATCCCATTGGTGACAGGTTGTGACAGTTCAGACTTAAGGTACATCATATATCCCATTGGTGACAGGTTGTGACAGTTCAGACTTAAGGTACATCATATATCCCATTGGTGACAGGTTGCGACAGTTCAGACTTAAGGTACATCATATATCCCATTGGTGACAGGTTGCGACAGTTCAGACTTAAGGTACATCATATATCCCATTGGTGACAGGTTGCGACAGTTCACACTTAAGGTACATCATATATCCCATTGGTGACAGGTTGCGACAGTTCAGACTTAAGGTACATCATATATCCCATTGGTGACAGGTTGCGACAGTTCAGACTTAAGGTACATCATATATCCCATTGGTGACAGGTTGCGACAGTTCACACTTAAGGTACATCATATATCCCATTGGTGACAGGTTGCGACAGTTCAGACTTAAGGTACATCATATATCCCATTGGTGACAGGTTGCGACAGTTCAGACTTAAGGTACATCATATATCCCATTGGTGACAGGTTGCGACAGTTCAGACTTAAGGTACATCATATATCCCATTGGTGACAGGTTGCGACAGTTCAGACTTAAGGTACATCATATATCCCATTGGTGACAGGTTGCGACAGTTCACACTTAAGGTACATCATATATCCCATTGGTGACAGGTTGCGACAGTTCACACTTAAGGTACATCATATATCCCATTGGTGACAGGTTGCGACAGTTCAGACTTAAGGTACATCATATATCCCATTGGTGACAGGTTGCGACAGTTCACACCTAAGGTACATCATATATCCCATTGGTGACAGGTTGCGACAGTTCAGACTTAAGGTACATCATATATCCCATTGGTGACAGGTTGCGACAGTTCAGACTTAAGGTACATCATATATCCCATTGGTGACAGGTTGCGACAGTTCAGACTTAAGGTACATCATATATCCCATTGGTGACAGGTTGCGACAGTTCACACTTAAGGTACATCATATATCCCATTGGTGACAGGTTGCGACAGTTCAGACTTAAGGTACATCATATATCCCATTGGTGACAGGTTGCGACAGTTCACACTTAAGGTACATCATATATCCCATTGGTGACAGGTTGCGACAGTTCAGACTTAAGGTACATCATATATCCCATTGGTGACAGGTTGCGACAGTTCAGACTTAAGGTACATCATATATCCCATTGGTGACAGGTTGCGACAGTTCACACTTAAGGTACATCATATATCCCATTGGTGACAGGTTGCGACAGTTCAGACTTAAGGTACATCATATATCCCATTGGTGACAGGTTGCGACAGTTCACACTTAAAGTACATCATGTCAAACCATCTTAACGGGCAACATTTCAGTTTTACAACATTCCAATGTCATCTGTGTTAAGTGAATTTGTTGTGAAGTTATACGCGGTTGAACAGATCCACCTGAAGAATAACAGTTTGGGAGGTCGCAACCTTATGCAACCTCCCATAACAGGGTGTAGTGTATAACATGTTTTGCTACAAAACATATTCTATATTTATATTGATAAAACCATTTAGTGTATAATTATTATAGATGTTTTCATCATTTCTTTGTGAAAATGAAAATAATTGTAGGGTGGTGTGCATGCCAGCATTATGAAGCATGACAACGGTGGGGGTTCTACAAGCAGTGTGATCTAGTTTATGGGTGGTCTCTTGGTTTATATATTAAAGTGACCAGATAACATGTCTGACATACCTTGTGGTGTCTGCCTCCAGACGCGGTACACTGTTCCGTCGGAAGTCATCGGCAAAACGTTCAATTAGCTCCGCCAAGTTCCTGCAGCATTATCATTTAATTAGTGAAGGATGAATAGACGGACGGACACACTTATTGAATAACAGACAGACTAACAAGTAACTAACTGACTAAGAGACAGACTGACTGACACACAGACATATTTATTTTATTACATACATTCAATTTTTTATGAAATGTAATTAACTCTGTACACTTCCGAGTTAATTTCCCTTTCATGAGTCTGATCTATTGTAAACAACAAACGGTTTCTTGTCCTTTAAGAAGATGAGGAAGATGTTACGGAGTTACCTATGAGTGACTAACACAAACCATCAATAACCAAATAACTGGGGTTCGAGTCATCATAATGATAATGATGGTGTTCATTACACAATGATAATGATGCTAAAAATGGGCCAAGTGGCCCTGAAGTCCTTTGGACTAATATGTCTATATGTGACCGTGGCTGACCAAATGAGTGATAAATCGGAAAAATTGTAACATTGTTTTCTTACATCCTTGTAAAGATTTGGTAGGGTGCTTTACACGGTTTCTAAAAATATGACTGCTACAAAAATTGGCAAAGTTATGGAGCATTGAACATGGTAGGGATCAAAAAGTGAAAATGAAGAAAACGGCTGTTGAAGTTTTACATTATATATGCAAATGGATTGCATGGAAATATTACATGCACAACATTCAAATGTGGCACACAGTATGTAATATGTATGTTATGTTGCAATGATACACTGGAAGTACAAATGTGCTGCTACAAAGACTTATCGAGTTATGCCAGATTATGTCTTCATGTGTAAAACTAAGAGGACAGATTATTTGAGAGCAAAAGGTAGACTCACTGTTTGACACAGTTTAAAACCTACAGGCAACTGTCCAGTTTAACAGAGGTCTGTGGCTTAATGCTGTCTGTTCACACAGGCTACTGCCAGTGACCAATTACACATTAGTCACAGTTTCCATCAAACAATAGCTCCACAGCTGGGTGTAATACACAAACAGAGCCACCACTGATTCATGGTCAAGTAGATTAGCTCAATGCACTAAGACAATACACAACACTGTGAGTTACAGTGTCCAGAGTGAGGCCTAAGCAGTGTCCTCATTGCTGAATAGATCAATTAAACCTGTCAAGTGGGTGACATTCTGCACAAGTGTTCATTAATCCTTAGTGATTGTTCAGAACAACAGACTGACCACATACCTAAACAAAGCGAATGTAATAGGTGAAGAACAGGCAGTGTTCAAATAGGGGTATTGGTTGAATTGTATTTGTCTCGACGCAAAAGGCTTTATTGTGCCTTCATCGATTATAAGAAAGCATTTGATTTAGTAGACCGGTCCTCCCTGTGGTCTAAGATAATTTCATGTGGTATTAATGGTATTGTGTTGAAAGTTGTATACAACATGTACAAAAATGCTAAATCATGTATAAATCAGGGCCAGGCTGTGTCAGCCTTCTTCTCATGTGATGTAGAGGTACGGCAAGGAGAAAACTTGTGTCCTTTGTTATTTGCTATTTACCTGAATCATTTTGAACACTGTTAGTCACAATTATAACGGACTTGACATGGCAGCTGGTGAAATTTACAGCAACCTTAGGGATGATGATGTAGAAAATGTATGTTCTACTATATGCTGATGACACTAGAATGATTCAATCAAATACAGATTTCTTGCTTGTGTATAGCGGAACTATGTCAACTCTTATAATGGTTGACATTTGGTTGTTTCAGGTGTCAACTATATTGTGAATCTGTAATTATTAGTCTATATTGATACAATTGATTTACACAGTACCATGTCTACACAAGGCATGGCAAGTGTAAACAGAACAGTAGAATGCATTTGATATCAATAAAGTGTAGGATATTTCACTCTATAGTTGTCCAGAATATTAATTTTCTATGTTTGTCACCTACAGGTGACAGAATATTAATTTTCTATGTTTGTCACCTACAGGTTTCTACAGACAATACATCTTTAACCAATAGACACCACAGTCACATTTTATAATAATTAAATGAACATCAAAATAAACACAACTTGCAATTATAGAAAATCAATAGTTTTGAAGATAAAAAGTGTTAGGCAACTGTTCAGTCGAACAGGGGTCAAGTGTGTCTACTCTGCCTGGGCGCTGTGACCAATTAAAGATTAGTCAATGTCTCAATGGAACAGTAGCACTAGGCTGCAGAGTTTACTCATGGGGTTGACTTTGTAGCACATTAAACAAAATCTACTGTTGGGGGTGGTCTCAAGGGCCCTTCTCAAAACCACATCACTAGATAATGTAAAACTTTTGCACTTTGTGAGCCCCTTAGGTGCCCTTAGAATGATTCAATCAAATACAGATTTCTTGTATATAATGGCAGCACCCTAAGATACATTTATGCAAAATTAGAAAAAAGTTGCTGAACAGTTTTTGACAAAAATTGGCCAAATGTTACATTTTTACCAGTTTTGGGGTCCTTGGAGGCCAGGGAGCCCTTAAAATGATTCAATCAAATACAAATTTCTTGTGCATAGTGGCAGTAAGATATGTCTATGCATAATTAGAGAAAAAGTTGCTGAACGGTTTCTGAGATACGGCAGCTAACGGCGGACGGCGGACGCAGAGTGATGGCAATAGTCCCTTGGACATTCGGCCCAAAGGACTAAAAATAATCGATTTTAAATTCATGTAATGGTAACGCTATATAAGAACTTATTTTTTTTTACAAATAACTGGCTATTGGTGATAAAGACAATGAAAAAGGCAATGCTAGCTTGTATTGAATTAAAATTTATATAGTCACATTATGGTAATGAAAATAATGAAATATAATTTGTTCTTTGTGATAACAATAATGGACACTCCGTAATGACTCCAGCCGTGCACAGTACAAATGAAGTGAGTCCTTACTTGTCCTGTGATTCTATGTAGATGTTCAGATGAGGAACAAAGCATTGCGAGATCTGTCCAATGAAAGGTGACTGTTCTGTCTTCGATGGCACACTCTGCAAATTAACAAATCTCAATCTTTTCTTGATGTTTAGCCAGACTTCCCAAGAAATGCAAAATAGCAATGAATAATCTTTAAAATAAGAGTACTGTGGAATCTCCCTGCTACAGGATGGATACAGTTACCTGAACAGCAAGTCGATCGCATTAGTGGGATTACTGTCCTATATTTTACGGTTTGGGAAACAATTTGGGACAGTCCTAGGGTGATTGTAATTGCAAGGTGGCTGTATTACTGAGGTGACCATCAAGTGAGATTCGACAGTACTATTTCCACATGGATGACAGTAAAACATATTCAATGTTTACATTTCCACAGTTTGGATGCTAACCGTGTATTAATTTTGTGATTTCCCACCATGTTCACTTATTTATTCATTCATACAAATCACATTATGATTTACACTTGTCCATGTTAATGCAATAACAATGAAACTGTCTTTGGAGTGAAACTGATAAACTAGTTAACTTTGACAATGACAATGCAGTGAATAGGACAATATTGTTTTAAATACACTAATCAACTTTTAAATGAAACTTGTGAAACATGATGTACAGTGTGAGGCTGTGTGCGCATGGGATGCTAAGTATATCAACAAATTCTCTGTCAGTTGACGTTTTCAAACAGCGCTCATTAAAAATCTTCCAATACAAAGCCATATGGAAAGTACCCTAACCACACAGCAGATACACAATAGAATCCAGTATCACAAGTTACGTAACTATCTAGATGATGCCACCTTGACATGATATCAAAACCAAACGACATATTCGGGCGGATGGGGAGGTGGGTGTCCGGACGTTTGCGAGCAACTGGGGTGTAAAGGGTCAACGCACACAGTTGCAGTGACAAGATAGACAGACGTGTTTGACGTAACAGATAACCACAAACACACCTGTTTTTCTGCCATGTTGGATTCCTCCTTGCCCGACTCCTCGAAGGGGTTGATTGGCTCAGCAAAGGGGTTGGTGGGAGAGAGGGGAGTGAGAGCAGCAGTGGGGGGCTATGAAGCAGGATAAAGGGTAATTAGTGACATGACAGTAGAACATACACTATTCTTGGTTGCAGGGGTCAATATGCATGGCTGTTTTCTTATGGTTGGGCAGAAAAGTTTGCAAAGTAAACAAATACGTAGCATTACGTGTGATTTTATATCTTAGCAATGTAACTTTTTTCTTTTATTCAATGAAACATTGTAACTTGGTTCGTGCACATGAGTCCAAATACAGATGATAACAATAATAAAAAGGGGCATGTATTGGTGGAGTATGTGGTCACTTGAACCAGTAGGGAACACATTTCTCTTTTTAAATTTTGCAGACTTATGAAACCACAATGTAACAAAATGTAAGACTGAGATTTTGTTAACCATATAATAATAACTAGATAGAAAACATTTACAACTCGCATATCGCTGGTGTGAAAGCGAAGCCGTACTAGGGTCATAATATGTAACATACTAGAGTATAACATCAGGGTAAATTCAAACACTCGTACATAAACATTTCTAAGCAATACTGCAATATCATAAACTAATTAAATAATTTATGTTATAATATTTCCGAGTACAATATTAATAAAACAAATGTCATATACCACTTCAGGACAAGATAATAGAGACTTGTTCACATGTCATAACCCATCACTCCATCCTGGTATTGGACGGAGCATATTGCAGGCATGCATAATAGTTACAGCACATTGCGTACTGCATGCAGGTACAATCATAATAGTTACAGCACATTGCGTACTGCATGCAGGTACAATCATAATAGTTACAGCACATTGCGTACTGCATGCAGGTACAATCATAATAGTTACAGCACATTGCGTACTGCATGCAGGTACAATCATAATAGTTACAGCACATTGCGTACTGCATGCAGGTACAATCATAATAGTTACAGCACATTGCGTACTGCATGCAGGTACAATCATAATAGTTACAGCACATTGCGTACTGCATGCAGGTACAATCATAATAGTTACAGCACATTGCGTACTGCATGCAGGTACAATCATAATAGTTACAGCACATTGCGTACTGCATGCAGGTACAATCATAATACACTGTAGTTCTACCACATTGCGTACCGCATGCAGGTACAATCATAAGAGACACTGGTAACACAAGTAATCAGACAAGGCTGCAGACCACATCCAATTAGTTGCACTACTACACAACTGTTGAGTACAACAAAAATAGCAGCCTATGTTTGAAAACAATTGAAATGTTCATCTGTCATTGTGTACACAATGACATGCACTGTAGGTTCATTGTCATGACATCTGTCGTTGTGTACACAATGACATGCACTGTAGGTTCGTTGTCATGACATCTGTCGTTGTGTACACAATGACATGCACTGTAGGTTCGTTGTCATGACATCTGTCGTTGTGTACACAATGACATGCACTGTAGGTTCGTTGTCATGACATCTGTCGTTGTGTACACAATGACATGCACTGTAGGTTCGTTGTCATGACATCTGTCGTTGTGTACACAATGACATGCACAGTAGGTTCGTCGTCATGACATCTGTCGTTGTGTACACAATGACATGCCCTGTAGGTTCGTTGTCATGACATCTGTCGTTGTGTACACAATGACATGCACTGTAGGTTCATTGTCATGACATCTGTCGTTGTGTACACAATGACATGCACAGTAGGTTCATTGTCATGACATCTGTCGTTGTGTACACAATGACATGCACTGTAGGTTCATTGTCATGACATCTGTCATTGTGTACACAATGACATGCACTGTAGGTTCATTGTCATGACATCTGTCGTTGTGTACACAATGACATGCACTGTAGGTTCATTGTCATGACGTGTCATTTTGAACGCGATGATCGCGTCATAAAGAAATATGACGATCGTAACTCAACATGTATGCCTATGAAATCAAAATTGTATTATGAGTTATTATGACCCTAACCATACCTTATCTGGTTGTAGAGTTCGGCCAGAGAATCGCCGTGCACACAGCGTCTCAAAGTTGATTGTCCTTTGTATAGCAAACAGCAGTAGTTTGACGTCAATCTCACTGACACGTCGTGTCATCATATTCGACAGCTCCTTCCTGCGTTACATAAGTAGAACTGTTTTACAATTTAAAAGGAAGCAGTCTGTTCATAGTTTTTTTACTTCTTAATTAATATAATGAAAATTTATAAGAGTTCACTAACTATGTTGAAGGTCTACTTCCCGCCAAATTGTGTTTAGTAAGTTTGTAACAACGTTCGCAATTTAGAAGGAACGACCCCGGAGCATGTTCAAATAGAAAACAAAACTTCCAGTTTCAAAACAAACCATCAACAATACTGCCGAGATGGGCTGAGTTAACAGCAGTAACCTTTGATGTTCAACAACGTCCCATTTGACAACGAACTTCCTGTTACAAATTACTAACCCCGCTAATTCTAGGTAGAGGAACTGACTGGCTTCCTTTAATAAGATTCATGTATTCAGCTCATTCTTTTAACCCTGTAGACCCAACCACCAAGGTAAATACTGAGCCACATCTGGACAGGGTTGATAAGAAATAGAAGGAGAAAACAGTAGCAAACAAAAATGGTAGAGAAGTTAATATCCTACAATCAGTATTGATACAATTTAAGAGAAAACAGTTATTTCTTTGTGGGCCTTACTGAAACATACAACATTGATTTCTTTACTAAAATATATATTTCTCTATAAACCTGGTGTACCTTTAAACCATTCGTGGTTTGCTACTATTACTGCTACTGCTACTACTACTACTAATACATACCGAGTCATCTCGCAGAATTCAACACAGATGCGTTCGCTTACTTCCCACGATGGGGGAAACATTCGGCCGAACTTCTCCTCAAAGTCCACAAGGGTGCGCTTTATCCACTGGTAGCGCCGGTCGATCTTGTCCAGCCACGCCACCTGATGACACGGAATGTGTTTAGACATTTGCCCCATTCCAGCTTACAGGAAAAACAAAGTTGGAAATGTAGGCCTTTCCTTTGGCATCATGTCAAATTCTGAGGATACGTAAACCTACGTAAATCCAGGTTTCTCAGCCAAATCCACGTCCTTTCTAAATGTTCGTCAATTCATTAAGATGTTGTGGTTATCGCTACGCATTTCTGTTATAACACAGAATATAATAATTGTATATCTGCACATATTCTTAGGTATTCTTATCTGACTCTTAACAAACATAACATAAATGTTAGCAGTTTTATGGAACACTGCACATGTGACCTATGATTGTTGCAAGTTCTATATAACATCCCCAACTGATCCGCAGACCAATTATGTAACTGGGAACAATTGTGGAAACCATGCATAACATTGCGAACAATCGATTAACATCTCTCTAATGCCCAGTATGAACCCTTAATCTATATAAAATAAAATAAAAATACCTTTTTTCCGAAGGGTTATATATGAATCCCCGTCAGTTTGGGGCCACAGCAAGGAGGTAAATGTTAACATACGTACACATAAGCTTGCTCATTTATAATTAGATATGGAGTTCAATATATCCATTGATACAGAACATTTTAACAGACGTTCCGTTATAAGCACCAGTAGTGGAACTTCTACATTATATGGCCAAAATATTTCAGGTAACTTATATAATATTAGCTTACACCCACCCTTGGAGTAATTATCACAATTACAGTATTTTGAAATAAAACTTGTTTTTACTGGTACTGACTTGATCACCACTTAATTCTCTCAAATAGGAGACACCCTCTAAAGAAACAGAGCATATAAAAAAAACATAAGTAAATAACTCTGAATAAATACCTTTGCATTTTCTGATATACATCGCCAACTGGTAGATCAGAGATCAATGGTCCAAGGAAGTGAACTAACTTAGAAAGAGACGAATGGACCTTGGCGCCTAGGTGGAGATACTTTTACAAACAGGTGAGCGGACCTTGGTGTCTGGCAGGAGATACACTTACAAAGAGGTGAGTGGACCTTAGCGCCTGAGAGGAGATACTCTTACAAAGAGGTGAGCGGACCTTGGTGTCTGGCAGGAGATACACTTACAAAGAGGTGAGTGGACCTTAGCGCCTGAGAGGAGATACTCTTACAAAGAGGTAAGTGTGCCTTGGTGTCTGGGAGCAGATACTCTTACAAAGAGGTAAGTGGACCTTGGTGCCTTAGAGCAGATACTCTTACACACAGGTGAGTGGACCTTGGTGCCTGAGAGCAGATACTCTTACAAATAGGTGAGTGGACCATGGCGACTTGGAGGAGATACTCTTACAAAGTTCCAAACTTAACATATTAACACATATATTTTCCACATTTGTCACTGTCCCCCAGACAAACTAGAAGGGTGTATGGCGACCCCAGAAACAACAAATGAGGGCTCTACTCACATCTTGGTTATCAGCAAACAGGACAGCGTACTCGGCAAGTTGTAGTTTGACAAACCAGGCCAGCAGGTCATGTTTAACCCTTGGCTCCAAAACATTCACCACAAAACAGGCCTCAGCCAACTGCGCCTGGTTACCTGGACCATACTGAAACACAAATATTACCAAAAAATGTGTACTTATATTGTAGAACCAGTACAAGCCTATAAAGGTCAACCTAGTGCAACCTTTTAGGTAATAAGCCAGGTGTGGTGGCTGTAAAAGTGTAAATAGACTAGGTGTTGCCAGCAATGACTGGGTAGTGGACAGTTGAAGCTTGGGTTGACAGTTGGCAGTGGGGAGTTTGTGCCTGGAGAAGAACCACAGGATTGGCAGGAATGGCCCCACAGGGTGGAGTGGCAGATCATGGGGCAAAGTGGCAGCACTCTAGCAAGGGTGTTGTATTAGCTGAATAAAAAAGTGTTGTTGCCACCCTCTGGGGGGAGTGGCCCACACAAGTGTTGTTGCCACCCTCTGGGGGTGGTGGCCCACACAAGTGTTGTTGCCACCCTCTGGGGGAGTGGCCCACACAAGTGTTGTTGCCACCCTCTGGGGGGAGTGGCCCACACAAGTGTTGTTGCCACACTCTGGGGGGAGTGGCCCACATAAGTGTTGTTGCCACACTCTTGGGGGAGTGGCCCACACAAATGTTGTAGCCATACTATGGGGGGAGTGGCCCGCACAAGTGTTGTTGCCACACTCTGGGGGAGTGGCCCACACAAGTGTTGTTACCACCCTCTGGGGGGAGTGGCCCACACAAGTGTTGTTACCACACTCTGGGGGGAGTGGCCCACACAAGTGTTGTTACCACACTCTGGGGGGAGTGGCCTGCACATGTGTTGTTGCCATACTCTGGGGGGAGTGGCCCACACAAGTGTTGTTACCACACTCTGGGGGGAGTGGCCCACACAAGTGTTGTTCCATACTCTGGGGGAGTGGCCCGCAAAAGTGTTGTTGCCACACTCTGGGGGGAGTGGCCCACACAAGTGTTGTTACCATACTCTGGGGGGAGTGGCCCACACAAGTGTTGTTACCATACTCTGGGGGGAGTGGCCCACACAAGTGTTGTGTTGTGCATCGATTGCCAACAAAGAAGAGGTTTTTGTTACACAAACATATCCGGCATATAGACAACACAATCGTAATAGGTGTCATCATTCAGCACATACTAAGTCAGTAGTCACGGTGCAATACTTCTGTGATGAGGAGTGAAAATATACCACAAATTTAACTGGATATTCTAAACAATTTTCATGAATACTTTGGTTTCAGCATTAACGTTTGTTTAGGAATAATAGTTACCCATATTGGACAAGTATATTGTCCGGGACATTTGTCCAATGGGACAAGTTGACTGTGTTGCAATGTAGACTGTTTATTGTCATAAAAATTAAATATTTTAGTAATTTACATAACATCAACTTTTAACAGAAGCTATCCTGCAATTCGATCTCAAGATTAATGCCAACAATCACCAGGTGGTGCAAGTAGTACTTTTTAAACCATTTCGGTGCAGCAATGTCAGGTTAACAAGTGACAAGTTAGATGTATTTTGTCATTCCTCATAATAAAAAACCTTTAACATGTCACTCATTTGTTTTTTATTTTAAAATTTTGGAAGATAGAAAATTGAAACATTATTCATCCATGTCAAAAACATATCGTAATTGTACTATAGTCCATTACACGTATTAATTCATGTTACTAAAGTCTCAACATGTTTTTGCTTTTGGCTGTACGCATTAATACACTTACAGCAATTACATTTTTTTCGTTTGACAAGTAGATTTCTGTTGTCCTATCGCACATGAGTTTTCTGGGAGTTAATGTCTTCTTCTTCTTCATTATACGACCAACATCACTTTGTTGATGATTCTGTCGTAGTTTTTTAAAATGAGACCTCCGCTTAGTGAGTCCAGGATAGGTTTCTTCCACTTCCTTGTGCGGGATCTTTTACTTCCCCTGGCATAGACACCAGACAGAAGGGACCAACGGCTTATAACATCTCTTCCGAAAGACACTAACAATGTACGGTGAACGAAATTGCCCAAGTTTTGACCCCGGTGGCCGAACCAGTACCAAACCACCGAAACCACGATTCGTACTCTGGTCCCTCCAAACAACAGTCCAGTACTCTAACCACTTGACCACTTGACCACTATGCCCCATACGTCATATCATATTATAGCTTGATGTGTTGTAGCAGCCTCAATCCTACACACAGGTCATGTAGTCATCACTTACCTTCGCACCTGCTCCTTGGAAGGCTTCCTCAAAGTCTGATCTAATTTGCTGAGCCAAGTCAGCCTTTATCTCACCAACTCTGGATAATACAAGTGCAACATATTTATTGTTTTTAACTGAACTTGTTTATTCATGGTTCATTTTATCATGGTTTACCTATTATGAGTAATCTAAACATGCAGACATCACAAATTTTATAATTGTAAACCTCAAAATTCACAATAAAACTACTTTTGTGTTAAATAGTGTGTGGTACATGCACACCCAGTATGCATACACTGACTGACAACAATTATAATTTATAACATTCTGATTAATAAATGTCAGTGAACCCTAAATGGAAGGCTGAAAACTGAGATAGAATGACATTTTGAAACCTGTGAACTGCCGAGAAGTACCAGTAGACAAGTGCTGAGAAACGACAATAGAACGACAATTTTATGATGTAGAAATAGTAGTAGGTATGTTATATTCGTAATCAGGACCTAGTGTTATTTTATATTTGTTAAGGAGTTTCCTTCCTCTTGTCAGTTAGTATTTCCTGTTCCTTGCTTTTTGCTGACTGGGTGTGACCTACCTGTCTGCCAGCTGCCGTATCTGGGGGATGGCCATGTACTTGTGGAAGTGCTCGAGAACCTTCAGAATACCTTCCAGCAGGTTCGCCACCTCCCCGTACTGACGTCGCTTCATCAGTGCCCTGAACCAGACACGTCAAGACACATTTACTGCCTTGATGGCATTCATTCATGCAATAAGATATAGGAAAACTGGGAATTTGACACTAAGTAAGTAAAGAAACACTTAATAATAATAATATATTTTACTTGATACAGCGCCAGATCCAAATTTGTTCTTAGTGCTTCAGATCATATTAAAAACACATAAAATAATGTAGAATTGCAAAATAAATAAATAAAAAAGTAAGAGAAATACCACTTGTAATAAGAATAATTTAAAATAAATACAGCAATAGTGATGTAGAATTTTTTAATAACGAAATAACCAAATAAACACATCAGCTGCTAGTAATAAGAACTATTAAAACATTATACAGCGCAATAATGATGTAGCAATACTACTGTGATAGGATTCATTCATGCAACAAGACGTAGGAACACTGGGAATTTGTCGATACTAAGTAAGTAATATTATACAGTCGAACCTCGCTTTATGGTCACCTCAATAATACAGCCAGCTGCCAATTAAGGTCACCCTAGGACAGATCCAAATTATTTCCATATAGAGTAAAGTATAGGAAACTATTCCTGTTAATACGGTCGCTTTGCTATTCAAGTCATGTTTGCCCATTACTAAGGATAACAGTACTTGTGAGGACATTCTACATCATATGGGACATCTTAATATTTGTATTCACCCTGCTGACACTGGAACCCGCCACACACAAACTGAACAATCATAACGACTGTACATTTTGGGACACCCTAAATCTAAAAAAATAATGATTTTTTGTATTTTATGTTTTCAGATATCTGAGAATGTAATTATTTTTAGGTGTCTCAATACATACGTTCATTGCAATAGAAGAAACATTGAGCAAGAACTTACATGAGTGAGTCGACCCCACTGACTAGCATGTGGAGGTGGTTGAGGGTCGTGATGGAACTGGTCAGGTGCCGCTTCGCGTGGTCAAGCTGCTTGATGTCCCGTGTGATTTCTTTCACCTAAGATGACACCGCTGACTGACATGCTTACACGGAAATGGAGGAGGTTGGTCCACAAATGGGTAACTCGATGTCATATCTTTAAAATCACTCTTGTTTTTGTGATCAATTTACAGTGAATTATGTTCATGTGAAAAGATGGTCAATGATGAATTAATAAGCAATTTGCACGTTCCGCTATCATGGAAACCAGATATGGGGCAAATACAGTATTTAAAAGTATTTAAATACTGTTCTGAAGTATTTGTATTGGTAATTGTATTTCACATTGACAAAATAATAGTATTTAAATTAAATCAGAAACTATGAAGACATAGATACCATCTTCTCTGACTTCTCTGCCTTGTCCTTCATGTCCTTGATCTTAGCAAACAGTTGTTGTATCGCTGTCTGCGCCTCTCCTAGCGCCTGACGACCATTCTCTCCCACATTGGTCTGTCCTCGCACCACCGTACGGATGTCTCCATCCAGATGTCTGCAAACGTGAAGTAAAAGAAAGGTAGGAAGCCATCTACCTGGTAGTCATTTATATAAATTGAGCTCTGTGTGTTTTCTTTGTTGCTTCCGATAAATTCTTTCACACCATTAACCAATACACATTTGTTCTATACAAGGCTTTTAACATATAACGTGGGACCAGCCCTTTTAATTCCCCCTGCCCTGTCCTACCGACTTGTCAGGTTCCCCAAATCTGACCTTTCAGCCTACAGCCACTTACCACATTTCTCTAAAATTAAAATAAAGTAAACGTAAGTTCTTACAGAATGCAGTATCAAGTCTGCTCAAAGCCCTTTACACTTTACTCCCTGGAAGACCTGTTCAATTGAACACCATCTCGACTAGTCTGGGAAACATTCAGCCATGCTTCAATTAATGCATAGAGACTATTCATACAAATATCCAAAACTGCCTATAGCCAGGTACTCATTCAAACAGCTGAGTAAACAAACTTGCCCAAGGTTCGACATAGCAGCTCAGGATTTGAACTCAGTGTCTCTCAATTGAGAGTCCAATGCTCCACCCACTGCGCCACAATGCTCCACCCACTGCACCACAATGCTCCACCCACTGCGCCACAATGCTACACTTAAACACAGTTCACGACAGTCTTGCCTTATTTGTTACAAAATGTGACTGTAAGTGTGGGACATGGTACCTCAGCAGTTAGTACCACATTGTCAACTGAGAAGACTGGCATACAGGAACATCTACTTTTCTATCAAAAATGTCTCTAGAACTTCATAGAAGGCTATTTGAAGCACATTTATTAGATTTCTGACCAGACATGTACAGCTGTTTCAAAACTTTGGCATGTTCACTTTATGGTCTTTACCAATTCTACCTTTCAAAACAGACACTACAATCATTTAGTCCCTTCTAACTGATATCTGTGCCAGGAAAAGTAAATAATCTCATACAGGAAAATTACAAAGTTCACCGTGTTGTGAACGCACAGTGATAAACTGCTAATGGTCTCAATCTATGGGCACTTCATTAATTGCTGCTAAAACCTTGCTTTGTTAATGGAGTAAGCTATATAAGACAACACATGATATATTTCATTCAGAAAAGTACACCAACTAAATATGACAAAGCTATAAATGAAACAAGATGGAACTGATGTTTGCCTTCAGATTGAAATGATCTAGACATTTTTTATTTTACCACACCTACCTGGAAAATGAACTGTACAATACATACTGTCTATTCCAGCATACAGTACATTGTAGTAATTCAATTCATAAATCACATGAGCAAATAATGTTAGTTAATAATTAATAACTAGTATAGCATAGAGGTAGTGCCACAGTCTAGTAGTCAGTAGCACTAAGAGTCTGACTTGTCTCTCATGTCGCTCCTCTAGGCAGACAAATGGTACCAAAATTCAGATGACAAACCAGTCAACATCACAGTATATGCTGAACTATGATATTCAATGTAGACCATCCGTGTGAGTCAGGGGGTTCTGCTGATTATGTCAATCACAGTACCCCCGGCATATCGCATTGTCAAAATGTGGAAGTAAGACTGGGCCCGTTATCCAATCATCCCATTGCTTGCCAAGTTTGGTCAGTCTGGGTTTTTGCCAATCGTGGCTGATATTACATGTACTGTTCGAGAAGTAGAAGTAATTACTTGAATACACATTACCGCTCAGCCACTCATGTGACTGGTCGAACAGGTAATTATTGGGATTGTGCTCTTCTTTTTCATGTCGGGAGTGGGTTCTTGTGCCTTGTGCATCAACTTGGATCCTACAGCATGACCAGCAAAGACAGAAAGTTCTACGATGAAGTCCAACAGATTTAGCAAACTTCCACACATTGCAGAGTAGCTAAGTACCTCCCCTGGCTGGAGAGTTACTCCAACTTGTACGCTGATATTTGCAACTAAAATCAGAAATCACTCACCTAATTTTGGACTGAATTCGACTGACAACACCATCAATGTTAGACAAGGACTGTTCAGTAGGAAACAGGTTGTTGATGTATTCCACGGCATTGAAGTCTGGACTGTCAAGTGCATCAGAACTAGGCAGCACCTGCAAATCACCAAAGAGACCATAACTTTAAAACTAAGTCACAGACTGCAAACTTATAGAGTTATTAGTTTTAAGGGAAAAGTTTATTTGTTAATGCTGTCTAATGTTGTTATATTGATCAAACTGGATTCCAAAAATCCATAATAATAATAAATAACGATGATATGCAATAAATTAACAAACCGTTTATTACTTTGAGTAAGAAGCAGACACATTAAATCAAATATTAAATAATTAAAGATTTTGTAAGATATTGTTAAAATATGATTAATAAATTATTAACACAAATTATATGTATGAAATAAATAGGCCTATTTATAAATCACAAATGCCTTATCATGACAGGTACAGCTATATCAAATAACTCGAGATTCAAGTGCACACACTGTGACAATCAGTATGTCACTATGTACTCTTTATAAGTTGATGCATCCTAAAAAAGGCACGAACAGTCAGGGTTAGTGGCAAGGTGGTGGGAAAAAGCAGACCAGTCTAGAAGATCTATACAGGCAATGGGCAGAGAGAAAGGGAAGGAATGTCTCCTCAGACCCCGAACATCCCCTGTTTCCATGCTATAAACTACTTCCTTCTGGCCGCCGCTTTCAACTCCCTCTCTGTAAATTGAACCGCACTCGAAACTCTTTTGTCCCCTCGTCAATAAAACTAATGAATGAGTAACTGACCTTCGTTTTCCTCCATCTCTGCCAGTCTGACACTGAGTGAGCCTGAGATGATTTGTGAGATGATTTAACTTTAACTTAACTTTTTTTAAACTGTTGTAATTTATTTAACTTATTTAACATATTTAATTTATTTATTTAACCGATATAACTTTTATTACTTTTTATTTTTACATTGTGTATATTGCATGTACATTTGTTTTATATGTCTTAATATGCTGCTCTACACTCCAAATGAATTTCCCTCCCAAGGGACAATAAAGTATCGTGATTATGATTGATTGATTGTGTCGAATCCAGACCCACCTCGATTTTGCTATTATTACTACATTTTTGCTTAAATTTGATACCTCAGTGGGTAAATTTAATCATTCAACATCATCCCTAGCATATTTATATAACAAAAATATTGTGTCTTAGCATATACTGGTGTGGGCAATAATCGTGGGTCCAATCGTGTTTTCCCATTTTTACTAAAACCTGATCAAATTCTTCCGTAAGATATTTATGTGCTAAGAGACCAGGAGATTGAGAGGAGATCACATAGAAGTGTTTAAAATATTGAATGGTTATGAAAATATTGATAGAAACATTTTTTTCTCAGTTAAGAAAGATAGAAGGACCAGAGGACATGAAGCTACATTAGTAAAAGAGCAGTGTAGATTAGATATAAGAAAGTTCTCATTCTCACAAAGGACTGTAAATGAATGGAACAGATTATCTCCTGATTGTGTTGGTGCTAGTAGCGTGAATATGTTTAAAAATAAAATCGACACACACCTTAAAAAGGCGGGATACATGTAGATAAAAAGTATTGGACTCTCGATAAGCCAAAAGGCTTCCTTGTCCAACTGCCATCCAGAGTAATTTTCTGGATGGCAATCTTGTTAAATCTTGTTAAATCTAAATCTCTAACACATCTTCCTTCCAATTTCTGCAAACAAACTGTTACAAAAGTTGTTTTGAGAGAAGTACTTATGAAAATATACCTGCAAAATCCAAGTCTCGTCGAAAACATCTGCGTCAAAAATTGTGGGTCCTATAGTATCTAGTATATTGTTCGAGTGTCACGTGAGTCAGTGCAACACCACGCAGTGTACTAAAATAGGCAAAGAACACAAGATTTCAGTGCCACAAATTTTGACCTGCCCCAAATTTTCCGGTCGTGAGTATACGTTTGAAGCCCAAATAGCGACCTGATTTGTGCTAGTCTGACCCGTCTGCACTGCTGTGGCATTGCGTTGCTGTATCGCGGGCGTAAAATCAGTGAAATAGCAGTGTATATTGATGCAAACTGGGATGCTATTTATGCCTTAAAAATGTGCTAAGTCCTAAGACGCAATATTCTTAAACGTAAATACTAAATATGCTTGTTGACTGATGGAACTAATGTAGTAATGGTGCACTGACACAGTCACAGTGACTGAGTGACCGGGTGAGATATCAAACAAGGTTATGCAAGTCAAGTTTTAACGGCGAATTCAAATTGGGTCCGGATTCGACACAAGTGACCTACAAAAAATACTAGCGGTATCCTAGACGTAGTCATGACCGGGTAAATCCCCCATAGCCAAAGTCCTAACTGCCAC
>OZ023213.1:45095167-45195167 GCA_963995525.1 Escarpia spicata
AATCTATGAGCCAGACGAAATTTTATTCTCAAATTGAGGGACTAAATCCCACTATGAATTTCAGTTACACCAATATATGAGGTGTCCGAATTTGGACGTCATCTTTAAACAGGCTGCCATTTTCAAGCGGAAGTCGAGCTATTCAAAACTCGTGTCCTACAGCAAAATCTACTGATTGGATCTTAAAGTTGTATAAACGAAAGTTGTTCGTAATAACATGCCGACTAAGGCAATACTAATGTAATCTTTCTGTTATTATTATTGGCAAAAATATAGCTGTAAATGTCAAGGAAAATGCAAAACAAAGTGCTTTGTTCCCACAATAATTTTTTTTACTTCAGTTTTGGTAATGTTTTAATGACATAGATTATTCATTTTTTACTTTCTTATGAAATTAAATGCAATTTGCTACATTTCTGTCATTTTAGATATCTTCTGTAGTACTTCTATATGTTGTAGATACATCAAAACATAAACGTACCCCATCTGGTGTCTGAAAACATTACCATACAGACTTCATTTCCCTCTTACAGCAAAACGGCGTGGCAGATTTGCATGAAATTTTGTGTGAATACGTAGACGTATATGTGTTACGCACTTGTAATATCAGACACAGAATAATAAATTATGCATACGACTTATTAACCTAAAAACTACTTCCGAAACCATGCCAGCCATTAGCCTATAAATGTTATGTATAAACTTCTGCCTTCGAATATATAAACTCAATAAAATATGTAAATGAGGTTATGTGATCGGCAATTACGTATTACTATGGACACAAACTGTTTCCAAACGTGTGGCTATAAAACATGGCCCAACAATACATTTAAAGAAGACGCCGCAATAATCAATTTTAATCATCCTTTGCATGAGCATGTGTTTCCGTCCAGCTGTTACATTAGGTAATTAGCCGCAACGTCTAGTTAACTAAAATATATTCCAAGAAATATTTTATGTCAAACACATAGAGAATACTTCTAATTATTTTTGAGGCGGAAGTAATAATGGTATTTTGAACTGACAAACTAATAATGTTATACTGTTCTGCTATCTCTACATATATTTCTTCGGGTCTTACTCGGTGCAAGTGAGGGCGGTTCTGCTCGCGTTAACAGATTGGCACGGTCAATAACCCAGCGTGCTATTAATGCTGTGAATGTCGGTGCTGTGAAGACATCCAAGCGTGTCCTACTTATGTGAATTATAAACTCTTTCTCAGGAAAGACTAAGGTAAACAAAATTCTGAAACTGCTTATTTGTGTGAAAGAAATCGACACAGCGCTGCGCATTGATAAACTATCAAATGTTGACAATGATTCAGTTCTACTTCCTTCCAATGTAAGTCATTCCATCCCAACAGTGATAGCATACAGCAATACCATTAGACAAGAGGAATCGCTGACAGGGGGAGGAACATCACATCGAGTCAATGGCATTATTCTCCAACGAAAGTTGTTGAAGTACAAGCCACATCAGATAATTATTTTACTGTGGTTAAAAGAGAAAATATGCAATCAATCTAGCTATCCGAGAAACTGCTTCAATCTTGTCATCTCGACAAGTGCAGCTGTCACACCTGACGTCTCCGGTGATCCCCTGCACGCAGCCAAATTGGGAACAAGTGTACTGGAAGATTCAGGAACAGCGAGTTCAGGGAAGTCATATGTTTATACGACCCTTTCGAGAAAATGAACTTGAAAACATTTGGTGAATGCTAGAAGAAATGAGTGATTGGCTCAAATAAAGAAATAATCTTTAAGACTGACAGGAGGTTTTTCTGCATCGTGGAACTGATTGCAAAAATATGATGCACACTGTGTTTTCCTCTTGAGCCGTATCTATGGTCAGTTGCAAACATTGATGGAAGCATAAAGAAAACTAGCGAGCTGCTCTTGCACTGCACCTAGAAAGTATGGTGGACCAGCAAGATGATGATCCCGAACCACTGCTACACCGATTGATGAAACAGCTCTCATACAGAAGCTAAATGGAAAAATTCACACTTTTGAAGAGTTGTCTAACAATATCTTTTAATCATCATTACACGCTGATCAAGGACGTGATCGCATTGGTGTGATATTTGGGACCAGTCAAGGTCCGTCTGCTTCTATATGCATCATAATGCTACAGTGACTTATCAGTCTTTTGTCCCTGCTGCAATTCTATATCCTTGTTAACTATTTCTTCTGTAATTTTAGTCCAATGTAATATGGCCAAATGGGTTACCTTGTCCGAGTGGAAAGTATCCTCGTAGGAAACGTTCAGACTGTGTCATCAGTGCATAATACACATGTAAGTTCCATGCCTAGTTCACCTTGCCCAAGTCGAGGCACCAGGGAAACATGTGTTGGATGCATGCCAAGTGAAGATTCGAGTTGCCCTCCCTGTCATCTCACAATAGCCCAAGCAGGATGCTCACCATGTCGATGTATGTCATCCAGAACCGTGCCAGACATCCACGATGTTGACGCAGAACATCCAGATAGGCCACAAACAAGTCCCGGATATGTGTTCATGAAACACCGATTACGGTAGCAACAACAGTTTCCTGACAGGTTTTCGTATGAATACTCTGCACTATGTGGAGGAATTGTTAAACTTGACACAATCGCCAAGATGATCTAACTCGATCCACCCATTCCTATTGAAGAAATCCTTTCCAAGCGAGTTACACCAAAGCTTCGTACGCACACTAGTGGAGACGAACGGTACGGTTGTACTGTTTGCCTAGCAAACCCTTGTTGACAGAGCCCTCGGCAATAATGTCAGATTCTTCCGCCAGATCACAAAGTCTCGCATCTCCGAACATTTTCCTAATGCTGGACATAAATTTGCATAAGGTATGGAAATTGCCCATCATGGGAACAATTCTCCGGTACTGGTCTGGATGCTTCCATGCTATTTTAGTGGCATTTGCGAACAGAGCAAAATTGTGCAACGTTTTCAAATTGAAGGAGGACATTATGTCCAAAGCGTTGCGTAACATTTCTTGGACAGTGGACAGTGTTGCATTGTGCAAGTAGCCCACAAAATTGTCTACGTCAACACGTTCTTATGAGATTATGTTGAATGCCGTCCAAGAGCTGATTTTCTGATCGGAAGGTTACAGCAAATGAGTGAACACTAGCTCACACGTGGCTACTCCGTTCAGCTGTTGATGCTGCATCTGCATGAGGTACAGACAAATTAGCTGGTTAGAGTGTAGGTGGGCCTTCTCTTTTGCCAATACTGTACACTGGGCGCAACTTTTCGGATAGCTAGTTCGATCGCTTCTTTTCTATTTTAGCAACATTAAAAGTCAGCAGTGATAACATCCTGGGTTACTGACCATGCTATATATTATAAATCGTTAACGCGAGCAGAACCGCCCTCACTTGCATCGAGAAAGACACGAAGAAATGTATGTAGAGATGGCAGAACAGTAACATAAATAGTTTGTCAGTTCAAAATATCATTACCGCTGCCTCAAGATAATTCAAGGCATTCTCTCTGTATTTTACATACAACATTTTTAGAATATATTTTAGTTAACAAGAAGTTACGCTTAGTTAACTGGTGTAAAAGCTGGACGGAAGCACATGCTAAAGCAAAAGGCATTTAAAATTAACTAGCGAAAAGGCCCGTCACCTGACGGGATGTCTTATTAGTTTACAGTGGTGATAGTAATATTTACCAAATGTTAGAAACCACACTACATCGTTACATAAAACCATAACGCGCTTGCAGATAGGTGTCTATATAATTCGTTGTGTGTGTTAAAATAACAAAAGTCGGAGAGACTTGTGAAGTTCACGTCCTACTCGTGATAGTGTAGAATTGTCAAATAATGTTCCTACTGCTAGGGTAGCATATTGTGCCAGCGTCTACTTCATGATGACATCATGAAGGAACCCTTTTCCAGAAGTATTTGTCGTGTGCGCGTGGTTCGTACGATTGTTACGTATTACGTGCACATTACGTTTTCCACTCCACACAACTGATTTAGCCCATAAAAGGTGAGACTCTTGACATATATTTTGAAAAATATAGGTCTTGCTTCATATACTACTGGTCGTAAATTAATCTGACAGTTTGACGCTCGAGGTTCAAGCCGTCTAAGAAGAAAAAGTTAACCTAGCTGGATTATAAGTAGATTACTGCGGCATCACCATCTTATTGGGCCATGTTCTAGGGCCACACGTTAAACTTAGATTATGTGCATAGCAGAACGTAATTGCCGATCATAACTTGATTTACATATTTTATTGAGTTTATAGTCGAAGGCAGAAGTTTATACATAACACTTATAGGCTAACGGTTGGCATGGTTTCTGAAGTAGTTATTAGGTTAATAAGTCGTATGCATAATTTATTATTCTTTGTCTGACATTACAAGTGCGTAATACATATATGTTTACGTATCTACACAACATTTGTGCAAATCTGCCACGCGGTTTTGCCGAAAGAGGGAAATGAAGTATGTACGGTAATGTTCCTGGTTTCAGACAGCAGATGAGGTACGTTTATATTTTGATGTACCTACAACGTATAGAAGCACTACAGAAGATATTTATAATGACATAATTAAATGCAGCAAATTGCATACAATTTCACAAGAAAGTAAAAAATTATTCATATATGTCATTAAAACATTACCAAAACTAAAGTAAAAACAATATTGTAGAAAGAAAGCATATTTTTGTATTTTCTTTGACATTTCCCCCTATATTTTGCCAATAACAATAACAGAAAGATTACATGAGTAATGCCGTAGTCGGTATGTTATTACGAACAACTTTCGTTTATACAACTTTAAAATCCAAACAGTAGATTTGGCTGTAGGACACGAGTTTTGAATAGCTCGACTTCCACTTGAAAATGGCAGCCATGTTTAAAGATGGCGTACAAAAAGGTAATAAGCTCCATCACCCGTTTTCAGACGCCTCAGATATTGGTGTAACTGAAAATCTCAGTGGGAATTAGTTCCTCAATTTGAGAATCAACTTGAAGGTTTGCAGACTTGGCTTGACTACATGAGGTCCATTGTGTTGCTGTAGATCAGCGTTTCTCAAACTGGGGTACGCGTACCCCCGGAGGTATACGCAAGAGGTTTTCCAAGGAGTACTTTTTTCCAAGAGGCATTGTACCAAAGACGGATACCTCAAGGGAGAGTTCTTGTTCACTCATCCCGAAGTGCTAAGGCATCTCCCGAGAGGCCTCCGGATGTTTTGAGGCGAGGGATTATCGTGGAACAATCTTCGCGCCTGTCGACTGGATTGTGCGCCGGTGCGATATTGTAAATGGACCACGTCGTGTATATGGACCGAAGAATCACGGCTGGCTGGACAGCATTCGCTAAACACCGCGACATCTTCAAGGGTAACTTTGGAACCTGTTTGAAGAGACACGTCTACAATGCGTGCATACTTCCAGCGATGACATATGGCGCGGAAACATGGACACTCACCAACCAGGCAAAGAACAAGCTAGCAGCCGTACAAACAAAGATGGAAAGAAGGATGTTAAACATCACATATCGGGAGAGATAAACAAACATCTGGGTATATAAGAGAGAAGACAAAGGTCATAGACGTGATAGAACAAATCAGAAGACAAAAGTGGACGTGGCCAGTAGGCTACGAGATAACCGATGGACATCGCATATCACTACCTGAAGACCTTTACGAAGGGAACCCATCTAGAGGAAGACCGGCGAGACGGTGGAGAGACGAACTAGACGAGTACTGCAAAGGCACAATCTGGCAGATCGAGATCGCGCAAGACAGGCAGATCGGGACACTATGGCTGCACAGTGATTATGATGATAATGGAGGTTCTTGGTGAGTCTCAAAGGCGCGCAAATTTTGGTTTTTGGAGAGCCTGGTGGTGGGTTTTTGTTGGAGAGCCTGAAGGGAAAACTGCAAATGGAGGTTTTTGGAGAGCCTCAAGCTGGTGCAATTGGAGGCTTTTGGTGTGCTTCTATAAAAAGGGGGTGCAGTTAGAAGTTTTGGTGAGTGTTAGTCCCCTGCATATTCACGACGTTCCGACGCCAATTAATTAGGAAGGTTGTGACTGAGATGGGAGGGATGTATGATCAAAGACAGAGACAAATGAGCGTGGTGCCGAGTTCGAACGGGGCCGAGTTGAATGGCTGCAGCGCAGCGCCGCCTATCGAGCTAGACAGACGTGAACTGAATGCTAGTCACCGGACGGTTTTTGCCTAGGTATTCGACTTATTGTCTCGTGCGTTCAGTCATCTTTTTCTATCGCAATACTCCAGCAAGATGGCAGAATCGGAGAATACCAACGACAAGTCGCGGACACTGATATTGAGTGCTTTTGGCGGCCACGATAAAATCAAAGTCGTAGAGAAGGCACGACAAAAACCCGGCGCCGGACAGGTGCTAGTGAACATCGAGACATGCGGCATCAACTTCGCCGAGTTGATGACTCGTCAGGGACTCTACGGAGTGAGCAAGCATCCCCCTAAACCACCGTGTGAGCTGGGATGGGAAGGGGCCGGCGTAGTTGCAGAGCTAGGTGAAGGCGTCACGACTTTCCAGGTTTGTAGCGTGTTGTTCGATTTGTATCGGATAGGTGGGCGTGGCCCGGGGCAGTGGATGAACGTGGCGACTTCGGGCTGCCGCTACCGCCGGGGAAAGTACGTACGCTCTGCGCACCCAAAGTGTGTTTTAACACCGTCTGGGTTGATCTCGTGCCGGTTTATTTAGGCATGTTCTGCACACAAAACTGTGTTGTATACGCAAACATATGGTGAACCCACATTTTCATAATGTTTGACACATTAGATTAGTGCGATCACGCCACTGTACCGCCACCTATATGACACTTGTGAACGATGCGACATGCGTATGGCTATGCCTATGTATGATAATTAACTTGGCGAAGGCCTTCTTTAGTTCTTAGCCTGAGGCTGAGTCAAGTTCTTTCCATCTGCTCCTGATAGACAATAAACTAAGTACAAATCCCAAAGTATAATTCTTAGACTGATAGTGATATGTTGACATAATAATTCTAATTTGATGAGCTAAAAAGTGCAATATGAAAAATAAACCTTTGCCAAAGCGGAGCACCACACAGGCACAACATAGTCTTAGTCAGTGTAGTGTAGAATGTACATAGCCACATACATAGTCTGTTCATATTAGCAAGCATGCCCTCCTACGCTGGTATGATTCATCAATGCATACATGTTCAAGGCTTTTTTAGTATATGCTTTAGGCAGTTTTGATCATGTAAATAAGCTATATATTTTCAAGGTTTTGTTTAGTGTCAATTATAATAGTATTAATTAGCCAGTTTTGCCTTAATTATAATTACTGATTACCTGTTTGGTGTATTGACTTTCTCCCTAGAATATAAATACAAACTAATTCATGCATACTAATATAATTATTAAATCATATAGAGTGTATCAGTTCTCACGCTTGTGTATTTTAATAAGTGTTCCTCTAGTAATTCTCAATATATACTGTTATATCTGTCATGCACATAGATGTCAGAATTGAGAGGGTTGGGGTGGGCTGGAGATATTTAACCCTCGAATATTTCAGCAAGGGGTGAAGGTGGAGGTTTTTGATGAGCCTCAAAATTCACATTGTAGATATTTATTGTGAGTCTCATGTGAGTGCATTTGTAGGGTTTGGTGAACCTCAGCCAATATTCACCACATTCCAATGCTTAATAATAATAATTTATAGAAAATAATTAAATCTGGTTTTTTTGTTAGATGATTTTTACTCTTGTAAACAGGTGCTGTCTACCATTCTCTTTGAGCCATACATATTTCTTAAATTTGAGTCTCATGGTGTGAACAACATTCCCTTGTATAGATCTATGTGGTTAATCAATGTTGTGTTGACAGTGTTGAGAGTGTAGATCAGCACAATAGCAAGACTCCACCTATTCCGCCCATCTGCTCACCGTCATCTGATTGGCAATTTGCTCACGAGATTGTCATGTCTGTGACACTAAGACTGTCACCAGCTGCCACAGTCACAGATCAATTATGTTCCTAATTGATTTCTGTTTGTAGACATTCTGTCCATACGAGATACTACACTACAATGTACACGTAATGTGTTTATGTATATATATATATATATTTCTACATATACTCTGTATATATATGTATATATATATTAAATCTTGAACAAGGCAGAAGTGTTAACAATTAAGTGGTCCTCATTTAAAATGATGTAGATAATAAATGGTAAGATACTCTGCATATTATATTATAATTTTTACCTATGAGAATATCTATCACAAGTAATGCTGTGTTGAGAAACTAATTGCTGACAGGTTTCTATAATCATGACAGCCTGGTAAACAATTGAAGGGTGACTCCTACAAATTATGAGTTATGATACAGCGTGTTCTTAAACATATATATGTCCAGTTGTTTGTGAGCTCGTGTGAGCATATCTAGGTCTGTTATTACTAGATAAGTATTTCTAAATTAGTAGATAGGGCATTTAAAATATATACTATGATGATTAAGTATTGCAAAAAATACAAAAATAGTTTTACATCAACTCGATTGTATTTTATTGATTTTATTATTACAGTGGTTTGATAATTTTTGTTACTAGAGACAGATATAAATTCTGTAAATTTGTTCCTGCTTTACTAAATTAGTGAAACAACTGCCCATAGATTATACTATTTAATAAGAAAGTGTCAATTTTCACAGAAGGCTGTATAATAATGGAACTGAAAAAACATTATATAAGTACCAAATGTGTATCTGTGTAAATGCTAGCAAAGTACCAGTGTGAATATGTTTAAAAACAACATTAACAAATAATTTCTAGTCTAAGGGCTTTGGAGCACTGTAACAGTATCTCCTCCCAGATGCTGAGGTCTTTGGAGCACTGTAACAGTATCTCCTCCCAGGTGCTGAGGTCTTTGGAGCACTGTAACAGTATCTCCTCCCAGGTGCTGAGGTCTTTGGAGCACTGTAACAGTATCTCCTCCCAGGTGCTGAGGTCTTTGGAGCATTGTAACAGTATCTCCTCCCAGGTGCTGAGGTCTTTGGAGCATTGTAACAGTATCTCCTCCCAGGTGCTGAGGTCTTTGGAGCATTGTAACAGTATCTCCTCCCAGGTGCTGAGGTCTTTGGAGCATTGTAACAGTATCTCCTCCCAGGTGCTGAGTTCTTTGAAACAGTGTAACAGTATCTCCTCCCAGGTGCTGAGGTCTTTGGAGCACTGTAACAGTATCTCCTCCCAGGTGCTGAGGTCTTTGGAGCATTGTAACAGTATCTCCTCCCAGGTGCCGAGGTCTTTGAAACAGTGTAACAGTATCTCCTCCCAGGTGCTGAGGTCTTTGGAGCATTGTAACAATATCTCCTCCCAGGTGCTGAGGTCTTTGGGAGCATTGTAACAGTATCTCCTCCCAGGTGCTGAGGTCTTTGGAGCATTGTAACAGTATCTCCTCCCAGGTGCTGAGGTCTTTGGAGCATTGTAACAGTATCTCCTCCCAGGTGCTGAGTTCTTTGAAACAGTGTAACAGTATCTCCTCCCAGGTGCTGAGGTCTTTGGAGCATTGTAACAGTATCTCCTCCCAGGTGCTGAGGTCTTTGGAGCATTGTAACAGTATCTCCTCCCAGGTGCTGAGTTCTTTGAAACAGTGTAACAGTATCTCCTCCCAGGTGCTGAGGTCTTTGGAGCATTGTAACAGTATCTCCTCCCAGGTGCTGAGTTCTTTGAAACAGTGTAACAGTATCTCCTCCCAGGTGCTGAGGTCTTTGGAGCATTGTAACAGTATCTCCTCCCAGGTGCTGAGGTCTTTGGAGCATTGTAACAATATCTCCTCCCAGGTGCTGAGGTCTTTGGGAGCATTGTAACAGTATCTCCTCCCAGGTGCTGAGGTCTTTGGAGCATTGTAACAGTATCTCCTCCCAGGTGTCCATTACCAGAAATAGCCACTACCAGAAATTAGCCAGTTGGTATGACCAGATTGCCCGAATGAGATCAATCAACACAGAACAATGCTATCCATTGCAGCAGTTATTGATTTCTTCTTCCAAATTCCGCTGTGTTATGTTGTTTACACGGGTTACGTGCACTACATATCAAATTAAGTACCATTTGGTGCATTGCTCTGTATGACCACATGTGACCTGCATACATATCATATAAAATATTTCGTGGAGAAAATGGAGGCAATTTCTGAACGGGCGAAATTTCAAAATTGTTATCTACAGTAGAGAGTTCAGCCTTTGCTACCTTTCATTTCTATTTTGGAATCTTAACATTAATCCAATAATAATCGTGTGAAGTTTTCACTTAAACTCTGAGAGTCTAAAACAGAAAAGTGAGTTTTTCTCAACAACAAAACATTTATGCCATTTGTCCTAAACAATTCCCAGCCTTATCAATAAAACGAACTGGACAAGTATTGCAATTTTTTGCACAAAAATAATAGTTTGATGATTTCACCAAGCCAAAATAAACTAATTTATTTGAAATAAACTAGCATGTTATAGTGGACATTACATTGGTTGAATGTTTCTTGAAATTGGTCTGAAAGGAAACAAAACATGTAATTAAAGAAGGACCCTTAAGATATTCCACACAAAATATTCATGAGGGAGACAGAGAGACTGGAGAGAACTGGCGTGTTTCATAAGAACCTTCTGTTGCATTAACATAAACTAGCCACAGTTCTCACAATGTTACATGGCTTCGTTTCTCAATGCATAGATGTAGTATCTTGCTTCCTACAGTGGCTAGAGAGCTATACTTCCAGGTTGATCATGTGAAAGGTGTCAACAGGCAGTGTGTTCGATAACAGCTCACTCCTTACAGATTTATTACAAACATCTGTCTGTCTCTGTGTCTCTGTCTGTATATCTGTCTCTGTCTGTCTGTTTACCTAACTGTCTGTATCTCTGTCTGTCTGTCTGTCTGTCTGTCTGTCTGTTTACCTAACTGTCTGTATCTCTGTCTGTCTGTTTCTCTAACTCTTTGTCTCTCTGTCTATCTGTGTGTCTCTCTGTCTGTTTCTCTATCTGTGTGTGTGTGTGTGTGTCTCTCTCTCTCTCTCTCTGTCCTCCGGTCTGTCTGTCTGTGTGTCTGTCCATCCGTCCGACCGTCCAGCCGTCCGTCTGTCTGTCTGGCCTTCACCATGACTGGTGTTTACTGTTTGAATGTTTTGTACTCAATCTGAATATTTGATCAACACATTCTAATCAATTAAGACCATTATTTTAATAAATGAAGAACATACAAGGCCATTTGAATGAACCATGCTGTTTAACTATAATTTTACTTTATTTGTTAGCACAACAAAACCTTTAACATTTTAAAAACAAATTTCTTGCAATGTAATCTTAACAATATTAAAATAACCCAACAAATCGGACCGTCATTACAGTGCATGCAAAATAATATCATTTGATTGTATTTGTTGCAGGTTGGCGACAGAGTTTTGTGTATGACGTTTGCACGTAACCTGTGGACGGAATATGCCGCAGTGAACATCGAGTATGTCCATGCATTGCCGGAAGGAATGTCGTTCGAGGAAGCCGCAGCCATTCAGGTCAACTATGTCACGGCCTACCACTTGCTCTTTGAGTTCGGCAACTTGCGCCAGGGAAACAAAATTCTCATCCACATGGCGGCCGGTGAGTCCTCTGTCCTTCTGTTACTCTTCTTTGGTTTCTGGCAGGGTGACGGCAAAATTGATCAGTCTACTTTGCCCTGTTGACAATATCTGTCCACCTTTAGGTACTGGACTCTCAATCGAGAGAACCTGGGTTCAAATCCTGCGTTGTCATTTCAAATGTTGGGCAAGTTCGTTCACACTACGTTGCTCCAGAATCATTCGGCCGCGCAACAATTATAATAATAATAATCTTTATTTTATATAGCGCCATATCCATAGCGTTCATAGCGCTTTACATAAAACTAAAATATAAATAGTAAAAATTAAACAACTTTAAATATAAAAATAAACAAATTAACATAGTAATGCTTTGTAAACATCAATAGATTAAAAAGAAAAAAATTGTCATGGTAAAGTAAGTAGTTAAAATGTTTGCAGTGCGATCACTGTTTCTGACTTATAAACACAATTGGGTTGGAGTTATACCTTCAATTTATTTATTATACATAATTAAAATTAGTATTAAAAACATAATTTTTTTTAATGAGAAGGAGCGGCCTCTGTTTAATATCAGCCTTCCTCTTCTCCTCGTCTCACCCTCTTCTGTGTCCCATCTTTGTCAGTCCCAGTCCCTTGTTCTTCCCTCTGTTTAATGTCAGTCTTCCTCTTCTCCTCGTCTCACCCTCTTCTGTGTCCCATCTTTGTCAGTCCCAGGCCCTTGTTCTTCCCTTTGTTTAATGTCAGTCTTCCTCTTCTCCTCGTCTCACCCTCTTCTGTGTCCCATCTTTGTCAGTCCCAGTCCCTTGTTCTTCCCTCTGTTTAATGTCAGTCTTCCTCTTCTCCTCGTCTCACCTTCTTCTGTGTCCCATCTTTGTCAGTCCCAGTCCCTTGTTCTTCCCTCTGTTTAATGTCAGTCTTACTCTTCTCCTCATCTCACCCTCTTCTGTGTCCCATCTTTGTCAGTCTCCAGTTCCTTGTTCTTCCCTCTGTTTAATGTCAGTCTTCCTCTTCTCCTCATCTCACCCTCTTCTGTGTCGCATCTTTGTCAGTCACCAATCCCTTGTTCTTCCCTCTGTTTAATGTCAGTCTTCCTCTTCTCCTCGTCTCACCCTCTTCTGTGTCCCATCTTTGTCAGTCCCCAGTCCCTTGTTCTTCCCTCTGTTTAATGTCAGTCTTCCTCGTCTCCTCATCTCACCCTCTTCTGTGTCCCATCTTTGTCAGTCTCCAGTTCCTTGTTCTTCCCTCTGTGCAACATCTACAAAATATCTTTTGTAGATGAAATTTATTGCTGTTTGTTAATCTCACATCGCAGCAGATCATAATCGATGTAGACCTGTGCATACTGAAGATGAATAGATTTACATTAACAGATGTTATGCAATTTGGGAAACAAGCGTTGTTTGCGATGAAAGTGTGGCAATTGTGGGTGATAATAGGGAACGTATCAGTTTCTCATCAACGTCGGAGCGTTTAATCACATAAATGAAAAAAAAAACAGGAAAGAATTGAGGACAGATGGTAGACAGATGTCTACAGCCCAACCAAATAAAAACTGGCTTGAAATAAGATGCGCCATTATCCACAGCCACGCGTAAAGTGAGAAAGATTGGCAGTATTTTGTCACTTGTATTGTGATGTGTTGAGATACATTGAACCGCATCGAGTCGTGATTTTCAAAAGACAGGCCATTACGAATTTGGAGGCATTCAGGTGTATAACCGGGCAAAGTGCTTCGCCCGGTTAGAAAAGACTGGACCAATCAATGAATCTGTCCTTTTTAAATTTAGAGATCACTGAGGTTCAAAAAAATGCTAGGGAAAGAACATCTGCCCCAAGTGGAGAGTGAGTATTTGAACATGAAACCGAGAAACCGCCTAAAGAGACAAAAAGAACCAGGATTTATCACTGATTGTAGCAAAACAATGATGGACAAAGTCAGTCAATAAAAATAATCATATTTTGGAAATTTCCTAAATTGTCTTCATTAAATTAATGACAATTCAAGAAATTAGTGTATTTTGCCAAATCAATTTGACTGGATGTTAGAAAGTGGGAACACTTTTGAAACAAGGAATTTCCACTTAACATTACAGTCCAATTTTGATCAGCGTTTGAATGTCAATATGTGAAATATCTAAGGAGTTTACAGAAGAACAAAATGGGGGTAGGTACAATTAACCACCCTGCCCCATAGCTACAAGGGTGGCACTATATATATAGACAATACAAAAGATTAACAAGGGGATCAAACAGTACCTTGAGACAGATTAGAAATAAGCTCCCAGGACACACAAAGGATTAACAGACTGGTTCAGACTTTATAGCCAATGAGGAAGTGCAGGATTACTGATAAGACAGTGGTTTCCTTGTAAACATCATGTTCGTTGACTGGATTTTTGTGTGCAAATTACACTAAATTATTGATACAAGATGAAAACTCTGATCGTTAATACATCAGGCGAATGCAATAGCTCTAGACCTATCTTTCTCCTCTAGTTATCACAATTATATAATGTGTTAAAATAAGATAAAAATGGAAGAGACAGATACAAACTGTTGACCTCTGCTTGACCTTTAGAGTGTCATTAAATTGTCCATTAGACTGGACTTCAGCCAGCAGGCCTGGGTCACTGTCAGGCCTCTTCAATGCCCACTTACAGTTTCAACTAATTTACCATCCAGCACTTGTGAAATTTGAATGACACTTGTAACTAAGACACAGTGTCAGAGGCAGGTGTAACTTTGATGGTTTCCCCAAGTGGACACAAGTTACATAATACGCCATAAATAGCATTTCATGTAAAGGTGCAATTTCCGTTCCTCATTTATTAACGTTTATTTATGTGTTGCTAGTAATATGATGAAGATACACGATACCGCCCACCAAATGGCGTTTAATAAAGCCATAAATGAAATGCTAAACTTGTAAACCTGACATTCTGAGGCTAAACAGTTACTGTTGCCTTTTATGATGCATTACCTAGATCCTCTTTGGGCCTCATGGCCCATAAGGCTGCAATGCATTTCTGCCCAAATCACACAATTGACGGGACATGACCTGGACAGCTATTTTTGTCTTGTGTACAAAATAGACCTGTGCCACTTAATACTCGGTGTCAAATGAGATTGAGAACCCTGTGGGCAGGTGTCATATGAAATATCGACCCGATGATATCTTGACCCACCCTACGATAAAAATACCCGCCTTCCCAAATGTAAAGTAACATGTACTAAGTCAAGAATTTTATAGCCAACTATTATAGTAATCGCGGGTGCAAATATCATGCCAGGATTCAGTTTATGTAGACGAGTAAACAATCATATGATTAATAAATTCAATCTTGCGTTGCTCCATCACATTTATTCAGCATGCAATTGATTTATATATTGATAAGCGGTCCATAAGTCCTCCTAAGCGCATAGTCCTTACTACAATAACATTTAGAAATACTGGTACACTAAACTGATTTACATCAGAGAAATATATCTTAAAAATCGAAGGCTCCTGAGCCAGCCAAAAAAACAATCTATTAAGAAATCTTTATATGAAGGGGCCAAGTATCATAATAAGACTGTTATGCTGGTTTAAATTCAATGTTTTCCCTGTTATATGGCAGGCTGCCTCGCTGTTTTTTCTATGCCGCCTCACTCAAAATATGCAAAAATTGCCACTTCGTAGTTATTTCATGCACCATTTTTTTCATTATTTCGCCATATATTCAGCATCAGCCAGCGTCGTGAAATGACACCACAAAGTCACTCATATTCCTGCAAAATCGCAGATTTGTAGCAACATCATTTAGTTGTCTGACCGTTGCTCAGAGCTGGTTAGGATTTACCTCTTAGAATTAATTCCATTGGACAACAAGAATGACATCACTTGTCAGTTGTCCAATCACAAAATGTTCTCGCGGGATCCCGGTGTCTCCAATGGTGACACCTTGCGGAGTTTCAGCATACTACCAATGTAGACATTCATGTAATATGGCGCCCAAACGTCGGTAACTGCATTTGGGAGACATGTGGAACTCAAATAAGAAAAACAAAGAAAACGGTAGCTGAACTAAGATGTCTTTTACGCTCAGTTTTTCTATTATAGTATGCCCTCACACAAAAATCAGAATTCTGGTGTAGCTGATGTTGAATTTCTGGATTATGAAACAAAATAAGACAATAAGGTAGCATTTGATCACACGCAGCTAAATATTCCCTACGACCGTCAAATGGGAAACTTGCTGATTGCGGAGAATGTAAATGGCGGCTGTTTACATCTGGTTAGCACAGGTAGTGCCACCTAGCGCAGGTTACAGACATCATTACGTGCTATCCCATCGTGATTGTAGTTGCGTTATTCCCGCAACGAATGAGTGATTATTTTAGCAAGTTACCAAACACTAGCAATGCTACCAATTGTTCAGTCGGCTTCGGGAAAGGAAACGCTAATGAAAAGTTTAGGCCAAATGATGCAACTTAACCTGACAATGTCGGTCCTTCATCGCCGTCAGGCTTCAAGTTCTGCTGGCATTGTCTTGTCCACCACTGCCGTTTGCTGTCCCTGATTAAACTATTCATTTCTTCTGGTGACTTTGCAGTTGGATCTACGAAATGACATGTATTTGTTTCTATTAATGACACATTTTGTTGAACATTTAATCGAAATGAGAAATGGCTTGTTTTCTTTATGAAATAAAAGCCACTTTTATTATGTGCCATAAGTGTCACATATATATACGATACAACAGTATGATTGATGATAGCTGGCACATTTACATTTAAGGACTAATAAAACAATATCAGGACTAGTTGTTTCTGAGTCAGCTAAAGCCATCGTGCACCCTGTACCTGTTGCTTGACATTTTGGAGGGTGGGTACATTTATCATACAGCGGGTCAATGTACCTAGATGATATTTCATGACATTTGGATCTGCAGGTACAAATGTCACCAGGTGCATATTTAATATGACACCAGTTAAGTGTTGTGCCGAGTCATGTTTGTCCTGTCTCTGGCTGCCCGGTTAGCTTCTTTCCATGCTTTTCATCCCAGTTGTTGACGTTATTTCTCAACAATTGTTCGCCAGGTTGTCTTAGGGAGACCTACATTTCACTTCACTTCTGGCATCAATGTTAGGTCTGTCAGGCATTGGTTGTCTTAATTTTTCTGAGCACACGCCCAAACCCAATCCATGTCCCTACTGGTAAATACTTTTGAAGTTTGTGGTTCCCACACACCAAATCACAAGGTGGGTGAAGTACATCTGGCTCAGCAGACTTCCTGCTAATAATTGGCTGAGTAACAGAACAGACAAAGTGTTTAAAGAGAATTTTCAATGATTTTTATTTATAAAATTTCTTTAAATAGTTTTCCAGACGTAGTGACACTTTCAGTTACGATGTATTTATGACATCACAGTTTGTTAAAGATAATGGCATACAGAACATGTTTCTGTTGTGATCTTTTGTTTTTTATAGTTTAGAAAATACATGATTTTGGGATTAATTAAATTATATGCATTTTACAATATGTAGGGACAGCTTTTCTGTATTAAAAGACCAACTAATATTAACATTTGAAGGTGAAAATGTTTTTTGCTGGATTTCAACTTAATACATAAATTTTCGAAAGTATATTTATTACAGCAATGAAACTGAACATGAAGTATAATTTTATTAATTTAAATGTATATTGCAATCAATACATTCAGAGAATTTAGGCATTTTAATATGTTTAAAACCAAATAATTTTTTTTGTATATGTTACTTTTAATAAAGCTAAGGTTTGTGAATGTTCTCACCAGTGATTGACAATACAAAGAGTGAATTCTTCAATAAAATGTGTTCATGTAATAATATGGATCCAGTTTGAAGTGAGTGTTTATGTGGGTATGACAGTGGTGTCACCTGGCGATCACTGTAGAACCAATCAAAAGTAGTGACATCTGGTGACTATCATGTAAGACACCAGTAGGATGAATCTGTCATACTACCAAGTGGCAATCGCATAATCACAGATAAAAAGCATGCCCTAACAAACCATTTTAATCCTAATTCCCATTTATCTCTGCAGGTGGTGTTGGAATTGCGGCAACGCAGCTGTGCCGAACAGTTCCTGATGTGACCATCTTTGGTACGGCATCGGCACAGAAGCACGATGCCATAAAGGAGAACGGAGTGGACCATCCCATCGACTACCGGACACAGGACTACGTGGAGCAGGTGAAGAATATCTCACCAGAAGGTCAGTGAAAACGTCTCATGCTGTACAGGTTTATAGAAACTTGTTTCAAGAGTAGCTAGTGTAGCATAGGCGGATCCAGGGGACCTTTTTGAATGGGCACCACCTAGACCTTTGTAGTGTGCCACTGCTGCAAAACATTTTCAACATCACCCCCCATGCATTTTCCGATGTCACAGCAGCAGGGATGCTGAGGAAGAGTTGGAGATATATTGGCGCGGCGGCAAGAGTTTTCAACAGCCCCCCTCCCCATTTTCTGATGTCATGAATGATCCAACAGTGAAAAAGCTGAATTGTGAGAGACCACCGAATATTAATTTGCGTTAGTTGCCAGTGGAGGTTTTTGGGCCCTCTAGATTACTGTCTCTGGATCCGTCCCTGTGTAGTACATGTATGGATAAATACAATTAAATATATGCAGTCTAAGACATGTAGTTTGCAAGAAATATAGACTATTGTACAACGAGTCTTGGATCCACTATGTTGTGGTTTGCCTATGTCACAGTCAGAGTTATGCACGTGACCTCTGTCAAGTTCTGCCAACAATGTTCATAACGGTAATTTATGTGAATTACATTACAAGGGCAGCCTCGACATCTGATAGATCAAAAATTCTTGCATACAGCTGTCACTTTTAAAATGTTGCCTTATGTTTTTGTCATAAATGAAAATGGGAGGTAAGAATTTCAGCCAAATGTACCGTATGGAATGGAAGGAATGTCCTAATACGTCATGTGTTCGGCATCCAGGTATATTAGAATGATTATATCATTTACATCTAAAAAACTTAAGTAACAATTGCATAAACCTGGGATGATGAAAGATAACAAAGGTGAAACCAAGATCGATGAGGGAGATCAACCAGGGATGGTAATGAAGGATGAACCAAAGATGATGAAGGATAAACCAAGAATGATGAGGAAGGATTAGCCAAGGATGAGAATCTCAGATTAACCACTAATTATAATAAAAGATAAACCAAGGATGATGAGGAATAAACAAATAATTATTATTGATGAACCAACGATTATAATTGATGATTAACCCATAAGGATAATATTAAAGATTAATTTAACTAAGGATGATAATAAAAGACAATCCAAGGTGACGAGAAAGGATTAACTCACGATTATACCTTCTTTGCAGTACAAACACAAGCATCTTGAAACTGTTTCATGAAAGTATCATTGTCTTTGTACTAAATTCATACTCACATATTTAACAAGATTTAACAAGATTGCCACCCAGAGAATTAACTCTAGGTAGCAGGTGGACAAGGAAGCCCTTGGCTTATCGAGAGTCCGACCCTTTTATCTATGTGTATCCCGCCCGTCTGAGGTATATATAGTATTGCTTTTGTTATATGTGGCAGGTGTCGACATAGTCTTGGACCCGTTGTCTGGTCCTGATGCTGCCAAGGGCTACAGTCTTCTGAAGCCATTCGGCAAGATTATCCATTATGGTAGGTTGCTTACATGTTCATTCCTTCTCAATATGTGTGGCTTATGATCATAGTACTTCTGAGTAATCGTGAAGTAGTGTAATTTCACTACATGGTGAATAGATCATAAACCAAGATGGTCTGGTCCTCATGTTTTATTACAAGATCTCCTTGTTTTTCTCACTCTATACCACTGTTGAAGTCTTTACATTGGCTTCCTGTACAATGTCGATCAAGTTCATATTTAAGATCAGTACCGTTACATACCAGGCACTGTCCAGTAAGCAACCATCTTATTTGCATTCACTGCTTACTCCTGTAAGAAAACCTATCCAGCTTCGATCATCTAGTTCTGACCTACTTTTTGTTCGTAGAGTTAATACAAACATAAGAACTAGGGCTTTTTCTGTTGCTGCACCAACTCTTTGGAATATGCTCCCTCTCAGAGTTACATCAGTTGAAAATATAAAAAAATTCCGTCGTCATTTAAAAACTTATCTTTACAACCTTGCTTATCCACTATAGCTCCCTAGCACCTTGACCCATCTGTTGACAACTGGAATACTACGTATGGATTTTGAGATTGACCAATCCTTTTTTTATGCGCCTCTGAGCTTGGTTTCCAAGGATTTAGGCGCAATAGAAGTTATCTTATTATTATTCTCATTTTGAGATGAGGGAATAAAATGAATTACATAAGCAGCTTTCTGTTTTTCGGTGCATCTGATTCTGGTGTGTTCCACCAGGTGTCGCCAACACCGTGTCGGGATCGACAAAGAGCTTGTGGAAGATGGCACGCACGTACTTCTCTGTCAAGAACTACAGTCCTCTCAACATCATCACGGATAACAAGGCCGTGTGTGGCTATCACATGGGCTGTCTCGGGGAGACGCTGATTGTAGAGGGTGTCCGAGCTGTTCTTGACCTCTACCGGGAGGGCAAGATCAAACCAAAGATCGATTCAGTGTGGGCGTATGAAGACGTAAGTTCAACTGATTTTCACAGTGTAGTAGTAAATGTTCGTGGTGATCGTAGTGATGATTTGGAAGATCTTGCTTCATGTCAGCTTCATAGCTGAATATTGTCAGGGACCAGGTAGCTGTATTTTTGGGCATAGACAAATCTGGGATGATCTTTTTGCTGGTCAAGATATATGCACAAAGAATATATACCAGGCAATAAAAATGCAAGAAAACACCAATATTTCCTAGTCAAGCTTAGATCCTAAAACCTGTGTTCCTTAAAGATAATAACACCAAGAAATGTGTTCATTGTTTTTTATCTTGAATTATGTATGTTACATGGTTTCCATTAAGCATCATTTACTAAGTGCTAACTTATGCTAATGAAATTTGTTTTGTGTGTGCTGATTTCAAGCACAGTTATTGTATGGACACATTTAGACAGTTTTAAATTTTAGACAGGATTGGTGGAAACATCAGTCGATCAAAATTCTTGCCTGCTTATGACACATTCAGCCCGTAAATGTGATGGGTGACAGATCTCTAGATTAATCCCTGAGTTTAGATACATACATATGCATGCATGCACACACAGATATAGGCACACATGCATGATATCGTCACATGATGTCAGATAAAGGCAACTGATCAATGATGAAACATTGATACTTAGAGATTGTCTTATATCGATACATTTGATGTGTGACCACCTTGGTATACCTGTACATAGTCGTATCCCATTGGTGCATGCAGATCTCGAAGGCGATGGGACGACTGGAGAACCGCGAGAATATAGGCAAGGTGATCATCAGCCCAAAGAAGGCCCCAGAACCGCCGGTGGAGAAACCCAAACCTGTGGAGAAGCCTAAGAAGAAGTCGAAGGACCAGAAGAAGGAAGCTGCAGAGGCCAACAAAGATGCCGCAGAGAAACAAGATGATGCGAAGCCAGAGAAAGAGGCAGAAGGAGATCAGAAAGAGGCAGGAGGAGAGAAGAAGGAGGGAGAAGGAGAGAAGAAGGAGGAAGAAGGGGAGAAGAAGGAGGGAGAGGAAGAAAAGAAGGAGGTGGAAGAGCCAAAGGAAGGTGCAACAGAGAAGAGCAACTGAAGAGTTTGAATGTTGCAAAGACTCAAGATTCCTGCCATGACAAGTTCTGTATGCATATTATGAATATTTTGCGTTTAGCTTTTGCATATGTCTGGGCTCAGTGATGCTGGGAAGGTGATGTCGAGTATCTGATGTTTAGTAACGACTAATACCATGTAAAGGTGATTGATACATACAGGTGGGGCTAGGAGGTTTGGTCAGTTAGGAACGCAATTGTCCAGACTACCAGGTAAGATTAGGGATTGGGTTAGTGTGAGTTACATTATCATTTCAGAGACGTCAAACCACCAACTGTGTTTTGTGATGTTAGAGCCAAGGTGTTGTGATTTTAAAACAGGAACTGTAGTTTTTGTGAGTATTAGATATCGGGTTATTAGTGCAAACCTTCTGTAACTAGTAATGTAGTTTCATGTCATCGTCTAACGGAGGACATAGTGAGTAGGATTCGCTGTATGATTTCTGAGATAACTGTAGGATTTGTGGCTCAGTTTTTTTTGCTACATTTTTAAAGCGGATTTGCAGAGAAAGATGTATATGTGTTTTACGACTGATCAGCTCTTCTTTGAGTGATGGTTTTCTGTGACAGCAACTGAGCACTGGTTGTGATGTTGACAACATTTTGTTTGCTTGTAACGAATATTTAGCATTACAATGCAGGTGTCATTATTTTATTTTCGAAATTATTTAGACATGCCACACCAGTTCCAATGCTGTCATGCAGCATTTTTTAAACCAGCCGACTACACTAATGATTCTTTCTCATCGCCGTTAGAAAGGGCTTTTTAACTTGTATTGGAATGGTTGCTTTTGGGGTTCCTTTTTTGAAATCCACCCTAGTTTTCAACGAAGACCATGCATGATATTGGTGATATATATAATTACAGAGCACATTTATTTGGTAGGTCAGTGTCACAAGTTGTACCACATCTGGGTATTAATGTGGTTGCTAATTTTAACTGCTGACCAAAATTGCACGAGTTTCCATTTTTTTATGTTATTGATGCAACTAGGCAATTGTGTGAAGCGAGTTGTCATTGTCTAATTTCATGAAAATATTATCTACTTATTCATCGCTTCCAGGAAAACATGACTTACCCGGACAAATGTCTCTGTCAAATGCTAATGATCAATTTGCATTGGTGAACTCCAGAAATAATACTACCTGAAGAGAGTCCTTAGATTGAGAAAAGGCTGAAGAAGTGCGAGTAATTGACTGATATTGAAAGGGAAGAAAAGACGCATATTTAGAAGGAAGATATAGCTGTATAAGTAACGTGTGAACTGCTTGATATTTCATTAACAACAGTGTAGATTTGGTAGTACGATAGAACATAGATGTCCCTGTACTATACCATATAGACATGGTAGAACGTGTGAATGTTAGATGTATTATGTGGTGCGCAATGTGTGCTGCCCGACACGCGTCGCTACCCTCGCCGTCCTGGACACGGTTGACTGAACACTGCCGTTGATGTAATGTGAAACAAGATGTGAACCGTTGCCGAAACATACGGAACCTATTAGACTGGGTAGTTTGGGGTAATTCTTTTTTATATATAATTTCTGCTTATTACGGTAGAGGTACACAAGTAGATTTACACTTTTGTGGTCACAACAACGATTATGTTGATTGGATATATTATTGCAGCTAACAGTTGTTTGTATGTGTAAATTAATACGTTCACTGCTAAATGAATAACGGGCCACCACTACAGTTTTAGACTAGTATGATATTTATGTGCCCTTTGGTTTTTGGTGATTAGAACAACATATTTTAGGTCAGGCCGTTCAAGTAGGTTAGACCAAGTTATCTGAACTTCCATATATGTTTTATGTAATTTACGTATTCGATATACCTATGAAAATACCCTGTGTGCAAGGGTATGTGCTTTTTAAACCGGATGCTATATAGATCGACTGCCACGCAGTTTTTAGAATTTTGGGTCTTGGTCGTATGTTTGTCTTGAATTTATATATTTTGCAGATGCTACTATCACATTATATATTTTTTATAATTATGATATCATCGGTTTAAACTTGGCACTGCCATTGTAGCAGTGCGTGATACTGGGTAACTGACTGCGTAAGTTGGTCTCAAAAAGACCTACACTTGTCTGTATGATTTGATCGGGACATTCCACGCTTGCATACCGAAATGGCGTTACTGTTAATTGGCTTCAGCAGTAAGACGGCCCGTGTGCCAAGACCGTCTAAATAAGGTAAATGATATTATTATGTCGTGAGAAGTTGTTGTAATGAATTTGGTCGCCAGCAGAGCTGCAACTCGTCTCGAATGGAACTAAGATGTCGATAGTCTTGTTGAAATTGTATCGTGTCTACGCTCGATGTTCGCAGGCTTGCAGCTGTTGTGTACTAGACGTGAATCGATGGTAATACGCCTGATGCTGCTTTGGTATCGTTCACGGGTAATAAACGAACACGGCTTACGGAATGATGACGGTGTTTGGCTTGAAGTTTACGATAGAGATTAGCTGCCTTTGCTGTTATATATATATATATATATATAATACAAGACAATGAAGACTTCAGTTCTTTGAGCCCGATCTATCGAATGGAACATAATTGTAATAATGCACATTGACAATAGTGTGCGTATCAGAACCGTGACCGAATGGGGGGTAACACAGGTATTGTCAGTCCTTCGCACTGTCAGACCGCCGATCGTGTCAGGGTCGCTGCGTTTGAGCTAGCTTAGACTAGGCAGACCGGGAAAAAAATAACGCCAACGGTAACAACAATAGCACAAACAGTAGATAAATTGGCAAACAACTGTACAAAAAAAAATCTTGAGAGGACTCAATGCTAGGTCATGGGCAATTATTGACCGTTCTTGATGTAAGATATTGTTCAGCATTGGTGACGCGCGGCGGTGAAATGACGTAACCAGGAAGTTATATAACTGTCGCTACGCGCCATTTCCGCGACCAGCAAACGAAGCTGCACGCGGGATATATTTCTGGATTAACCCAGAATACGACTTCACGGTGAAACGGGCAGCAAGAAAACAGGGTACTTAACAAACAATGTACTATGTAAGATGACACGTTATTCAGGTTGTACTTATCACGGTTTTATTTACCATGCAATGGTGGGATATACCCTCCTGAGCGGTTTCGCAAATTAGCCAAATATTTTAGGTGTGGGCCAAATTTTGTTCAGTTATCTCTGCCGACCAAAGATTTTATTTAGGTAAGACAAAATATATGTTCGTAAGGAGTGTGTTTCCTGCTATCCTGAACCACATACAAACTTTCCAGTTCTCGCGGGCCAGCTGAAAACTGCCCGCACAATTTCAGATAGCTCGAAGTCGCATAAGTCCTGGCTGTCTTCGTATTTCACATTTATTAAATAAGGTAAGTTATCAACTACGTTATCAACCTACAGCTGTGCCAAAATTACAGAACGATCAGCCTTATCAGTCACCCGAGCATAGTCATGCTGAAGATCCTACTCAACAGACTCAAACCCCAGGCAGAAAAGATCATCGCAGAAGAACAGGCGGGTTTTCGAACTGGACGAAACACTAGTGAACAGATCTTCAACTTTAGAATCCTTTGCGAGAAACAGCTTCAACACCAGCAAAGCTTGTACCATGTCTTGATAGACTTTAAGAAGTGATAGGATATGGTATGCGGCCCTATGGGCGACCATGAGGAAGTACAACGTTGGCTCCAATCTTGTCCGAACCATTGAACACATATATGACAAGGTCACCAGGGCAGTCGTCTTTAATGACAGCATGAGACTGGTTTCGAAAAATAGTTCGACAACCATCATCCACCCTCTTCAACATCTTTCTGGAAAGAATCATGATTGATGCCTTGGAAAACCATCAAAGCACTATCAGCATTGGATGCAGGGCAATCACCAACCTTCGCTTCGCTGATGATATCGACGGCCTAGCAGGCGAAGAACAAGAGCTAGTCATCTTGGTCGAGTGCCTTGAAAAAACCTCTACAGCATACGGCATGGAGATCAGTGTCAAAAAGACCAAACTGATGACAAACAACACACAAAGCATCAGTACAGAGGTCAAAGTTAACGGACGGAGACTTGAAATAGTAACAAGCTTCAAGTACTTGGGATCAATCATCACAGACTAGGATTCCAAACCTGAGATATTTGCCAGGATTGCACAGACAACAGCAGCACTTACAAGATTGAAACCCATATGGAATGATAGTAACATCAATATCAGCTTTTTTTAAATGCTGATGCGCTCCCTTGTCATTTCCATCTTTCTATACGCTTGTGAAACATGGACCCCCTCAGCAGATCTACAGAAGAAGATACAAGCCACAGAAATGGGGTGCTTTCGGAAGATCTCGCGCACATCATACAAAGACCATGTTACTAACGAAGACGTTCGCAACAAGATCAAACAAGCCACTGGACCTTACGAAGACCTCCTTACAACAGTCAAGAAGCGTAAATTGAAGTGGTACGGCCACGTCTCACGATCGTCTGGCCTTGCAAAGACCATCTTGCAAGGTACCGTGAGAGGGGAGAGAAGAAGAGGTAGACAAAAAAGAGATAGGAAGACAACATCAAAGAGTGGACTGAACTGGAGTTCGCCAACTCTCAGAGGGCTGTGGAGAACAGGGAAACGTGGAGAGAGCTGGTTAAGAAGTCATCAGTGGTGCCCCAACGATCCTTACGGGTTATGGGAAAGTGAAGTGAAGAAGTCCTCATGCAGTGCGAAATCAAGTCTTTAGGGATTGCTCAAAGCGCGTTACACTTCATTCCGTGGCAGATCAGTTCAATCGAATACCATCTCGACTTCTCTGGGAAAGTAGGTCCGACGTCTCTGGCAATACTTCATTCTCTTAGAGTACGATGGTCTACCATCGTTTTTCGCCAACGAGTACAGTGGCCTACCGTCGTTGTCACCATGGAGCATGTTCTGCTGCCAGTGTCACCATAGAGCACGATGGTCTACTGCCATTGTCACCATGAAGCACGATGGTCTCGGTGCCGCCTTAACACCACTGCAGCTGCCGACACCATTCATGCCCGGACTCCTGTTGCCGTCCACTGCCTGAGACGCACCGCGGCCTTCTGCGACGGGCGACTGGAACGTTGGTCTGCCGCTGGCTAGATTTTCCGGCGCTGAAACGAACAAATGGCGCATTATTAATTTTATCGCACGGCAGACCACTGTGGAAAGGCAAAGCACTTTGACTTTCTATCAAATGTAGATATTTTATAGCGAGTAGAATGTTTATTTGTCTCCTTATTAATATGTATCGGAAAACTACCTTATTAACCTTTGAATGCATCTTTCCTCTTCTTATCGCGGTAAATAAGCAACTGTCAGGAGAACCGTACGTACTTTTGATGACGATTAAATAGTTTTCAACAGTTTAGGTAATTTGTGAAATTGTAATTTGATTCTTCCTGGAAACGGTCAAAGGCATCGTGGCGTGACTTTTAAAAATACTACGGATCTTTTGTGAAATCGTATGCGAGAGCCGGCCCAAACCACGAACAGATTTACTGACATATAATTACAGCCGAATGTTATCCAGATAAGTGTACAATGTCCTCTCGAATCGTGCAGTGTAAAAAGTGTTCATGTCCCGAGCAAAGTTCGCCCAGCATCTTCTATCACATTTGATGGGTATTCCATATCTAGTCCAAGAAATCTAGCCAAATTTTTCACTCAACTTGGAACAAATCGCAACATAATTTGTTGCACATTGGTTTGCAATGAAGTCTCCGGAACACCATACTAAAAGTCCTAAGAAATCCCTGTAAGGCAAATATATAAAATAGCATAAATCCAATATGGCCGCCATAAATCTAAATCTTGCTATATATTTGCTGTCAGGTGCCATATTGTCAGTAATTTTTAATTATAAGAAGGGGCTTTAGACATAAGAATTCATATGAAATATATTAAAATGTGATTGGGTGAGTAGCTCATTTGCAAAATGCGAGCGCGTGTGTGTATGGTGAGTTGAGGTGTGGTGTGCTTGTGCGGTTGCGGACTTGCTTGGCCACCCATGCCTTCAAACAGTTAACTTAATAAAATAAATGGACATAAAATGAACATATTATAAATGAGAACATTTATTAAAGTTGCTTGCTGAACATATATCTTGTATAAATCACCAAATCAACGCCGTTCATTGTGGACATAGAAAGTGGATATCTATTGCAAATTATTAAGAGGTGCCAAGACTACCACTTTGACGGTAGAACAAACCCCTTTTCTCCATTTCTGGGATATTCTCACGACCTACCGCGTTAATGCCGAAATCTGCCGCTAGACTGATAGTTCATGGTATAAACATGTACTTCTTTTCAAACTAATTATACAGCCTAACAAACTGTTCACATGGGAACTGCCACAACCTAACTAAATATATCCTATAATTGAAAAAATATTAGGCCACGGTGCGATTCCCTATTCCGCATGCAACCCCTCTCGTCTGCAGCGCCAGGCTCATGACGAATCCTCAACTACGCCATCACATCATGCAAGCTAATGCAAAGATGGCGGACTTAGTCGGTAAGGTTTCGTTTGAAGAATATTACGCTAACTTGCTTCACATTAGACTTAATAATGAGTAGTCTGACAGTCAGATAGAAAACATGGCGTTCCTGGATTTGGTGATTAAAGCGCAGTATTTGTTTGTGAAACTGTACATTGCAGACTTCGATATGTTGCGATTTGAAAACGGCACCGATGTTTGCCCACTGCTCATTTTTGGCAGCATCAGACAGACTATGAATTGTCTCCACCAGAAGCATGCGAGATGAACACCTCATCAAATGTCGTGTGAAGTGAAAATTCCTTGTGCAATTCAATATAAATATTTGTGAAACAGAATTTCAAATTCATGCAACATTCAAATGGCATTTAAATTGTTCGTTTCGCATGCATCAGGTATCGACTACTGCGGGCAAGCGAAAAAAGGAAAATTCGAAGTAACTGGAGACTCTTGGCGACCCACTCAAAATGGCTTGGCGACCCAATTTTGGGTCGCGACCCACAAGTTAAGAACCGCTGATGTTTGTAACACAAATACATTATACATTAAGATGTATGAATATTCAGATGCACGAATACGCACGTGCGAACGCGCGCGCGCACACACACACACACACACACACACACACACACACACACACACACACACACACATAAATCACACACACACACATTACTCTCGCATTCCAGTAACCTGATAAAACAAAATACCTGACACAACTGTTCATATTTACATTGCAAAATGGCGACCTCTTTCAAGTTAACAACCGACATCGGATCGACCGTCCACCAAGCCATCGTTGCCGTTCCCTGTGGCAACTCTTATTAAAAGCCAAGCCTTACATGTCATATACATAGTTATTAATGACAGGATGGCTTTGATTAAACATATTTAATCAACGATAAAGAAATACAAGTGAACGCGAATAAAACATGGACGACCGCTACGTCATCTTCCGGTGTCTCAAAACAAGTGTCACTCTAGAAATGTCTACCACAATATTACATGACATCACAGACCGCATAACATAATACGAATGTGAAGGGCAGGACAACGCAGACTGTGACGATCTATTGTTTCACGTGTGGTGGCCAAGACCATAAATCACGGGATTGTGCAACGAGGAACAGGGCTACAACTACATATTATAGTTGTGGTGGAATTGGGCATTATTTGTTTGAATGTTCAAATCGCCTGCGTTGCACGCCACCACGGAAACGGTCTCGCTGAAGTGCCTCCCGATCCTTACCAGTTGTACGGAAACACTCTCCGGCAAGATCCGTTAAGTGTGATCCCGGGCCAGACCAGCGCGTACAGACAAACATCGCTATGGCAGTAGTAGGAGGTCACAGTGACAAAAACTACGTGCAGCAGATAAACAGTGGTGAAGACGACAGCTCGGCGTCTGAGGCTGGATGCAAATTGCAGATGTCAGCTCCTATTGACACGATCCTTGAGTCATCCCCATGGCAGACCCAAACTCTGAATAGTGTGGCACTATCTAATCTTTGCTTAGCCTCTTATTGTCGTTCTGATGACGCCAAACTAAGGGAGACACCGTCCAGCATCGTCACTACAAGTACTGCACGAACACAAGGACAGGACGAGTATGACTGCCGTGATGACTTGGACTACAGCATCCAGCTACAGCATGAAAGTCGTGCAGCTACGGCTGCATCATTGGATTTCAGCTTCAGCGATACCAAGGAAAAGTGTCATATTACCTTGCTGTCGCTCAGATTGATTGAACGTTTATTCAACAACAACAACAACAACAACAACAACATAATATATGCACAGTATGGTTTGCTGCTGCTGCAGAAAGCACATAGCTGAAGTCATAGATCGCCCCACGGCTGCTTTAGCTACCCCCGTTCACTGCGCATAAAGAGTGATCATATCGACGTGGAATATATGACGTACTGACTATGTAATGTTATCGGGATTTCGAGGAAAGTGGGGGTGTGCGTCTTGGGAACATTGTACGTTATAGGCACTTTCCCCTAACTTCGATGTCAGATGACGCGCTCATTGGGCTTTTCAATACACACACATCGGCGCTGGTTATTTCAGTTATTTAGCAGTGTCTCTTAACTAAATTGTTACACAAAACAAAATAACCCATATTCAAGTGGGACACTACCTAACCCATTATAAAATAAACAACCCGGATGAGGACATTATTTTTTTAATACAGTCTTGACATCGGAGGTGAACGTAGCAGTGGGCTGCCCTTCAAGACAGTCATCAAGATAATATACGCTGGGACAACTCGGCTGTAACACTTGCGCAGACCGCGTCAACGACGGCAATATGGAAGTTGGCTAGAGCTGCACACATACCACGCCGTCCAACTACCCTTGGTGGGCCGTCGACTTGCAGGCCGAAACCCTCCTACGATCAATGCACATCTACAACCGAGTCGAATGAAATATAAATATAATTCTAATTACAACGTATTTTGAACGAATGTTAATTACAAAATAGTGATGCACAAAACCTATTCTGACAATTCTCCTCAGGTTGTTCCGACAGACTTCACAATTTGCGAGTGGGGCTGATGGACAATAGGCCGACGACTGACGGGTCATCTGTCGTCGCCATGGACGCGATGTGTGCTACGCTCGATGGACCACACCCAGAAGCAAGGCTGATGATAGAGTGCGAGAAGAATGCAATAGGGCGGTATCTGGTCATACAGATAGCTGGAGTCGACAGCCTACTAACGCTGTATGAAGTGGAGGTGTATGTTGACCAACGTAAGTATAATCGATAATGCAATGATACACTGACAATACAATACAGCTTAGGATATGGTTAAATTGTCATATGCGGATAAGTACGTATGTACGTATATACGCGGGCCCGTCAGTTGGATGTTCGATGGGTGCGAATACTGAGCAAAATGGTTCCGCTTGGGTAAACAACTTTGAGTTTTGGGAGCCTCATGGTCGGGTGTAGCTTGAGGTCTCAATGGATGCAGTTGGAGGTCTCAAGGGTAAAGTATTTGATTTGGAAGTTTTCGGGGAGCCTAATGGATATCTCAAGGGTGGTGCATTTGGACGGTTTCGGAGAACCGAAAGGGGTACAGTTGGATCTAAATGGTGATGCATTTGGAGATGTTGGGGGAGGCTGCAGTCACATATTTAAAAACGCCCCCCGAAAAAATATGCCGCGATACGACCCTGGTACGTGTGCACGTATGTACATATGTATGTGTGTGCGTGTGTGAATGCGTATATGCGATTGTGCGTGTGTCCGTGTGTACGTGGGTACGTCGCTCCCTCTCCCTATCCCTGTCACCCTCCCTCTCCCTCTCCCTCTCCCTCTCCCTCTCCCTCTCCCTCTCCCTCTCCCTCTCCCTCTCCCTCTCCCTCTCCCTCTCCCTCATCCTCTCCCTCCCCCCTTCCCCTTCCCCTGCCCTTCCCCCTCCCCAAAACAGAAATTGCAATCAACGGGGAGCAAGTTGAAAAAGTGAACCACTACGAATACCTTGGAGCAAGACTACAAGGAGACGGCAAGACATCAACAGAGATCAGAAGAAGAATAGCCATAGCAACGCAGAAACTAAATAATCTGAAAAATGTATGGACAGGCCAAAACATACCAACAAAAATAAGAATTTTTGAAACTTGTGTTTTCTCAACAGCTATATACGGGAGCGAAACGTGGACACTGGTTAAAGAAGACATGAGAAGAATACAAGCGTTTGAGATGAAATGTTACAGAAAAGTCGTAAGAGTGCCATGGATAACAAAAACAACCAACGCAGAGATCCTTAAAAAATTTGACATAAAGAAATGCCAACTAGTGAATAGAATAAAAGGACTAAAATGAGTCATTTTGGCCACATCAAAAGACACAATTCCTTAGAGAAAACAATCTTAGAAGGCAAAATGGAGGGGAAGAGAGGAAGGGGAAGACCAAGGAGAAGATGGGAGCAGGATATCAGCGACTGGTTGGAAGACGACATCGTGAAAGCAGGGAGACGAACGGCAGACAGAGCAGCGTATCGTGGGATCGTCCGGGCAGCTACGTCTCGCAGAGATACGCTGAACTGAAGAAGAAGAAGCTTTATTTCTAAAATACTAGAATAGGTTGTAGCTAACCGTCTAAGGTCTCACATTAGCACACATGTCTTAATTAATGTGTTAGTCGAGTTGCCATTTTTGGAACCTGGAAATGGTTAGTAGTGTAAGGTTTTTTGCTTAATCATATGGGTTACGGGTCCCTCAACTCAAATCAGCGGGATGGCAACGCGCCATCCTTGGGCAACTTGTTGGAGCCAGGCAAATCCAAGATGACTGCCGTGAACCTAGGTCAAATTAGAAAATGTGTTACATCTTTTGCACTGGAGCAAGCTAGGAACATGATTTTGGTGTCTATACACATGTTTGGCATATGAGGAATTCAATGGAACAATTTCCAATGATGTCCGACTATGAACACCTGACCAAAATTCAAAATGGTCGTCATTTTTACCGAAAATAGCCAAAATCGACCATGACTTTTGATTGGATGATGCTAGAAAAATTATTAATTTTTGTGTGCATAATGAGTTCATTGGGATTTTTTCCAATGATTTTGCATTGACGTGACATGGCAATAAAGCTGTTGTTAAAACTGGGACGTTTATAAGATAACATTTATTTACAGTTCTTCATTTGCAATGATCAGTCATCATGACTGAGCTACGAGTAAGGTAATAGTTATAAAAACATGTACATATATATATAAATATATATAGCAAATGCTGTTCAATTTTGGGAAATGTAAATGCCTCCACACAGGATATGGGAACGAAGAGGTAGAATATACAATGGGGGCTACTGTACTAGGTACTACTGCAAAAGAAAAGGACTTAGGGTTAACCATTAGTGCTTATATTAAGGTTGCAGAGCAGTGCGGAATTGCAGCTTCAAAGGGAAATCAAATCTTTGGATTAATTAGGCGAAATATAGCGTATAAGGAAAAAGAACTAATAATACCGCTGTACAAAACAATAGTGAGGCCTTATTTAGAATATTGTATACAAGCATGGAGGCCATATCGCAAGAAGGACATCGACTAAAATGATACCAAAACTGAGGGATCTTAGTTATGAAATTCGCCTAAAAGAGTGTGGTTTAACAACACTAGAGACCAGGAGATTGAGAGGAGATCAGATAGAAGTGTTTAAAATAATGACTGGTTATGAAAATATTGATAGAAATATGTTTTTCTCAATTAAGAAAGATAGAAGGACAAGAGGACATGACGTTACATTAGCAAAGGGCAGTGTAGATTAGATATAAGAAAGTTCTCATTTTCACAAAGGACTGTAAATAAATGGAACAGATTATCTGTTGATTGTGTGGATGCTAGTAGCGTGAATGTTTAAAAATAAAATCGACATATACCTCAGAAGGGCGGGATACACATAAATAAAAGGGTTGGACTCTCGATAATCCAAAGGCTTCCTTGTCCACTTGCCACCTAGAGTTAATTATCTGGGTGGCAATCTTGTAAAATCTTGTTAAATTTATATGGCTACTTCTTACAAGAAACATACAAAAGCTTTGCAAAATGCCATGCTGTAATCACGAATGAATCTGTACCATACAAGTACAACATTTAAAAGTATAAAATTAAAAGTTCAAAGTAAGAAATACTCAATTATAAATTTGCTGAAACGCGATGAAACACAATTTGAGAGCATTTTTTGTAACGACAGGTTTCATTTGGACATTGACAATGTGTATATCATTGATCAATTCAAAACCATCGGTACATGAAAGGAAAGGGACATTCACATTACATTCTCATAGAAAAGTTTAGTCCCGCCATTCTCTCTCATCCTCCTCTTCTAGTTCCTCTGTACTGTCACCTTCTTCCTCATTGTCATATCTAGCGTCATTCTTATGCTCATCATGTTTGGTGAACGGGTTGAGGCACATGGCTTCACCAACACAGAAGCAGTACCGTGTGCAAGACAATCCTGCAGAATGACAGCTACATGCATAACTGCTGCAAGCTTTCCCTATAGCTTTACACTGACAGTTGATGACGTCCATGAGGGCAGGGGGACTGCTGGTTCTCTTGTGATACACGGAGTTGGCACCCCCCCTGCACCAGTGACAAACTCCCATCCATAATCAGCGATATCATCCACGGGCGCAGTCTGCTGATCTGCTGCCTTCTAGAACTTGACTTGGTAATGAGCGCGCAGGATGTGGTAGGTCATATTTCCCTCTGGTCCTTTTGGAGTAGAGCGCATACCTGGCAGAAGCCATGCTTGTGCCTTCAGCAAAACCATAGAGCGAGCAAATGAATTTCCGTCCTGTCTCCATCAACTATTCGAGAGTAGCACCCTCTTCACCGAAGACAGTGTAGAGGCCAGAGTGGTCAGCAGACTTATATACCTTTAGCGCCATCGCTTTGCCATGACCAAATGGATAGGACACTGTAGCGTATTTCGTCTAAATACACTACATATTTACAAAACACGACATAACCATAAGATGGCGGAACAGGAACTACTTTTTATAGTATCCAATTATGGATCATTACGCCGATACAAAACAATAGTAATTACGCATCAACATGTAGTTTTAAATACACATTTCCTCCCCAATTAGTTTAGTAATTCCTATTGGAGATATGACACCCTTATATTTCACATTTTGAAGCAAACATAGCAAAGTTCTAACAGCAAGGAAAAATAACTTTGTCCGTTCTAGAAAAATAACAGTAGTCATGATCTAGTACAATTACTGTCCTAGTTCTGTGTTAGTCAGCGTCATTACTGTGAATGTTAGTAACAAGTAATGTTCCACTTGGTATCTGTTCACTCATTGAGTCCGAGTACAATTAAAAGGTAATGGACATTAAATTAAAGCAAGTCTTCGAATTATCTCAATTAATAAAAAGTCTCAAAACTTCAACAGTTACGTGTACTCTGAGTCACAACTTATAAATCCAGCTTCTGCGGTGCCTTGCACATTCGCGAAGGATAACGTTTTTCTCTCACGGGCGAATACATTGAAGTGGATGGTTTCACACGTGTTTCGCTGGGTTGTAGTGTTGAGTCACATTTCTTCTCTTCTTCAGTGAGAACGGATGGCGAAGGATCGCCACTGGGAAACACAATCACGGCTTCCGGCAGTGGAATCGGAGACTTGATTGTAGACTCGGCATCACGAATTTGTTCAATGTGTCGTCGCCAGACGACACCTGGTGTTATCTCGACCTGGTACGGTCGACCTGGTACGACACGCAACACCAATGTACCGGAAACCCATTTGTCGTTCCCACGATAGTCGCGAACTGCTACGGATTGTCCTACTGCGAGTTCACGATGTTGAACCGTTTAACGAATTGCTTGTGACATCTGTTTAGCAGCAATGTCGCGGCGTAAGTCTGGTTTCAGCGCGTCCAGTCGAGTGCGAAGGTTTCTTCCGTAGAACAACTTAGCTGGCGTTTCATTTGTCGTTGCGTGGGTAGTATTCCTATACGCCATCAGGAAATTTGCAAGTTTTCGTTCGACCGAACCGACTTCCCACTTCATCGCACGAAGAGATTGTTTGAAAGTTTGTACAAATCTTTCAGCCAATCCGTTGGTTGCGAGATGATACGGTGCTGACTTCAGTTGTTTGATTGTATTGGCTTTGGTGAATTTGTCAAACTCATCTGAAGTAAACTAAGGCCCATTGTCACTAACAAAAATTTCGGGCAGACCGTTACGAGCGAATACACTTCGTAGAATTTCGATGGTATTTGTAGCGGTTGTTGACTGCGTGCTGATCACCTCGGGCCATTTCGAGTGTGCATCCATGATGACGAGAAACATAGTTCCTTAAAAGGGGCCGGCGTAATCAACATGCACACGTTGTCATGGCTTGGTCGGCCATTCCCAAGGGTGTAATGGCGCTTGTGTGGGCATCTTCTGTACATGTTGACAGCCTGGGCACCCTTTTGCCATCTGTTCAAGATCATGGTCAATTCCTGGCCACCAAACATGACTTCTGGCCAAGGATTTCATTTTGACTACTCCCAAATGTCCTTCGTGTAGCAAGTGTAGAACCTGCGGGCGAAGTTTCAATGGTATTATCACTCTGATTCCCCACATCAGACATCCTTCTGACAGGGAAAGTTCATTCCGTCACGTGGAGTAAGGAGCGATTTCCTTGTCACCTGTGTAGGCCCAACCGTCCTTGGTTAGAGTATATACTTTCGCCAGAACTTGGTCGTTTTGGGTTTCAAGTCTCACTTGGGCACTAGACACTGGAACTGCGTCCACCTGAGATATGTGGAAGGCTTCCACAGAATCAATGACCTCTTCATCCTGGTCGTAGGTTTCCTTTATAGGAAGACGTGATAACGCATCCGCGTTCGCATGACTGGAAGTATTCCGAAACTTTATTTCATAGTCCATTCCAGACAAGAACAATGCGTAGCGCTGAAGTCTTGCAGATGTCATCGTCGGTACTCCCTTGCTTGGACTGAGAATTGATAGCAAAGGCTGATGATCCGTCACTAATGTGAAGCGGCGACCATATAGATATGAGTGGAATTTCTTCACTCCCTGCGTGCTCCCTTGTCAATTTGGGCATAGTTACGTTCTGCCGATGTCAGTGAACGTGATACGAATCCGACTGGTCTGTCAGTTCCATCTGCCATTGTGTGAGACAAGACTGCGCCAATTTCGTAAGCTGATGTGTCACATTCCAACTTTACTGGCAACTGCGGATCGTAGTGTGTCAACACTTGATCGGAGCTTATCATGTGCTTTGTTTCCGAAAACGCTTTCTCGCACTGTACAGTCCATCGCCATTTCCTGCCTTTCTCCAACATCTGGTTTAGTGGCCATACTACTGTGGACAGATTTGGCAGAAACCGGTGATAGTAGTTAAGCAGGCCTAGGCATGCCCTCAGCTGAGATACATTCTCCGGTCTGGGCGCATTGATTACAGCGTCGATCTTCTCAGGCATTTTGTGGAGTCCCTCTTTGTCGATTCTGTGTCCGCAGTATGTGATTTCGTCCTTGAAGAATTCACATTTCGTTATTTCAGCCCCGAGATTGTAATCGCATAGACGTTCGAGGACTCGGCGCACATTCGCTAGGTGCTCTTGGTCAGTCTTCCCAGTAATGATGATGTCATCCAGAATAACTTGTGTTCCTGGAATGTCCTGTAGTATCTGGTCAATTGTTCTTTGCCAGATTGCAGGTGCAGATGCGACGCCAAATAACAGTCGGTTGTACCGAAACAGTCCTTTGTGCGTGTTGATAGTCAGGTACTTCTTTGACTCCTCCTCCATTTCGAGTTGCAGGTAAGCTTGACGGAGATCAATCTTTGTGAATTTCTCACCTGCACTGAGATTTGCGAAGACATCTTCAATCCGGGGTAACGGATAGTGATCCACTTTCAGTTCCGGATTTATGATGACTTTGAAATCACCACATATTCTTACCGATCCGTTTGACTTAGGTACAGGCACGATTGGAGTTGCCCATTCACTCCAATCAACGTTTGTGATGATTCCTTCTTTCTCTAGTTTCTCAAGTTCTGCTTCAACTTTCGGGCGTAGTGAATAGCGTACTTGTCTGGCCTTATGAAATTTTGGAGTTGCCCCCTACTTGAGATGGAGTTTCGCCTTGGGTCCTTGGATGGCTCCAAGTCCAGCTTGAAAGACTTCCTTAAACTCCACTTTAAGTGCATCTAGTTGTTCCTGTATACTCCCTGTATGCTTCGTTGCAGTGATGTGTTTGATGGACTTCCAGTCTAGCTTAATCCTGTTAAGCCACTGGCGCCCAAACAATGCAGGTCCTCCCTTTCTGACAACATATAATGGCAAGTTTTGTTACTGTCCATTGTACTCTACATCGACAAGTACCATGCCGAGTGGAGCAATTTCTTCGCCAGAATAGGTCTTTAAGACCACCGGAGTGTGTTGTGTCTTTACTTCGGGAAACTACTCATCAAACTGTTGCTTGTTTATCATCGACACTGCCGAGCCTGTATCGAGTTCCGTTTGTAATGGTTTACCATTTATCTTAGGATTTACAAAAATAATTCTGGTATCAGGCGATCGGTCCATGGTATATATTTCCAGAGCTGCTACATTCTCAGCATCACCGTCATATACATCTTCAATCACGTGTATATGTTGGGAACCTGTGTGTTTACGACCCGTACTACCACACGATGCATCTTTACCCTGGCAACGTTGGTTTCCATGTGTATTGGCACGGCACGCTGGCTTGATATGTCCTTTCTTTTTGCATTTATGACACTGTGCCTCTTTGAATTTGCAATCTTCCGGGGTGTGGCCCGACCGTGCACATCGATAACATGGTTTGCTATATTGTCTTCTTTTTGGCTTGACATGGACTTTGTGTACAGTCGTACCATTTCTGTAATGCCCCAGTTCAGCAGCATCCCTTGTAGCTGTTTCCATGGCCACTGAAATCTCCACCGTACGATCAAACGTCAGTGTTATTTCTGACAACAATCTCTTTTGTATATGTTCGTTTATCAGGCCACACACAAATCGGTCTCGCAGGAAATCTCCCAGATTTTCTCCAAATTCACAATGTTCTGACAGTTTTCTAATTTGTGCAACATATTGTGCAACACTTTCTCCCTCTTGTTGGTCCCTCTTGTGGAAACGAAACCTTTCTGCAATCACGAGAGGCTTAGGTGACAGATGTTGACTAAGTGTCGCCGTTAACTGAGCGAATGTTTTCGTGGCAGGTGTATCCGGCGCACACAAATCTCTCAACAGACTGTACGTCTTACCCCCTATAAGACTCAACAGAGCCGGCACTTGTTTCACATCTGGAACGTCATTGTTCTAACCGTTCATAGTAAGCTGGCCACGACTCTACCGAGCTGTCGAAAGTTTCAATTTGGGGCGGCCATTGCAGCGAATACGGTAACACGTTTTTACCGGAGTTCCGACCGCTTCATAGTTCGACACAAGTCAACGCACACTTGTACCGGCGTGACAGTTCATCACTTTTCTTCTACCGACCTGTGCAAGTAGATTGACGAGTTCTTTGAGTCAACCAGTGTAGCAGTCGTCGCCAGTGTAGCGTATTTCGTCTAAATACACTATATATTTACAAAACACGACATAACCATAACATGGCGGAACAGGAACTACTTTTTATAGTATCCAATTATGGATCATTACGCCGATACAAAACAAAAGTAATTACGCATCAACATGTAGTTCTAAATACACAACAGACACAGGGCCTATTTCTTTTGTCTCTCCGACCTGTCCGCGGAGAGAAATTTGCTATTCTATTTGACGCGGAGAGATCACGTGATCTCTCCGCGTTAAAAAGAACAGCCCGGAAAGGCTCTCCGGACCGCTCCGATTTCTCCGCCTGTAGGGCATGTCGCAAGCGGAGAGGTTCCGGTTGAATAGGCCACGTGACTTTCAACATGACGGATTATGAACGAAAGATAAGTGGCATTGTACAAAATATAAACTGAAATATGTAGTTTTCAGTTTGCTTTGTACATGTGATAACGCAATGATGTACATTTTACTTGAGCAATATACACAATGAAGTGTGTAAATATGTTTTGGAATATTCAACTAAGTGAAATAAGGGTTTTCTGTATTATCGCCATGATGACAAAACATAAATAAGGAACCTGCCTGGGTGTACTCTGTAAACACAGGTGTATAGTTGAGAATGACTGCATCCATTCTGTTAAAATAGCTTGATACAGAAACAGGTCTACGTAACATAGCCGGTAAGTCGTAAACATGCAGAGGATGCCTTATTTAAATATTAATAATAATAAGATAACTTCTATTGCGCCTAAATCCTTGGAAACCAAGCTCAGAGGCGCATCAAAACAAAAGGATTGGTCAATCTTAAAATCCATAAGTAGTATTCCAGTTGTCAACAGATGGGTCAAGGCGCCAGGGAGCTACGGTGGATAAGCAAGGTTGTAAAGATAAGTTTTTAAATGATGACGGAATTTTGTAATATTTTCAACTGATCTAACACTAAGAGGGAGCATATTCTAAAGAATTGGTGCAGCAACAGAAAAAGCCCTAGTTCCAATGGTAGTGTTAACTCTAGGAACAAAAAGTAGGTCAGAACTAGATGATCGAAGCTGGATAGGTTTTCTTACAGGAGTAAACAATGAATGCAAATAAGATGGTTGCTTACTTGGCAGTACCTGGTTTGTAATGGTACAGATCTTAAATATTATACAATATCGTACAGGAAGCCAATGCAAAGACTTCAAAAGCAAAAAAACGAGGAGATCGTGTAACTACTCTTGCTAGACAATTTTGGACACGCTGAAGTTTTGTAATATCCTTGCCAGCGATATTATAAAGGATGGAATTGCAATAGTCAAGTCTGCTGCTAACAAGCACTGTTGCAATAGTCTTAGCAACAGAAAATGACATGCCTGCGAATACGGCGAAGATCACTAATATGATAAAAACAGCAGCGACATGTTTGAGATATGTGTTGTCGGACATTGAAGTTACTATCAAATATCACTCCTAGATTCCGCACTGAGGTTGCTGGTGTGATATACCGATTCAAAATACATGTATGGAAAAACCATTCAGTTTACTACGCTGCATTGGAGTACCAATAATGATCAATTCAGTTTTAATTGCATTTAATTTCAACTTGCTGTCAGTCATCCAGTGGAAGATATCTTGAAGGCAATCACTAAGTTGGTTAAGGTAGCGATTTGTATCCGGGGTAGCCAATGAAATGATGATCCAATTTGTCTTTGTATAACAGAGCTTTAGTTTTAATAACATTCTCGTATTGTTATGTTTTGGTACCCCATAAAACAGTGCCAGAAAATACCACTATAGTGGTGTGATTGTTTGCTGCACAGCATATTATTCTTGGAATCAGGGAACTGAGTAAATGCAGGGTAATATTAATAACAAAATTTAATTAAAATGTTCATTACATTATTTACAAGCATCCATTTTTAGTTTAACGTGTATTGTATAATCAATAATGTAAGGATTTTCAGAAATTAAATGGCACATAATGTTTAATATTTTTCTAAAAAATTGTATAATTTGAAATAGATTACTGTTATTTTCAATGTTGTAATTCATGCAATGTTACCACGCATCAGAACGGTCGGGTTCATAATGGTCCAGTGATGTGTGGCAGGTTCAATTTCTTCAAGTTCAATGTTGCATACAAAACAGTACTGGTTGTGCACATCCACTGATTCCATTAATTGCCTTCAGCATATGTAATGTAGTTTTGATGTCGTCCCTACCACTTTTCTATCTGAAGTGATGTATTTTTTATGATTAATTAAAAAAATCAATCATAAACAGTGTTTGAAGATTTAATTTTAACCCTGAAGAGATTGTATACGTAACTTTTTATTCTTTACTCAATATCACTCCTGTGATAGTCAAAATGTATTTCTTGCATAACAAATGCTTACACACTAATGTGAAAACATATGCCTACACACTGATATGAACATGCACCTTTGTTGCATGGAATTATTTGCACATACATTAAATACACTTATTTAGTAATGGTAACATCATAATGCAATTCAACTGTTTTATTTCTCCGTTGCAAGAAAATTACATCATGAAAAACACACATATTGCTTTGACTATGATCGTGACATTGGTGATGATCGAAGATTTTTTCTGGTCTCCTTCAGGTTAGGCAGCTACTCTCAAACAGTTTCCGTGAACACATCATCAGTATAATGCGAATTAAACAATAATTATTGTATTGGAATGTGTTAAAGGGAACTGTTTGCCATGCAAATACAACCACATATTTGTTATACACCCAGCTTCTTGAAGGACCATACAATGGATGTGTGACATATACAATGTGTCTTGTAAAAAGATATACACTCATGTAATGTGAACATTACATCACGCAATAGCATGCACGCTTTTATTGATAAGAATTGTCTTTCTTATTTATTTCTAACAGTTACATCATTAAACACAACACACAGATGTCCCATCTTTGATGAGTAAGTACCATGCCCTAGTACCTAAAGCACAACATGATTTTAACAAGTTACATATTAAATATGATAATGTGCACACAACTATCAATATTTAGTCGGCAGACCTGGGTTCAATTCTTAATTGAATTTGAATTGAATTTATCAACAATATGCTCGAATTTTATTTGAATAAAATTAAATGAATTGGAATTGATCCTTCTTGTGAGTATATGGAATTAAATTGGAATTGATCCTTGGTAAATAAACATGAATTGCAATTTAATTGGAATTGACAAAAGTGAATTGAACCCAGGTCTGATAGTAAGTCTACACACTATTTTTACAATTTGTCCCTCCAATTATACACAGTACACGAATAAATACATATTTTAACGTAAATATGATTGCAATACTCAATGTTTTTATTTATTTGAGTATCCATTTGTTCTACCCCTATTTGCTTGCTATACGTGGCGAACACGTTATTAGGCACTACAAATTAAGCAACAACAATGCGGTGTATGTCATACACAGATCACATGAACGCATCGGCATTGACACAGGCGTTACACATACGACGTAGTATTTATTTTTGTTACAATATTAATGCATATTTTTTTAGTAAAAATTATTGACTAATAACATAACAGCACATGGTGTGAACTTGTGAGCATATGTGACATATTTAATGTTGTAAGCATCATCGTAGTTTAAGAAAAAATAACTAACAAAATGACTCGGCTAGTGATTCTGCGTCCATGTTGTTTATGGGCGATAACAAGGCGGTTGCTACCATCTCCGATGTGCGCCGAAGTCTATTCTATTTGACCCTCTCCGCTACCTCCGCTTCCGGCGTCTCCGCGGACTGCAAAAGAAATAGGGCCACAGTATCGCAGCCTGAGAGTGCATGCATACCAAGCAGTTGGAGGGATTTCGGACCAAGGAGGAAAGAACTTTCACTGATGTAGAGGATAGTCCCACTCCATCGATCTAGCTGCACACGGGCTGTCAGCTGCGTACACCACACCCAGAAGATGAACAAAACAAAGACGTCAGTGTCATCGCTGATCACTCGTACAGTTTTCTTACCATTCTTCACAGCCTCCAGAAGATACCTAATGATAGTAATAGCTGTTTCACCATGGCTGTACAAGTCCTCCTCTCTTCCAACCATCGTCACATTGTTGCCCAAAATGAATGTGGAGAGAACCCTGATGGGAGCCTTCTTATCTGCCTTGCTCTTCATGATGGCATCGCGACAAGGGAGCTTGCTGGATATTGTCTTGTAATTTATATTTCTTGAAAAATAACTTCCCAAAAGAATTAATGCCAATGCCAAGTAAAAGAAAACATTTTTCTTATATTGTACACTATTTAGTTCACTTTTAATTAAGACAGTACAAGTGTGTGCCAGTACTGTGTTCTTGCCCATATGCTAAAACATAGGTATAGACACCAAAATCGTGTCTCTGGCATATTTTCGATAAAAATGGCGAACACTTTGAATTTTGGTAAGGTGTTCATAGTCGGGCATCATTGGAAATGGTTCCATTGAATTCCTGATATGGCAAAACATAGGGATGGACACCAAAATCGTGTCTCTAGCATAAACCAATCAAACGTTCTGCTCGATTTTGGCTATTTTCGATTAAAATGGCGGCCATTTTGAATTGTTGTCATATGAACATAGTCGGACATCATTGGAAATGGTTCCATTGAATTTCTCATATGCCAAAACATGTGTATATACACCAAATCATGTTCCTAGCATGCTCCAATGCAACTACGTAACACATTTTCTAATCTGACCTAGGTTCACGGCAGCCATCTTGGATTTGCCTGACTCCCACAAGTTGCCCAAGGATGGCTCGTTGCCATCCCGCTGATTTGAGTTGAGGGACCCATAACCTACATGATTCAGCAAAACAAACTTACACTAGCAATCATTTCTGGGTTCCATACTGAACATAGTAGGGCGGCAACTCAACTATGTTACAATCAACATATAAACAAATCCATTAAAAAGAAACGGCTATTTTAAAAGTACATAATGATATTAACTTAACCAATGATAATGGTAAAGTAACTGCCCTAACCTCACTTGATCTATCTGCCGTCTTTGATACCATCGATCATAACATTCTAATTAAACGTTTATCAAAGTGGTACGGCATATCTGGGATAGCTCTGAGCTGGTTTTCTTCATATCTAACTGATATATGCCAAACTATTAAAGGTATTCTTAATAAGCTAATATACATTCGAGGAGTACCGTATCAAAACGTATTAATTTACCATAAGTACTCTCTCTGCTACTTATGTCTTGCATGTTTATGCATGATTTGGGTGTTATCTGCGCAAAAAGCCAATAAACAGTTGTGTTTACGCGAATCATTTTGAGCTTGTTGCCACGTGGATGATTAATTCTGCTGCCCGAGTATAATTAATATTCATGCACACGCAGAGAAACACACAGACCGTTGACGTCACGCACATAGCTAACATGTCTGATTTCGAGGTGAGTTGATTCAAGCAATGACATTGTAAATAGGCAATTTGTAGACATATGTATATTGACAGCTATTTTTATCAGTGTAGGAAGTGTATGCATTGTTTATTTATCCTGCTTCCCAATGCAATCAGCCGAGTAACGTTTCGATTAAACAGAATTATAATATCCGCCGACGTGGACGGCTGCAGTCGGTGTCAGCTGCCGCTGCGCAGGGACTGTCACTGTCACTGAGTCCGTCGAGCCTCTACTACAGTAAATAACATAGCCTTAGCCTTAGGCAAGGGTCTCGCCTTTCTAGTTAGTAAAACTGCATTGTCCTGTATTTGACATGCAATGAACGAAAATGCACTCTAAAATATCAGTATATGCAACCATAACAAGATGATTAACATGGTCGTGGATGTAATTTGTTTGCCTAAACAGGCTAAAGGCTAAATCTGGGATTTGGGTATGTGTGACTACGGGTCTTGCCTTTCCAAATTCCAGTCAGCCGTTTTTGAAAAGTCCCCGTTTCCCCACTTATTTGAACCGTAACATAAAAATGTGAGATTCGTACGTTCACAGACTGTTTTTAATGCTACAGCTACGATTGTTAGTAAACCTGGCTGGCATGTCATCATTCAATGTAAACGTTTTTAGGTTTGTTAAAAAAGTACACAATACCATGTTGCCACGGAATTTTTCGATGCACGTATTTTGGACACCAGCAGATCTGCACTCTAGTATACATAAGTTTGTATCCATGAATATATTTGTTTTAATCTAATAATAGATCAGATCAAGTTGCACTGCTTCATGTGAATAGCACATATGATAATAATAGTACTTGCTAAAAACAAATTAAACATTTATTTCTGACATGTTACTTTACCGTTACTGTACACTTTTCACGAGAATGGCCCATATGTGTATATACAACGTTAATTATTAGAGCAAGAATAAAGGAAAATATACAGTGCACTCTGGATAAGGTCGAACTTCCAGGGACCTATAATAATACTGACAAATGGAATTTCTGATAATTAGAAAGTTGGGATATTTGCCCTGGACCGAGGAAAAGATTGACTTAACTTAGCGAAAATCCACTTATGTGAGTTCGAGTTATCTGGAGTGCACTGTATGTGACCAATGCATACAGGTAATTATGTAGAAGCAAATTAAAAGTTGGCCAAAGTAATGGATTGGGATTTTAGTCTGACTGAATCAACATAACAAGGTTTTCTTGTATTTCTTTTCCATTTAGCCAGCTGTACACTTGGTGATACGTCCCATAATCAAATATCTAAACTGAATGAATCTGCACAGTGTTGAGTTAGTTAACTCATATTTAGGCTCAATTTCCTAAATTCAACTTTGTTTATTTGCAGGAACATTGGAAATAACTGAGCTGACTGTTGTGTATGTGACTGTCTAGTGTCATATTACGAAGCGTGTGACAGAAGGCATTTAACGAATTTATTAGCCCACCAACCGGGCCCCGGAACCGGAACTCCTGTTCGGCCCAGATACCAATACATACAGTATCGTACCAATGTTGCCTATTCGGCCCATTGCATATAGTACATTCCCTTACACTTATTTAGCGAAAGGTATCAAATAAACGATTAATATTTCACTGAATGTAACACTGAAATTAAATGTCTTTCATTAATATAATTGTGTAGCAACTAGCAAGAAACTAAAAGTCAATACTTGCTGTATTATAATTTCAAAAGTCAATTCGCATTGTGTTACAAGTCCAAACGAAGTGGTGCACGACACACACGAGTCGATCTGCGCGGCGATGGCGGAGTTGCAGGTTTCTGCTGGATCGAGACGTCGTGTGGCGGTGCGGGATTCATCTGATACGAGTCATCAAATTGTGCGCGGTTGCGCGGAGTCGTTGGATTCATCAGCGCAGCTGCGCGTATCGGAGCAGCTCGTATCGGAGTAGCTGGAGTAGTTGCTACCACATCGCCATTACGCAACAGCGGCGATGTGGCCATCTCTTGACGTCGTAGTGCCTCGGAGTCCACTGACGTCGTCTCGCCAGTACGCCGTAAATGATCGATATGGCAGTAGCGTAGTCTGTGACCAACATGAACAAGGTAGCGCATTGGCCCAAGCCGCTTAACGACCGAACCGAGTACGAACTTGATAATGCCATTGTCATAACAATTCTTCACCCTCACCAACTGCATCGGAGTGAACTCTCGCATTGATGAGTGCCGGTCGTGATATTGCGCTTGGATGTCTTGCTTGTTCTGCACACCCATCGTCAAGTTTGGCTTCAACAAAGTGAGGCGAGTACGAAGCTGTCTTTTCAGGAATAGTTCCGCTGGAGTGCGACCTGTGACTGCGTGTGGAGTTGTGCGATACGTTAGCAGAAAACTCTGCAGTCTCTGACTTTCCGAAACACCATACTTGTTATACAGTGCGTGTTTGTGTAACACTGACTTCAAGATCTGTACAACTCTTTCCACCTGCCCATTGCTGGCTGGGTGGTATGGTGGACATTTTGTATGTTTCACACCATTTGTTCTCATGAATGATTCAAATTCAGACGCAATGAACTGGGGTCCATTATCGGTAACCAGTTCTTCAGGAAGACCCTGCTGAGCGAACAGTTTTCTCTGTTCTTCAATAGTCCGAGACGCGGTCGTCGATTTCATGGGAACTACTTCGAACCACTTTGAGAAACTGTCAACAACAACGAGATAGTTCATATTCTTGAACATTGCAAAATCTGCATGCATTCGCGACCATGGGTGACTTGGGTATTTCCATGGCATCAGTGGTGATTTGACACGGTCATGTTGTAACGTTTGGCAAATAGAGCACGCGCTTATCGTGTCTTCAATTGCTTTGTCGATGCCAGGGAACCAGAAGTAGCTGCGAGCAATGGCCTTCGTACGAACAATGCCAAAGTGGTCTTCATGTAGTCGTTGCAGTAACGCCGATCGATGACGTTCTGGTATTATCACTCGCAACCCCCACAACACACATCCCTGATCAACTGACAGTTCATCACGTCGTCTATGATATGGCGCCAAGTTCGCATCAACTTTGCCTGGCCAACCGTGCATGACGAAGTCCTTCACCTTTGACAAGACTGGGTCATTTCTCGTGGATGCACCGATTTCCTTCGCTGTGATTGGCAACTAGTTCGCGTACGTGAAGTAGTTGACGTCAAGTTCAAGGTTTTCTCTAGCAACACCAGTTGGAGCTCTACTCAGAAAATCGGCATTGCCGTGTTCCTCTGAGCGTCGGTACGTGATGTCATAGTCGTACGTCATTAGGATGAGTGCCCATCTCTGAAGTCTCAAAGCGGCAAACGTCGGAACCCCTTTCTTTGGCCCGAGAATGGTCGTGAGAGGTTTATGGTCAGTGATGAGGCTAAAATTTCGACCATAGATGTACTTGTGGAATTTCTTCACCCCATGGTCTCTCTGTGCCGTCTGCCATAATGTGCGACAATACTACACCAACCCCGTGTGCAGAGGCATCACATGGTTTGTGCGGATCGTAATGCACCAGCACATTGTCACCTGTTAACTGCTCTTTGATCGTTTTCACTGCCGCGTCACAATCAGGCGTCCAGAGCCACTCAGCATCCGCCCGCAGTAGGCTGTGCAATGGAGCCAAGGTAGTAGACAATTGTTTTAGAAACTTGCCATAGTAGTTGACGATACCGAGATACTGTCTTAACTCAGTCACGTTTTCTGGCACTTTGGCATTCCTGATTGCTTCAACTCGGTCTGCGATTGGATGGATCCCGATTGCATCAATCTTGTGACCTAAATACTGGATTTCATTCGTTAAGAAGCTGCATTTAGCACGCTTTGCTCGAATTCCGTGCTTTTCCAGCCGTTGAAGTACAGTCTCCAGTCTCTGAAGATGTTCTGCCTCAGAACCAGCTGTTATGAGTATGTAATCAATGTAACAGTAGACACCTGGGATTCCCTGCAATACCTGGTCCATCACATTCTGAAACACGAGTGGCGCTGTCTTGATTCCATACGGCAGTCTTGTTGGTTGGAATAGACCCTTCGTCGTGTTTATTGTCAGATAGTGTCTCGAATTCTCGTCTACTTTCAGCTGATTGAATGCGTTTGAGAGGTCAATTTTTGTAAATGCCAGTGTACTGACATATCATCAGCGGTTGGTAGAGGATAGGGTGTGTCCTCCACAACCTTGTTGATCGATACCTTGTAATCACTGCAGATGCGTACGTTACCATCTGGTTTAGGAACAATCACCACCGGCGACGCCCACTCTGCTCGTTCGACCTTCTTCAAGATGCCCGCAGCAACTTGCTTGTCAAGCTCTTTGTCGATCTTCTCGAGCAAAGAGTATGGTACAGGTCTCGCTTTATGAAATATTGGAGCCGCATCATCTTTCAATGTAATGTGTGCTTTGAATGGCGTCATTTCACCGTACCCGTCTGCAAAAACATCTTTGTATTTCCCAAGGAGTCTCTCCAAACTGCGATCACCTTTGCGTTCGACATGAAGTATTTCTTCACAACTGAGTTTAATCCTCTCCATCCGGTTTCGCCCAAAAAGAGACGTGCGTCTCCCTTCGGCTACAAGTAATGGCAGTTGGCATTCTTGCCCACCGTACTTGGCGTTCACGGTAATTTCCCCAAGAAGTTCAATACAATGTCCTGTGTACCCTCTCAATTTTGCTGTAGAGTCACTCAACACGACAGACTGGAAGAACTTCGCGTAAGTTTCTTCGCTAATGATGGACACCGAAGATGCAGTGTCCACGGTGAAAGAGATTGGCGTACCATTGACGTCTACTTCGACGTTTAGTTAGTCACTGCCAACAACATTTACTGAAGAAACATTGCTCACTTCATACAAAGCTTCATCATCCTCATTGCAGATGTGATTGGTTCTACCACTACGTTTCTGTCTATAACTACCGCGAAACTGTCTTTGAGCGTCCTCTATTGCGGCAGGCCTTTGCGACATGGCCAATCTTGTTACAGCTGAAGCATTTAGCATTTTTGAAGCGACATGCGTCTGCTTGATGCTTGTCATGGCAACGGTAACACTTTTGATCAGTGTCAAAATGAGAAGCAGCTCTTGTTTTAACAAATCTGCGTGGTTGTTGTTTGACAGCATTGACTGATGAATGCGCATGTATAAGTTTACTGCCCGGACGTGCCATGTCCATTTGAATGCTAATTTCGCAAGCACGTTTCCACGACAAATCATGTTCTGCCAACAGCCGATTGCGAATGGCCTCCTCCTTGACACCCACAACTAACCGGTTTCTAAGCCTTTTATTTAGTTGATCTTCGTCACAAAAGGCGCAATTAATGCTAAGCTTTTTCAAAGCTACGACATAGTCCGAAATCGACTCGTTCTCCGCTTGGTCGCGCGTATCAAACTGATAACTCGATATGACCTCGTTTTCACCCGACTGGTAATGCCTAGTAAGCATGCCTGTTAAGTATGCATATGACTTAGTAGTTATGTCATTTGGTGTGCACAAAGACACCAACAGACATTCACCCGCATCGACGCATACAAGCACTCATTCTTTCCAAGCACCATCAAATCATGGAACAAATGCACACAACAGCTAGTTAGCAAACAATCACTGGACTCATTTAGACAGCATCTCCTCTCGCCTGCCTAAAGTAATCTACGCCCACAAAGGCAAAGCTATAGGCACCCCGACTATAGAGTCTTCTGATCTGTCTAAACGTCACAAAATAAGCAATAGACCCAAACCAACGCTACACCACCCGCTACTTGCGACGGCCCACCCAAGCTCGACAATACTCTAGCCACATACATGTGGCTGATACAGAGTTCTGAGCTGTACATAAGAAGTAGAAGAAGAACAAGTCGACAGCCTGCGACCCGACTATTGCAATTAGCACATCCACTGTTTGATCTTCCGCTATTTTATTTACTCTCAGCCACGCATCAAGTCGTGGCTTGTACGTCTGCTAATTATCATGGCCTGGTTCAAATTCCTTTATTGAGCCGATAATAGCGGTAGCCATATTGTTGATTTTAGCACTTCAACAACTATAGTTCAATCAAAGACAAAGTTCGCAGAACCTCTATTATAACTTAACACTGTAGTGAATAGGCCTACTATCCACCATATGAGAAGAATCAACGTTATTTTATTTTCCTGCTGAACTGAACTACCAGTGTCAATGTACCTTGTCAATTGTCATCACGCCCAGAAGTGCACGCCAGCGGCCATGTGAAATTTGCGAAGCACGTGGCAGCTGTCACTTTCGACTGCGCCAGTGACGACTCAGCGGCGGCGGCGGCCTTCTTATCTACTAACGTTCTTAGAGTTGGAACGGGCTCACCGAATTTGTTCCGCCCGCTGCATGTTGACAGTTCACGGATGTTTTCGATCCCATGCTCGTCGCCAAATTGTTGTGTATGTGACTGTCTAGTGTCATATTACGAAGCGTGTGACAGAAGGCATTTAACGAATTTATTAGCCCACCAACCGGGCCCCGGAACTCCTGTTCGGCCCAGATACCAATACATACAGTATCGTACCAATGTTGCCTATTCGGCCCATTGCATATATCACACTGTCGGAAAGAGGAAATTTAAGACCTCTACTTAACAGTGCCATTAATTGGACAATGGGTCACCTGACATAAGATAATGTCTGACTTTGTTCTGCCCCATTCTGTTCTGTGCGACATCTACTGGGAAGTTGTACCTCACTTTGAGTTTCAAATGGATGTGTGCATCTGATAGCAGTGCTATTAATAGGACAAAATGTTAACTGACACAGTAGTGAAGAAGTCTGACTTTGTTCTGCCACATTAGTTCCATGTGGCTTCTGCTGGGAATATGTACATCACTACATTTCAAATGGATTTGTGCAATCGGTCGATTTGTGCATCCAAATGCACACAATCCCGTCATTATTTTGCAAAGTAGTAGTACATAATAACATTTATGCTTTCTTATGCTCATCATGTTTGGGTTGTGTTCTACAGCATATTCTTCAAAATTTGTTGAAAAAAGTTTGTGTTAAGTGGACTATACTGGGAGTAGTGTATAAAAAGGTGTCGACAAAGTTGCTTTTACAATAATTTTGAAAATTAATAAAATATAAATGTTCCACAACATTCAAAATGTTTTAGGGATCTTCTTGAGCTAAATACACCAATGATGACTGAAAACAGTGTTTTAAAATAGGCGTTTTAAAGTTTTGTAATTTTATAACTTTATTTCCATCGTACAATGGCCTTTTTTTTATCGAAACAGGAGTTCGACTTTTACTCTAAATGATGGGCAGAACAAATAATTATTGCACCCCCAGTACAAAATAAAACATTTTTTTATACTGATGCAATATATTTTGTCGACAATAATGTTATGCTCTTTAAAGATCTACAATTTTTAAAGTAAAATTAAACTTTATGTAGATGGGAAAGTACATAACTACCTATCCTATCTTAAGACCGTAGATTACATCCGTGATGTATAAGGTATTTATACTGGTTATGGAAGTAGCAGCTGGATTTATGGTGCAAATAAAATTGTTTCATTATTGAATGTTGTTCGGCTTCTGTAAGTTTCTGTTATCTAAACGTTTCATTAAAACGTCACTTCAAAATGTATAGCCAGATGTACCTACTGAAAAAGGAACATGATAGTACCATAGTTTTTTATATTCCAACACAAACAATGCCAATCATTCAATATGACATCGCCGGCTTTGCCATCGCATCGGCGGCTTCGTGTATGGAGAGGTGGTGTTTTTTCTTTTAAATCAATCCGTCTGTCATGAACTGTCGCTACGTACATTCTCCGTTTATTCCATATATTTCCTTCTTTTCTTTGCTGAATCTGTGACATAAACAGCAGCTGGTCCACGTATCGTTTTAATAATTTTATCGGTCACAACTCGTTCGCGTGGCGGTGGCTAATCCATATACACACATGTTGATGACGTATTTCTTCCATCTATTGACTCGGCGTAGCTAATCGAAATCTGATGGACAGTTCCGAATATTCATGAGCATGCCTTATACGGATCGTGAAGGTGGGCCCAAAGTAGAAACTAACGCAGAGTTATTTTTTCGATATATTGTCAGGGTCATTAGTGATTAATAAAACATAATGAAATATAGGCATATGATTACATGAAATAATCATATTAACAGGATTACCTAATAATTGCGTACATTACAAAGACATTAAAATTCTCAAAGAATCCCTTTAATGACATTTTTGTTTGGATGACTGAGTTAAATACTGATAAAAGATAGTTTCTTTTAATATAATTGGTACACAAAGGCAGCATGTTGAAAGTTGTTTTTGCCACACCTATGCGTAGCCAATATGTTATGCCTGCACCTTCAGCACGAAATTTTGGAGTAATCTTTGATAATAATTTCAATTTTAGACGGCACATTTCGCTGCTGTTATTATCATATTCGTGATTTACGACGTATTCGCCGTTATTTGTCTCTTTCTGTTACAAAAACCATCGCAACTACACTTGTAACGAGTAGTGAGTGACCATAGACGCAGGAACAGGGGGAAGGGGGCAGCTGCCTTCCTGGAATTTTTCCGGGGGGTGCACCCCACATTAAATGTGAGCGTGAATGTTTGTTTTTGTGGCGAGCGTCAATCGCGTGTGGAAATTAAAATTTTACGAAGCGATTAATGTGTATTTTGTAGTCTGTGAAAGGTGTGTAATTGGAGGGCAGACATTTTGTTTTCTCTCCCCTCCCCCCGAGTAATAGGCAGCGCGGTTGGCGAAATATTTATATTTTTCCAAAGCATTCCCCCGTCTTCGGATGTCATAATTTCAGCGGAGACAGCGGAGAGAAAGCTGACATGAGCGGAGCGACGTAAAAAATAAAAATGTCGAGATAGCAGAGACACTGAAGTTGTTATCGCGAAACAGTTTCAACAGTACCCCCCCCCCCCCCCCCCCCCCGTTTTCCGATATGTCACAGTCGAGCTAACCGAGACAGCCACAAGGTCAAGGAAGATGTGAAGATCTGCGGTGGCGAAAATTTTGCAGTGGTGCTCTGAAGCTCCGGTACCTTTCCCAATATTAATTCCGTTCCCGCGTCATTGGGCTTGACTCGGTCTCCGCGGTTTTCTCACTCAGTGCGTATTCTGAAGACCTTGCACTGGCTTCCTGTACGATATCGTATTTTTGTAACATCTGTATTATTACCTATCAGACACTTTCATGTAGGCAACCAGCATATTTATATTCATTGCAATTGGGACGGAAGTGAAGTAAACTGTAACGATGTCGTATTTTCGGGTTACAAACTGTACTGTAATTCCAGAAAAAACAAACACGGTGGCGGCGTTGCCATATATGTGTGTGAATCTGTACTTAACAATTGTCAGTCTTCTTATATTTGTGTAAGGAATATATCGTATGCTGTTGATGACTGTTTTGAAAGCATCTTTATTGAGATACAAATTAGTAAACACGAAAAAATCAATGTCGGTTGTATGTATAGAGCACCGAATACCAGCATCAGCAAATTTAATGACAATCTCTCATTCATACTGGGAAATCTCACCAGCAAAATCGTGTATATATGTGGTGATTACAATATAGACCTATTGCACTGCGAAAAGCAAGCTGAATCAAAATATTTCATTGATCAAATGTTCAGCTCTGGATTATATTCCTTGATCACCAGGCCCACACGAGTAACAAGCACGACTGCTAGTATAATAGATAACAAAAATTGTTCTGAACTGTGTAGAAACAAAATGTGCGGCATTGTTTTAAGCGATGCTACAGTCCATATGCCAATTTTCGTCCTGTGTGACAACAGCACTTATGCGGTTATTAACGATGATCCAACATATAAATATAACAGAACGTTAGATGAGGACTCATTAAACAAATTTAAGCACGATTTAAATTATGCAAACTGGGACACTGTAATGAACGAGTCAAACCCTGATTTAGCATTCTCGCGCTTTATGCAAATACTAAATAATACTTATAACGATGCCTGTCCTGTAAAAACTACAACGTATTCAGGAGATACAAAAAAGAATGATAAACCTTGGTTATCAAGCGGGCTAAAAAACGCTTGCATAAAGAAGAATAACATGTAACTTTCTAAAAAATAGGAGAGAATTAACAAAAATCCGCTACAAAAATTACAAAAATAAGTTAACAAAATTATTACGTCTAGAAAAGAAAAAATATTACAGAAAAAAACTAGACGATTGTAAGACTAATATAAGAGCAACTTGGAAAACTCTTAACAGCATAATAGGTAAAAGAAAATCTGATACCACATATTTGAACAAGTTTCATGTTGGCGATAACATAGTAGTATTAGAAAATAAAGAAATAGCTAATCATTTTAACAATTTCTTCGTCGATATAGGTACTAAATTATCCAACCTCATAGAACCCTGCCCGGGAACAAAGCCAACCGACTATGTAAAACGTACTGTATCACAATCAATGTATATGTTCCCCGTTACTGAGCAAGAAGTACTCGAAATTGTGTCTGGGTGCAAAAGTAAAACTTCATACGGACACGATGAAATCAGCATGAAAACAGTTAAGCATGTAATAAAGCAAATTGTACAACCGCTAACCCACATTTTTAACAGATCTTTGATCAGCGGATCATTTCCAAATGATATGAAATTAGCAAAAGTCATTCCTATATTTAAGTCAGGAGATCGTTTTCAATTTTCTAATTATATACCTATATCTCTCTTATCCCAATTTTCAAAAATATTCAACAAAAGGCTAAGGTCTTTCATTGAAACACAACACATATTGACAGATGGGCAGTATGGCTTCAGAAGTAATCACTCAACTTCACTAGCTTTAACAGAATTTGTCGAAAAAATTACATCCGCAATGGATAAATGCCAAAGCACGATTGGGGTCTTTATCGACCTAAAAAAAGCCTTTGACACTGTTGACCACAATATACTGCTAAGTAAATTGCAATGCTACGGAATCAGGGGTCTGGCTCTGGCCTGGATAAAAAGCTACTTAACCAACCGTAGACAATATGTATGCTACAACAACATTAACTCAGAACAAAAGGAAATCAAGTGTGGAGTCCCGCAAGGTTCAATCCTTGGCCCGTTATTATTTATTCTGTACATAAATGACATGTGTGAAGTCTCAAAATTGCTTGATATTATTTTGTTTGCTGATGATACAAACATTTTTTATTCCGCTAGTAACACAGATGAAGTAAGCACTGTTATTAACAACGAACTAAAAGAACTAGACCTGTGGTTTCGAGCGAACAAATTATCACTTAATGTGAACAAAACACATTTTATAATGTTCAACAATAAAAAGCAACCTAGAACAGATGTGCATAAAGTTTTGAATGGGAAAAACATTGAGCAGGTATCATATACTAAATTCCTTGGAGTAACCATTGACGAAAACGTAACATGGAGAGAACACATAAAAATGGTTGGATCAAAAGTATCAAAAAACATAGCAGTTTTGTATAAAACTAGGCATGTTCTTGATTGTCAAGCGTTACACACATTATATAATTCATTTGTTGAACCACATATGTCATATTGCTGTGAGATCTGGGGAAATACTTATCAATCTAGACTCAGAAAACTATTTATGTTACAGAAAAAAGCTATACGGATTATTTATAATCTTAATTACCATGATCATACATCTGTATTTTTCCATCTCTCAAACATGCTTAAATATCATGATTTAGTTAAATACAAGACTATGATCATACTTTATAAAGCAAACAACCATTCTTTAAATGGTCGTGTTCAAGCATTATTTGAACCAACCGCAGCTATACACATACATGATACAAGACAAAGCAAACTGTTCTATGTTAAAAAGACAAACACCACCCTCCGACTGCTGTCAATCACCGTCAAGGGTATAAAAACGTAGAACAATTTACCAAATAAATTGACTCAGCTTCCAAGTTTAACACAATTTAAAAAAGCAATCAAGTTGTCATTACTTTCAACATATTTGTGAATTGTTAATTGAAGGTGATGTTTTGTTAAACCCATGTAATAGTAACACAAGCACTATAGTAAACAGTCTATATATGAGTTGTGAATATTATTTTGTGATTTATTTATAATTCCTGTTGTATTTATTCAGTTTTCATAGTTCGAGTAGGGCATAGCAACACATAAGTCTATGACTTCAGCTATGTCCTTTCAGCAGCAGCAGCAGCAGCAGCAGCAGCAGCAGCAGCAGCAGCAGCAGCAGCAGCAGCAGCAGCAGCAGCAGCAGCAGCAGCAGCAGCAGCAGCAGCAAACCATACTGTGCATGTATTATGTTGTTGTTGCATAAACGTTCATTCATTCATTCATTCATAAACGTTCATTCAATAAACGTTCATTCATTGCTTACTCCTGTAAAAAACCTATCTCGTTCCGATCATTTATTTCTGATTAACTTTTTGTTACTAGAGTCAATACTAATATTGGAACTAGGTCATTTTCTGTTGCTGCACCAACTCTCCGGAATTTGCTCCCTCTTAGTGTTAGATCAGTTGAAAATAATATACAATTTCGCAGTCATTTAAAATGTTCAGACAGTCCTAGAAAAAAATCAAGGAAGAGGACATTCATTGTTCTTTCAGCCTTGATATCGAAGGTAGCACTGGGCAGCCCTTCAAGACAGTCGTCAACATATACGCCGGGACAACTCGGCTGTAACACCTGCGCAGACCGCGACAACGACGGCAATATGGAAGTTGGCCAGAGTTGCACACATACCACGCCGTCCAACAACCCTTGGTGGGCCTTCGACTTGCAGGCCGAACGCCTCCTACGATCAGTGCACATCTACAACTGGGTCGAATGTAAGTATAAATATATTTCTAATTACAACGTATTTTGAACGAATGAAGATAATTACAAAATAGTGATGCACAAAACCGATCTGTTCTGACAATTCTCCTCAGGTTGTTCCGACAGACTTCACAATTTGCGAGTGGGGCTGATGGACACTAGGCCGACAACTGACGGGTCATCTGTCGTCGCCATAGACAATGTCTTCTGCGTGTGTGTGTGTGTGTGTGTGTGTGTGTGTGTGTGTGTGTGTGTGTGTGTGTGTGTGTGTGTGTGTGTGTGTGTGTGTGTGTGTGTGTGTGTGTGTGTGTGTGTGTGTGTGTGTGTGTGTGTGTGTGTGTGTGTGTGTGTGTGTGTGTGTGTGTGTGTGTGTGTGTGTGTGTGTGTGTGTAGGCAGTGCTATGTGGAGGCATTTTTGCAAATGTAATCAATAGCCAGTGACACAACGTTATTGCAGCCTTTGCAACCCAGAAATGCCATTCGTGTGCACTTGCTTACACCGACCCACGGAGCTACTACCAAAAGCATCAATTACCACCATTACTATAGCGTTATCTGGAGACGTCCACTCAATGTTCTCATATAGGATAAAGGTCATATAGAAATGCAGAGTATATCAAAACAGTAAATTACAAAAAAAACTGTCTTTGTTTTTTCTGACTTACATCGCCAATGGTCCAAGGAAAGCGAATGAACATAGAAGGGGCGAGTTGACCTCGGCGCCTCGAAAAAGAGGCAGTGTAGTATTCTAAAGGTTGCGTGTTCATTTAATTATAGCCTACGTTACGTCCTCCCTTGGAACTGCAAACTTAGGTCATTGGTTGTCACCATTATAGTATTTTTGATCTTTTAAAACTCGTCAACTCAGTGTCGCCCTTCGAGGAAAGTGGTTCGTTACTGAACTATCTAAAGTATGAGAATCACCGTCTAGAAAAGGATAAACACGAACGGAAGTAAAATAGAAATGATGATCATTGTTTTTCCTGGTAGATCGACAATTGTAGATCAGAGGCCAGTGGTCCAAGGAATCGTAGGAACATAAAGAAGCGAGTGGACCGCGGCGCCTCGGAAGAGATGCATTTACAGTGATTAATATATAAACAACGATGTCGTTGCAAAGCCTACAGCTCGTTTATAACACTGCGCCAGCGTTCAGCCACCGTCCATTTTAACTACTAATCACGTTGTGGCAGTGGCATAACTAAAGGAGTGGCGTTGCTGTTGTGGAGTGTGTGAGCAACAGAAATGTTGCGGTGGATTCGTTATGTAACGGTGTAATGCAATGTGTAGTTATTCATGTTTTTGTCAGTTGCTTGCCTTATGACATAACATAAAATTGTATAGTTTAGTATAGTTTTACAAAGAAATTTAGCATACAAGCCATACATTGGCATTTTAAGAATTCAAGTTTCCTGCCCGCGCCCGCGCCCGTACCACACATGGAAACGAAGAGTGTATGGCAGATGGCGCAAATGAACTCCAGGACAATTCCTGCGCAGATGTCGTCCATTGATGTTAGGTAATTGCCTGCGATTTTCTGGGCTCTTTTCACCATTCTACCAAGGGTCTTTCTGTCACTGGTTTTCATGCACCACATCGCGCCTCGGAATTTCAGGATGCGTTCTACTGTTGACCTGTAGAAGAGTTCCAGTATAGTTCTGTCGATCTGGAAACTTCAACGCATCCTACGTTGGTACAGTCTCTGGTTATACACCTCGACTTCGCATAATTAAATAACAGTATTTTTTTCAAACTATTTTGATGATATTTGTGCAATATAAAATAACGGGAATATTGACATTACAGTTCTTGACAACGAAGTCACATCGACAATTTAACATTTTCGTTAGTGCCAATACCACCTGGCGAACGCTAACGTACGCATTCATGATATCATGATAACATGATGCTACCTACAGAGTTTTCATTTAATCATATATTTCACATCTAACTAACACCTGCCCATATCAGAAATAATGCAAGTTTCTTTAATGTGATGTCAGCCATGGACATACTATTTTTAGTTTTCATGTTTGTGTCCATATGAGTCCACCAGTGGATGTCGAGGAGACTCTGGCCAGGAGACTCTGGACACGTCCTGGTACGTTACGGTGTTCACGGGTTGAGCTCTACAGTGGATGACGAGGACGCAGCAGCCGGGAGAATCTGGACTCGTCCTGGTACGTCACGGTGTTCATGAGTTAAGCTCTACAGTGGATGATGAGGACGCAGCAGCCGGGAGAATCTGGACTCGTCCTGGTACGTCACGGTGTTCATGAGTTAAGCTCTACAGTGGATGACGAGGACGCAGCAGCCGGGAGAATCTGGACTCGTCCTGGTACGTCACGGTGTTCATGAGTTAAGCTCTACAGTGGATGACGGAGACGCAGCAGCCTATCATAAACAATGCTATGAACAGTGCGAGTATAATGCTTTTGAACAAAAACAATATAACCGTATTCTAAGTTTAAACGAGACCATGTATGTATTTAATCTACGTTCTGCGTGGTAATAGCCAACCGTCAAGCAATTGGGACTATTAATAAACGGAAGGACACACTTGGGTAATACAGTATTTTTAATTAGAGATAGGCGCTAGGTATTAAAAATATACATAATGTTGGAAGGAGCTCGCGACTAGAAACGAGTCGGTGTTTGGAGATTGAATTAGTCCCTGACTAATAACAAGTAAATTTACACCAGTTAACCCAATCATTATTTAAAACGTTTAACTGATTTTTGTAATATTAATTAAACTGGAAAACTACGATGACGTTGTGTATAACATTTAGTGCGGGATCTTCGTTTCTACCACATGACGTTCCAACAAACGCAATTACGCCACATCTATTTCGTACTGTGAAAAAGAAGCAGCGTTTTACGGATAATCTTCCAGATGAATTGTAAAACTTTGATAAAGTAACAATAGTTCTTTTGGATGATGATGCTTGAGGCGTGTGGTAAGTCGGTTGACTATTAATATCCTTGTGAACAAAATTATGACAAACAGACAGACAAACAGGCAGACAGACTGACAGACAGGCAGTATTTATTTTGACCATCATAGGCACATAAACTACAATATAATATTCATTGTAAGGTCAGGGAGGCTCCCATTAAGACAATTATATGCCGCTATCATGGGAACCACCCTACTGATGTAACATAATTATATGATTATCACGTGATCAATGTACTTGTCATGTTGACATATATAACATTCATCGGCTAGTGAAACTATTCAATAGCAGAGTCAGGCACTTTGGAGGCGTCATTATATAGCAAACATATGTTGACTGCAAAGGGAACATATACCATGTCATTCACACGTTTAGTCCTGGTATGCTTGCATTGCTGAATCTTGAAACACAATGAGTAAGAAATAACGCCATTGATGTGTAACTAACGTTTTTCTGCAGTTGCCGAGCTACTGGGCCAAGAAAAAATTCCACCAGGTAATCTTCTTAATTTGATTCAAACAATGACGGCCAATATATATATATATATATAATATATATAACACGACGGCTTAACTGAGTACGAAGTCTGTGGTTATATTTAGTTGTGGCTGTATTTAGTATTCATAGCGCGTATGCACACACGCACACACGCACACACACATACACACATACACACATACACACATACACACATACACACATACACACATACACACACACATACACACATACACACACACACATATATTTGTATAACTGTTTTTGTTTGTTTCAATTGTTCGCATACGTTATTATATATAATTATGATTTGTTTTAAAATGATTTGTATGTATCGTAATGAGTTACAATAAATTTGATTTGAATTGTTGTATGAAGCACACACACTCACATGCACACGCATGCACGCACACACATTGATTACGAATGTTTTATTGTTGCAGGTCGGAAGCAATACGGCCCTGTGCCGTTGGATGCACGTACGCCAACACCTTTGGATGGCGATCAGTTGTTAGGTAGGCATTGTTACTGTGATTGGTGACTGCTGTCCTTGAAGTCATGTCGATTGGTCGAGGAAAGTAGGCGGGAGACATGAGGAAAATGTGCGTGATGACACAAGGAAATTGGGCGAGGCGACACAATGAAAGTGGGCGTGGCGACAGGATGAAAGTGGGCGGGACGACATGTGGAAAGTGGGCGGGGCTACATGAGGAAAGTAGGCGGAGCGACATGATGAAAGAGGGCGGGGCGGCAAAAGACGAGCATCAAAATGATGCAGTCACGTGATGGGGCGTAATTCACTGAGACATAATATTTTAGGGATGGAATAGTAAACTGCATAATCATGTTAATGTTAAATGAATTAAAAACAAGGCACTAGTTAAAATCAATTGTTCATGTATACACCAAGTATAACATTGTAACATTTGGCAACATGAAAAAAATACAGACAAATACATTTGTTATATTATAAATCAAAATTTAAGCCCATCTGTTTCGCGATTCCCGCGGAAAGGTGATATTTAATTAGCAAGACGATCACGTGGTATTGTGACGTCACAGGTGTTGTTTACGAGCGTCCGTTTTTATGCATTCATAACATATTTGCAAGGATAGTTTTTGGGTTGAAACGAGAGTCAGAATTAGTTATTGTGCAATATTCCGATGTAATACAAATACTAGTCATGATAGGGGAACAAACCGTTGTCTTACGGTTCCACACTAATCAAACTTTGTTGAAAAATTGAAAATTGAAGCGAGCAAACTAGCAGTAGCTACATACAATATATGTTTTTATGTTTGTTTTCTGATATGGAAAATGGGTCGCAATCGAAACAATTCTTCTCAAAACGTGCCAAATCTTCGTCGGCTTGTAGTGAAAGTTCAGTTGCTTCAGTTCAACCTTAATTTTTGATTTTTTTTTTGATTCGTGTGGAACCATAAAATAACTGCTTGTTCGTCTATCATGACTAGTTTTATATTACATCGGAATACCGCAAAATGACTCTTTCTGACACTCGTTTCGACACAAAAGCTATCCTTGTAGGCATGCTATGAATGCACCGCGCGTAAACAACGCCTCTGACGTCACATCTAGGCATACCGTAAAGTGCGCAAACATTGCATACTCGAAGGCCAGTTGCACTTTTTTCTTGGTGGAAATGTAAATATTCAGCAGAATGTAACATAACATGAATTCAAGCTATGGGGGGGTTATTCCCTATAAAGGTCTTAAAGCTGTACTAAACGTAACTAATATAAATATGATTTACTGCAGGTCATTCCTTGTGTCGTCACACAGTGACAAGTTTGGAACACAGCAAAGGCTTCTGCTCGAAACGACGACCCTTCTCGACTTACTTCCACATATATATTCACCTGAATGTCCTCGATGTCATTGTGAGTGTATTCAACCACAAACACAACTATAACACATACTAGCTACACGTACAAACACTACACGTACAGACCACACACAACTACACACAATACCTTTCCACGTTCACGCACACATTATAATACACGCACACACACGAACGCGCGCGTGCGTGTGTGTGTTCAACCGTCCGTTGAATGTTCTAGCGGCGCCCCATACCCTGTCCGTTGAACGTTCTGTTGGGTGTGGTTGCAATACTTTGATCAATACACATGCTATTCCCATTATAAATAACTTCACAATTATAGAGTTAGAAAATAATGCGCGCATTATCACAGCAACAAAAAAGTGCATTGTTAATGTGCCGTAGACCCATTTCTATTAATTTCCCAACAAGTAGGCCTACAAACCGTTTATATGGCTGGCAATGCTGTACATTTGAATATCCTCATGGCGGTGTTTGGAGCGATGGTCGTGCTGACAATCGTGCCTCGCTTCATAGTCAAACGTTGCTAATATCGCCGCACTGGACCCAGTCCTCACGTGCCACGCGCCACGGACTTCGTGGCAATGTGTATGACTGTGAATGACAATCCGGCGTCGGACAGTGAAATCGAGTGAAACGACAACGATGGAAAATAACTTCTACGCATGTCCACTTAGTTGGTTATATTCTGCTACTATAGCAACGTATCATGGCTACGGAGCCGCCTACGAGCTGGACGCTCTAAGCTTGTGCAAAGTCGAATGTGTTTAAGAGATCACTTGATGATTATTTTAGTGTGTGTGTGTGTGTGTGTGTGTGCGTGTGTGTGTGTGTGTGTGAGTGTGTGTGTGTGTCTGTGTGCGCGTCCGTGCGTGCGTCTGTGCGTGCTCCATAAACGCATTTGTGAAAATATATAATTCACGCATGTATCCACTCTTTTCTACACAGATGTGAAATCAATGAATACGGAAACGGAAAATCAATCAAGGCCATGCAACCACCCTCCCATTGTCAAAGATATGTAATCAACGTACATACACACGCATGCATGCACGCACGCACACACGCACACACGCACGCACGCACGCACACACACACACACACACACACAATTACATTAACTTCACATTGTATATGCCGCGTGGGGGACTCTGTCCCCAACTTTCGGTAAGCGGAGCAGTGGGAGGTTTTTGGCGTTTCGGTGAGTTTCATCCCCCCCCCCCCCACATATTCATCACATTCCGACGCGCATGTTGTAATATGTTCTATTAATTAATTATTTTGATCACATTCTCCTCGTTCTTTTGCGGCAATATGGACATATTGTTCCACGGAATACACACGAAATACGGTAAGCTCTTTCTAAGCGACCAAGACAGCCACAGAGTTGCAACGAGGATCCGTGTTGATCCTATTCCCTGGCAAAGGCTGTTCAAGAGTACGTTTCGAGTACACACGGAACTACGCCCCTGGTTGGGGGAAATGTCCCGATAATAGTGTCCCAAGTGCAGTTTTGGACTGTGCCTAGATCGGGTGCTACGTGGACTTGTTCATCGTCCTAAGCCGCGTAATTTCGTCCGTCAGTACTGCCGTCATCTTAATCGCCTGTCTCGCCTCGTCGCCGCCAATTCGGTTGAGAGCGAGGTCGGCGGCTTCTCGCACGTGTTTGATGGCATCATTTCGCCTGTGACAACAACAACATCAACAACGTGTTTTAACATTACTCTACGTTGATTTTGACAAGGGCGGTTTGCAACTAAACGTGATTTTGCAATATGCTGGACTGCCTACCATTACAGATTGTTCATAAACATTACGGAAATTGATCGTAGATTATGTAATTACGGAAATTGTCGCCCTATAATGTGTACTAGCAAAATTAAATATCCGACTACCGAAAATCATATAATAGCTAGAGAGGCCCTATATAAATAATGCCACTCCAGATGCCTTGACAACTCCATCAGGGTCGTACGTCGGCAGCCAAGCAAGCGGGTGACCCGTCTAGGTACATAACCCAAAAAGTCCTGTTTCCCCTTTTTAAATAGGGCATGGCCCTATCCTCCAAATACGCCTGTAGGTAGGCCTAACACTGACCAGACGTTGACGATGTGCGGCACAGCCCGTGTACACTTGATGTGGGCGAGACATAGACAGGCGCTCTCCCGCACAAGTCGGTCCTCGTCCTCCAGCAGACGGATCAATCGGTCCGCGATCTTCTTCGTCTTCTTCCCTGTGCAAGAGACAACGCGTGAACACTGTCGTCTAGTGGAACATTGGGTCACCTAGCGGATAACGCGTGAACACTGGGTCACCTAGCGGACAACACGTGAACACAGCCACCTAGCAGACAACACGTGAACACAGGTCTAGCAATTACAGCGGCGTTCTCAACTCAACTCAACTCAACTCCGTTCATGGTAGTGCTATGACTTTCACCAGCAGAGATCTGGTCGGGCGGTACAATTCAACGGTTTTTCTTCGTTTTGTTTACAATACACGGTCTACCTCAAGGTATGTCAAAATGTACCGTCAGACCGATATTTCACAGTTACAAAATTATTACTCCTATTGAATGCAACTGTAGGGGCCTAGACCTACCGCCTAAGGCTAAGGCTCGTTGCACCAGATCCTCATCTACCACCGTCACATCTTGAAAAGCGGTAGATCTATCACTTTCAGTTCAACATTACTTGGCACCTATGCACATCAGAGATTATTAAAAGTCCCTCTTTAATTATATAATGAATTAGTTGTCCTCGTTTCAGACTCGTTTTGCAAATACGTTGAACCTATTTAATATCCACTGGGCCTACAGCATGCTGTACTGCTGTACTAAACAACAGTATAGCATGCTGTACTGTTGTTTAGTTGGACACATTAGTATAACTTTATCAATCAAAATTCACCGAAACAATTGTGAAAGTAGTTAGGTGAGGAAGTTTGTCCCTCACACCCCGCGATAATTTCTCCCCTCGGTTAATATGCCTTATGCTACCTTCCTTCTACCCTGGACATCTTCCCTTCCTTCTACCCTGAACAACTTCCCTTCCTTCTACCCTGAACATCTTCCCTTCCTAAATAGGTTCTCTTTTTCCATGTTAATTGTGGGAATTTTGGGCGAGAGGACATTTTTAAACACGGTCAACGTCAAACATTGTAATTCCCCTGTGAAGAGCAACAATGCGCTGACTGTACGCACCAGTCTTCGCTAATGCCAGAGCAGCCACGGCTCTTGAATTCGCGTCCGAGTCTTCGATGAGGTCGAACAAATGATCTATGACGGCCGACGTTTGGAAGGATCCTGAAAGTAATATACGCAGCCGTAATTTGTTAGTATTATTAGTGAGCATGAGCATTGTGTCTCCTCAATTCTGATCATTTTCGACTTGTCTCATTTCAGATTCATATCGCACAAAAAATTACTTTTATAGTATCCGCTACGACATGCTGATTCGTTTGTAAAAATGTGTGCGCGTGCGTGCGTGCGTTCGTTCGCGCGTGATATATTAATTTCGGACCAACTAATCGTTTACCGGTTCTACATATTATAGCATAAAGCAGATCATACTATCTAAATTTACTCGATCTAACAATCAAGGATAATAACTGTTTGAATTATTTTAACAAAAGCATACGGTCTTTTCGTAAATCAACCGCACAGAGTAAGTTATTTACGTACACAAATTATGAACATCAAAGAACCTCGTTTGCGATTGGATAAATGAGTTGCGGTGGGACCATTAAGCTATTCTTTGCATAGAATACATGTTGGATTTAACAAGAAAACCTCCCAAATAATTAATTCCAGGTGGCAAGTGGACATGAACCCTATGCCTTATCGAGGGTATAACGTTTGTTACCTGTGTGTATCCCGCTCTTACGAGGTATTTGCCGGTATCCACGCTACAAACACTCACGTAATCAACCAATAATCGTTCTATTCAATTATGATTCTCTATGAGAATGAATATTTTCTGGTATCTAGTCTACAAGGTTACTTCACTAAATGTTACTTCGTGTCGTCTTTTTACCTTTCTTAACTAAGAAATAAATATTTGTATAACTTGCAGATTTGCATAACCATTCATTCTTAATCACGTCTATATGTTCTCATCGTAATCTAGTTGTCTCTTGTGTTGTTACTTTCCGTACTATAATGGACAATATCAACTGCGGAAGGAGGTTCATCAGCAGAGATACTTACCGAGATTCTGAATGGCCGCCAGTCGTACGTAACTCTCCATGTGGAACACTTCACGCATGGCCAAGCACCCGATGGCATAGTTACGGACGCGCTCATAGAAGTGGTGCGGAAAGGCACGAACGTTGTTGCCGGCAAACTTCTGGTAGACGGACCGCTGCACCGTCTTGTTTAATACGAATACGTCCTTGTAGAGAAGTTGAACGAACCAGCGCTGAACAAACGTCAGAAACTTGTTATAACGTGTCTCTGCTTGATAACATCAAAGACACTATCTTTGATAACATGCACAATTGTAAATCGGCGCAGTGATATAACGTTGAGCTTTCTGAACGCACTGTAATAGGATCTATGTTATTGTTTTTCTAGGAGAGAGGTTTATTGTTATTGCGCAACATTAAGTTTTGGTACGTTGCATTTGGTTGTGTCGTTCTCTGTTTGTTTGTTATGTTTATGTCTATAGAGTATCAGTTTCAACTATTGTGACGTAGGCCTAATAATGGCGAATTGGAAGCGTATCATCGGTGTACATAGATCTGTGAAGTGTATTAGCGTGTCTATTTTTAAACAGACCCTACCGTGTCAACAATTACTTTCAACATCGCACTGCGGTCAAAGATTATGTTAACGTTTAAAAATTCGCGTCATTCGCCACATTTGCAGACATGCAATAGGAGTATATCGTACGGATGTCCTGTATAACTGCAGCACGAGGATTTGATCCCAGAATTTTCCCGATTGAGAGTCCGATGTTCTAAACACTAAGCCACTGCGCTCCACATTGTAGTGATTGTCTCGTTGTCGACAAGACAATCGTCGTAATCGCGATTGGTATATACCTCTTTTTCTTCGCCATAGCTTTTGGTGATCCTCTCTCCATAATCGGAAGCAAACGCGTCCTTGAATGCAACCCAGGTGACGCTGTCTTTGTTGCCAAAATGACGCTCCCAGAAATCGCAGCATATCTGGGCATCAAGAACTGCCTCGCCGTCTTCTGTTGCTTCCTGTCAAGAACCAAGCGGTTCGAAAGTAACACTTGCGATTTCAGAAAGGATGAAATGCCAAATACACATTGATTGTAGAATTTCATGCTGGTCTTTGAAAACAGACCTGTGTTGCTTACAATGAGCGGGTCATTTTAAACGGGCCTACATTCGTTGTGAAGGATTGCTTACAAAATTATGTTTACTCCATATGAAAAGTTAGTTCCAAAAAGCAGTTTTAGCAAGATACAATTCCAAGTTAAGATACTGGTTCATATATCTATATATATATATATGTGTGTGTGTGTGCGTGTGTGTGTGTATATGTATATATATATATACATATATATATACACACACAAACACACACACACACACACACACACACACACACACACACACATATATATATATATATATATAAATATATGGACCAGTATCTTAACTTGGAATTGTATATATATATACATATATATATACACACACACACACACACACACACACACACACACACACACACACACACACACACACACACACACACACACACTTCGTACCTCGTCACAGTCGCCGTCTTCCATTGTTTCTGATGAGCGTTTCCTTAACGTCATTTCTCCCACGTGATTGTTCAGTGCCTCAGCAACATCAAAACCTTCCCCGTCCGTCTCGCCACTCCTGTCGCACATCCGTCAAAGAGTAAACGACACATACCAGAGAAATATTGCGTAAGGCAAAGTTACAACAAAGGTCAATGTTAACATTGTTTGAATTGTAAAGACAAAAAATGCACAGGTAAGTTCTTGTCTTGTTGCGCGACAACCAGTTCTTAGGACTGCTCAACGCGCTTTACACTTCACTCTTGCAGATCAGTTCAGTCGAGCACCATTTCGACATCCCTGTGAAGCATTCAGCCACGCTGTAATTACTGCGCGAATTGTATTCGCACAAAACTACTCACCACTGTATAAAGCCATATACTCATTCGTAGCCTACGTCTAAGTCTAAAATATTATGTAGTGTCTATATCATTTACTTAATGTATACAGTCTGATTAATAAAATGCGCACTTTTTAATCGTCTAGACAATTTATTTTACTTGTTACATCTAGTAGCTTGCGAAAACCAATTGCCCGGCCGACTTTTAACGCCAATCCGTTTAAATTACCGGTCAAAAGACAAGGAATCACGTACGACGCTAGTGTTCATTGCGCCGTAGCCCAAGTACCGGTACATCCCCATGATCGGCGACTGTCTCTGACTAGATTAGGATTTACTAGAGCTCACCTTTTTGCTGATCCGGTGGGCTAAACATTCGAACGAAAAATTGCAAAACTTGTCATGTATACAAACCGACCGTGAGTTCGAGCAGAGCCTAACTTTGAATTTTGTCGAGACGATAGCCACGTGTTGTCATTTCATTGTCATTTCCCGAATCAAGTCCTGTAACTCATTACGACCCTATCTGTTCGTAAATATTGTTTTTATAATTTGTTCTGATAATTTTGCCAAACAAAAATTGCGCAAACGAACTACCATGTCACAGTAAATACTAGGAAGGTTTCGTTTTGCGAAATTAGTCTGAGACACAAAAACATAACTTATGGAATACCTTTAACCAGTAAACGCCAAAACTAGTAACACTCACGCAGTAGAGAAAAGTGCTATCTCAGCACATATACGTGTGATCAGATTCTCCATGCTAGAGGCGAACTGTTCCGGCTTTATGAAGAATGTCCAATTAATCTTAGCCAGCATCAGTTTTCTACGACAGAGCAAAATTCACAATTCTGTAAATACGTCATTTGTCAAAGCAACCGATATATTTTGTTTGTTATCTGCGTGTGTGCGTGCGTGTGTATACGTGCGTGCGTGCATGATGTGTATGTATGTGCGTGCGAACGTGAGTGCATGCCAGCGTTCCTGAGAGCGTCGGTCGGTCGGTCGGTCGGTCGGTCGGTCGGTCGGTCGGTCGGTCGGTCGGTCGGTCGGTCGGTCGGTCGGTCGATCGGTCGGTCTGTCGGTCTATCGGTCGGTCGGTCGAGTCGGGTCGGGTCGGGTCGATGCTTACATGCCGCTGTCCATGGTGGCCGACACGACCCTGTAGCTGGCGCGGGCGACGGGGAAGATGAACTTGTTGGAGATGTAGGCCAGGGCCAGCTCATCCTTCATCTGCTGGTCGGAGGCCGACTGTTCACTCAGCACCAACACGAACACCTACGACCGACACGCCTTGTCAATGGTCGACGGTCACTCCTTGTGTAATTAGCAACCGTGCTGACACAATAGCAGACAGAGATCTCCACCTTACACATTCAGTTGCTTCCCCCCAAAACGAGACCAACTGAAAAAGTGGCGACGACTCGTACACTCCAGGCCGTCCCCGTGAGGGATAATGGCGACGGAGGAAGAATACTCGCATGTACGCATTCCGTTGCCATTATCCCTCATGAGGTCGGCCTGGAATGTACGAGTCGTCGCCACTTTATGTATATATATATATACTGTATGTATACAGTATATATATATATATATGCCAATGGAGATCTTTTATGCAGACGACCAGTCTCTCACTGGGAGTCCTTGAAGAAACAGGAAGAGAGGGTGCAGAAGTGGCAGGGAACCTTAGAGAAGAATGGGCTCAAAGTCAACACAGCAAAACGGAAGTTCTAGTCAGTTCGAGAAGAGCGACAAAAAGCAGGGTCATGATAGTAGACATCCATGGAGAGAAGTTAAACCAAGTCACCGAATTCAAGTATCTAGGATCTGTGATACAGGAGGACGGAGGCTGTGAAATGGCTGTCAAGGCAAGAGTCAAGGCAGCCTGGCAGGAGTGGAGGGAAACAAGTGGAGTAATTTGTGACCGCAAGTTAACACACAAGCTAAAGGTCAAGATCTACAGCACGGTGATTCGGCCAGTCCTTACGTACGCGGAGACATGGGCCCTGAAGAGAAAAGAAGAGCTCCTTTTCATGCGAATTGAGATTACCATGATCTTCTCGTTCAGGGAAGTCCTATGGGAAGAGGAAAAGAGGGAGACCAGAAAAAGATGGAAAGACAGTGTGAAGAAGGACATGGAGTTGAGGGGGCTGAAAGAAGAAGACTTGCAAGACCGGAAAAAGTGGCGACGACTCGTACACTCCAGGCCGTCCCCGTGAGGGATAATGGCGACGGAGGAAGAATACTCGCATGTACGCATTCCGTTGCCATTATCCCTCATGAGGTCGGTCTGGAGTGTACGAGTCGTCGCCACTTTATATATATATATATATATATACTGTATACATACAGTATATATATATATATACTGTATGTATACATTATATATATATATATATATATATATATATTGTATACATACAGTATATATATATATATAAAGTGGCGACGACTCGTACACTCCAGGCCGAGTAGTGGACTTAGTGCTGAGCCCTCGTGCAATTCCACTCCTATCTCAAAGCTAGCCGTATCGCCGTGCGGCGTTCTAACTACAGTGTTTGCACTTTCGTACATGCACTGTATGATCCGCACTAACTTCTCCGGCACTCACTTCTATCTTATGCACCACCATACCAGTTCTCTTGGTACTGTATCGTATGCCTTCTCGTGGTCTACGAATGCGTGGTTGGGCTTCTTCTGTCCCTCTAGGGTCTCTCCTGGGTGTGTCTCAGCGCGACAATGGCGTCAGTTGTTCCTCTCTCTGGCCTAAATCCAAACTGCATGTGGTCTACATCCATTGTCTCCCCCAACCTCTTGTCTATGATCTTCTCTAAGATCTTCAAGACGTGCTCCAGTAGCTTTATTCCGCGATAGTTCTTACACTCTAGCACGTCGCCCTTCTGTTTGTAGATGGGGATCAGCAGGCTTCTTTTCCAATCCCAAGGGATCTTTTCTTCTTCCCAGATCATCAACAGGAGTCTCCAGATGTGTTCTTCTTCTGCTTCTCCCATTGTTTGGTCATCTCTGCTGTGAGTTCTGATGGTCCTCATTCCTTCCCTTTCTTCGTCTTCTTCAGTGCGGTCTTCACCTTGCTCTTGTAGATGGTAGTTATTGATCCTTCTACAGATAATGCCTCCGTGAATTCCTCATGCGGGTTTTCTGTATTGAGTAGGCCATCGAACTACTCCTTCCACCGATTCTTCACCTCTTCTGCTTCTGCCAATATCTTCCCGTTCTTGTCCTTGATGATAACCATCTCTCCCATGTCTTGCTTCAGCCTCTGTCTTGCTCTCGCTACCTTGCAGACCATCCTCTCTCTTTCTTCGTGTATGTGGGTATGTTAATGTTTTCTCCTAGGCTGCTAGACGGCGTGCACTTCTGACGCCAATCCTTCAGATATTAATCTACGACCCTTTGGAAGAAAATTAACCCATTTACACGTTCCTGTGTCCCGTAAAACACTCGCTCAGTTAGCCAATGTAACTCGTTGTGCGTTCCCCCTATACATGCGCACAGATTAGAATGACGCGGTCAACCTAGGTAAACTCAGTTTCTATATGGTCTTATACCAAGTCCGTTAAAGTTCACCAGCAACGCAACATGACAAACGATGAAAAGAAACCCATACCTTGCAATTCAGCACTGCCTGGCCTCGTTCTGACGGTCCGCTGTGCGCAGACGCAGACGGCCCAAGACAATACGCGTCGAGTTTCCCTTTTACCAGCGAATCTGAAAACAGCGAGTTAGGTAATTAAAAAACAATTGTGATTAAGCATAGGTCATTTTTTATTACGTGTCCATTACTGACAAATGAGTAATTATGTTGGCCACGCGATACCCATAGCAGGATTATCTTTGCATTGACATTGACAAACCAAATGCAATGAACAGTTTAATTAAGTATGTACGTTGTCGGTAGCTTCGTTAGCAAGAATAGTAGAGGGCACATATCTGACACCAGGCAAACACTCTCTGAACCGCACAGCGCACTTCAGTTTAATTGAACACCAATATATGCCTACTTCAGTTTAATTGTACACCACTATATGCCCACTTCAGTTTAATTGTACATCACTATATGCCTACTTCAGTTTAATTGTACATCACTATATGCCTACTTCAGTTTAATTGTACACCACTATATGCCCACTTCAGTTTAATTGAACACCACTATATGCCCACTTCAGTTTAATTGAACACCACTATATGCCCACTTCAGTTTAATTGAACACCACTATATGCCCACTTCAGTTTAATTGAACACCACTATATGCCCACTTCAGTTTAATTGAACACCACTATATGCCCACTTCAGTATAATTGTACACCACTATATGCCCACTTCTGTTTAATTGTACACCACTATATGCCCACTTCAGTTTAATTGTACACCACTATATGCCCACTTCAGTTTAATTGTACACCACTATATGCCCACTTCAGTTTAATTGAACACCACTATATGCCCACTTCAGTTTAATTGAACACCACTATGTGCCCACTTCAGTTTAATTGTACACCACTATATGCCCACTTCAGTTTAATTGTACACCACTATATGCCCACTTCAGTTTAATTGAACACCACTATATGCCCACTTCAGTTTAATTGAACACCACTATATGCCCACTTCAGTTTAATTGAACACCACTATATGCCCACTTCAGTTTAATTGTACACCACTATATGCCCACTTCAGTTTAATTGTACACCACTATATGCCCACTTCAGTTTAATTATACACCACTATATGCCCACTTCAGTTTAATTGTACACCACTATATGACCACTTCAGTTTAATTGTACACCACTATATGCCCACTTCAGTTTAATTGTACACTACTATATGCCCACTTCAGTTTAATTGTACACCACTATATGCCTACTTCTATTCAAACAAAGCTATAAGGTTATTATCACAAGAGAGACGCGCAAATGCCATCATCGGAACCGCCGAAGATTTAAATTGGAAATGCCATTTCGAATAAATAAATCCATTGTCTTGCGGAAGATTGCTATAATTTCAGATGGTTTTAAAGTGTACAGGACGCAGCAACAGAAAAAGCGCGCTTGCCCCGGTTAAGGTTAGTTCGAGGAACCGTAGGTTTTTGTGAAATAAATGATCTGAGCTTTCTGAATAGATTTGAAAGACGTTGGGGACTAGTAGCCAAATTGTATATATATGACATGTGTTCCATTTCTTCTGGATTCACCTTTGAAGGACTTCGCGAAGGCCACGTCCGCTGCGCAGTAGCTGATGACTATTTCCCCGCTCTTCCCCGGCATGTTTAGCAATGCTGCAATAAATATGCAAATACATTATACATGATAGTTTATACGACATGTAACTTTGTAGAAACATCTAGACATTTTGGCCGCATCACCTGGCCTTCGTTAGCAGAGTGTGTATTCGTGGTTCAATGCTTTTATGCGAAGTACGTGTGCACCCACTCGCGCGTGCGTGCATGCGTTCCTGCGTGCATTATGTGTGAACTCAAATTTGAGCGTAGATGGTGTTGATATTGCGCAGAATGCACAGAAGCTGTACAGAGACAAATGTATTGGAGAATTAACAGATTGGAACTCATTGCCAGACGCATTGTACCACCGCATGAGTTACCATGATGTAACATGCAAGAATGCCACCCAGAGCTAAAAACACATCAAATATTGCTTTCACTGCCTAACTGCCTATGCAAACGTCTACGGTGCAACAGTAAAACATTTCCACACACTATGTATTCACCCGCAACTCCCGTAATATAGAAAATGGAGATCAACAACACAACACAGCACGCTCCTGCAATCAACACCATTAAATGGGATATCAGAATAAATCCGAAGGTCCTTTTCTCTGTGGATCGCTACAGACTCGTGAACAATCTTCAGCACAACGATGTTAAACGTATCAAACACGAGTACACGCACGGAGATCCGGTTGTGTCGTTCCAGGACGAGTGCTGTGCGTAGTCCCTGAATCCACCGGAACTTACGATCTGGATGTGCGCGTAGTTATGCGCAATTCATGTGGTCACTGCGAATCCATATATTGGTTGTTTGCATGCTCTCGTTGTCAGTACGTCCAATTTCAATGAACGACACAGCTTCTATGTTGACCTCTCCTGACTCAGCTTCGTGCACACATTTCGTACTGACTTAGTGGGCCAGCGGACCACCTCAACCGTGACACCAGCAATAGACCAAGCTTGAGCTTATCCGTTATTGAAGTCAACCATTATGTGGCGCTCAGACGGGCTTGACTCCACTGAATAGAGCACCATGGCAACGGATCAACAACCGGCATGCGACGCCGTGGCTAGTTGCGTGCACCCGTAGAGCCATGGGAAACCGGACCATGCGACGTCATTGCCCGTAACAAGGCACCTGTGGCATGTCTTACCTGTGTGTTGAGAGAGACACACACACGCACACACACATAAGGCAACAAGCAAGCAAATGTTAGCACCACCACGTGATAGGAACTACACACTATAGCATTGCCAACGAGTTACAGAACGGTGTTGAACCTTTAATTAATGCCGTGTTTACCTGTGTCGCCGCTGTGCCGTGATATTCCAGGTAAGCTCTATCGATCGTTCGCATGACGTTATGTACAAACAATCGTTTCTGACACTATTACAATGCTCGGTTCCGGTGTAAGGCGTTTATGGCTACTACTCTGGTAACTACACTGCTATTAATGCACCTGATGATTGAGTGTCGGCGTACAAACATGTGTACATACATGTATACACGTACAGACGTAAGCCACATACATATCTACGGCATTATACCGAATGGTTCCTCCAGCTAACAACGATGTACATACATATTTAACAAGATTTAACAAGATTGCCACCCAGAGAATTAACTCTAGGTGGCAGGTGAACAAGGAAGCCCTTTGGCTTATCGAGAGTCCAACCATTTTATTTATGTGTATGCCGCCCTTCTGCGGTATGTGTCGATTTTATTTTTAAACATTCACGCTACCAGCACCCACACAATCAGCAGATAATCTGTTCCGTTCATTTACAGTCCTTTGTGAAAATGAGAACTTTCTTATATATAATCTACACTGCCCTTTGCTAATGTAACTTCATGTCCTCTTGTCCTTCTATCTTTCTTAACTGAGAAAAACATATTTCTATCAATATTTTCATAACCAGTCATTATTTTAAACACTTCTATCTGATCTCCTCTCAATCTCCTGGTCTCTAGTATTGTTAAACCACTTTCTTTTAGGCGAATTTCATAACTAAGATCGCTAAGTTTTTGTATCATTTTAGTCGCTTTCCTCTGTACTCTATCTAGCATATCTATGTCCTTGCGATGGCCTCCACGCTTGAATACAATATTCTAAATGAGGCCTAACTATTGTTTTGTACAGTGGTATATTAGTTCTTTTTCTTTATACGCTATATTTCGCGTAATTAATCCAAGGGTTTGATTTCCCTTTGAAGCTGCAATACCGCACTGCTCTGAAACCTTCATATCAGCAGTAATGGTTAACCCTAAGTCCTTTTCTTTTACAGTAGTACCTAGTACAGTACCCCCATTGTATATTCTACCTCTTCCTTCCCATGTCCTGTGTGCAGGCATTTATATTTCCCAAAATTGAACAGCATTTGCCACTTTTCAGACCATTTGATCAACCTGTCAAGATCATCTTGTAAATGCTGTTTATCTCCATCACTTTTAATCCTTCTAAACACTTTTGTATCATCCGCAAATTTCAACACCTTGCTTGTTATTTCATCATCCAAATTGTTGATATATATTAAGAATAATATAGGTCCTAGTACTGATCCCTGTGGTACCCCACTCAATACCGATTTCCAGTTTGAAGCCTCCCCATCAACTACTACACGCTGTCTTCTATCAATCAGCCATTTTTTTATCCAGTTTATTATACGATTTCATATGCCATGGGCCTTTAGTTTAAGCAGTAATCTTTGATGTGGTACTTTGTCGAAAGTTTTTTGATAATCTAAGTAGACGATATGTACTGGTGATCCCTCATCTACCCACTTAGTGATGTCTTCCAAAAAACATAACATATTTGTTAAGAATGACCTCGCTTTAAAAAAAACCATGTTGAGATGGGTTTATCAAGTTATGTTTAACAAGAAAATCCACCATGTGATCGTTAATTATTCTTTCTAATAATTTGCAAATCACTGATGTTAAACTCACTGGTCTATAGTTCTCTGACTTGCTTCTCGAACCTTTTTTAAATAACGGTATAATGTTTGCCTCTTTCCATTCTAAAGGAACCACTCCCTCTTCTAATGACAAATTGAAAACTGTTGCAAGCGGTATGCTAATTTGTTCTACAATTTCCAATAGTAATTTGGCCGGAATCCCATCCACTCCAGGTGATTTATTATCCTTCATAGTCCTTATTTTCTTAGCTACCATTTCCGGGGTTACAATTAACTGTCCTAAATAGTCTGAATCTGCCCCTTGAACTTAGCCTCTGGTACTGGCAGTGAACTAATATCTTCCCTGGTAAACACTGAACTAAAATGCTCATTCAGGTCTTCTGCCAGAATCCCTCTGATATTATATTTCCAGCACTATCTTCTAGAGGTCCGACCTTATCCTGAACTTTCTGTTTGCTTCGAACATACGCATACAAACTCTTGCTGTCATGTTTTATATCACTAACTAATTTTGTTCATAGCTTCTCTTTGAATTTTGAATTTCAGCTGTAGCTTGGTTAAGTGCTTCTTTATAAATGTCGTAGTCTTCATAATTTCCAGTACATCTATATGACTTCCACATCATTTGTTTATACTTAATTTTTCTAATGGCTTCTTTCGATAAGTGTTTCCTTTTGGACCATTTCCCTTGTTTTTGAAGGGTACACGTTTATCGACTATGCACTTAATTTCAATCTTTAAGATATTCCAGCATTCTGTTGCTGTCTTATTTTTAAGTGTGTTATTCCAGTCTATCTTTGCTAAATATTTCCTCATTCCTTTGTGGACATTTTTCCTATACTGCTTTTTACTATTCCTATCTGATTTTACTTTGATGGTAAAATGTATCTGGTTATGATCACTACTCCCCAGTGGCTCACATATCTTGACATTGTCAACTAATTCATTCTGTAGGACAAAAACTATGTCTAACACATTCTCACCTCTGGTTGGTTCTAGCACATGTTGAGAAAGGAAAGTACCTTGTACTAAAACTAAAAACTTGTGGTCCTCACTTCCCATACTCTGTAGATATTTCCATTGTATATGCCCATGGCTAAAATCCCCCATACTAATACAGTCCCGTTTGCTTACTTCCCTTATAGCGTTTTATATACACACTAGCTGAGTTACCCGGCGTTGCCCGGGGAAAAAGACAATAACAGTGTTTGTAAATTATTAACAGTGTTTTGAATGAAACGTTTTAATTGATTGTGTGTAAACAAACTGTTAGAATAGTTGTTTGAAATAAAATGTAGACTGCGCAGTTTATAGGGGGAAATATGTAGGCGATCGAGACAAAAAATGGCCACACGCCGGGTTTCGAACGCGGTACCCCACACATGGAAAGCCGACGCGCTACCACTATCACTGTAACCTGTTTTGTTGGTTGCATTGTATTCGTTTAGAACGTAAACATGTAAATGGCATTCCTTTATTTTATTTGTACACTTGACACTTGATTACTTAAAATATCACAATGACTAATGGTCGCTACATAAACATCTATCACGATCGCCTATATTGTACTGAAGTGAGGTTTCTTTCCCTTGTTAAAATGTGTTTATAGAAATTGTAATTAAATGAAGTAGGCCTATGCCTAGTATAGTATGGCATGCTATGGCCTATGCCATAGGCATAGCTATATGAGTACCGCTACGCTACTGCCAGCCACCACTGCGTCAATACTGATCGCATGTAGACCGCATAGTTTGCAGGCAGAGGTATAACTGTTGACACTAACTTTTCACTGAAGTTTTGTTGGCTGCATAAGTGAATAAATGTTATATTAATCAATAACTTGAAATAATATTTTACAGACGCCAAAACGTAGCTCCATCTGTGGGAAAGATGTGAAATGCGGAAGAGAGCGCCACTCCAAAAGTAGCATGCGCTCACTGGGCTGACGCGGCGAAATGCTGGTGCCTGTGTTAAAAGCTGAGGATTTTCAAACGTCAATATGTTAAAAACTATTCAAAGTTTCTGCATACGTCCAGCGACATATTTGTAGATGGCATAATTATAATTACGATGCTATAGAAAACATTAATTTCGGCGGCTGGAACGTTCAGCCTTTTGAAATATTCAGCCCCCAAGTTCTCCACCCCCGGACGAATTTCGAAAATGTATAAATCTATGAACCATCTGAATGTCAGCCCGATCTATGCCAAACTGACGGATATGTGGGTGCACATACAAACAGAGAACGAACGGTTTCATAATATAGATATAAACAAATTAGAGTGATTGACTTGTGGGGTTCGTTTTTCGCATTCGACTTCTCCCTGAAAAAATCAACTGCACCTCGTCTTGTATCACCCCCTACACCTCCAAATGAACCTCCTCTTGTAACCTCCACCTGCACACCACCTAGACCTCCAACTGAACCTCCTCTTGTAACCTCCACCTGCACACCCCCTAGACCTCCAACAGAACCTCCTCTTGTAACCGCCACCTGCACACCCCTAGACCTCCAACTGTACCTCTTCTTGTAACCTCCGCCTGCACACCCCCTAGACCTCCAACTGGACTTCGTCTTGTAACCTCCACCTGCACACCCCCTAGGCCTCTAACTGAACCTCCTCTTGTAACCTCCACCTGCACACCCCTAGACCTCCAACGGAACCTCATCTTGTAACTTCCACCTACGCACCCCTATACCTCCAACTGAACCTCCTCTTGTAACCTCCACCTGCACACCCCCTAGACCTCCAACTACTCCTACCCTTCCCCGGAGTGCGACAACATATTAATTCCTTTAGATGAAACTGTTCTTGTTATCTAAGCCTTCTAGACCTCCAACTGTACCTCCTCTTGTAACCTCCACCTGCACACCCCCTAGACCTCCAACTGTACCACGTCTTGTAACCTCCACCTGCATACCCCCTAGACATCCAACTGTACCTCCTCTTGTAACCTTCACCTGCATACCCCCTAGACCTCCAACTGTACCTCCTCTTGTAACCTCCGCCTGCACACCCCCTAGACCTCCAACTGTACCTCGTCTTGTAACCTTCACCTGCACACCCCCTAGACCTCCAACTGTACCTCCTCTTGTAACCTCCGCCTGCACACCTTCTAGACCTCCAACTGTACCTCCTCTTATAACCTCCACCTGCACACCACCTAGTCCTCCAACTGTACCTCGTCTTGTAACCTCCACCTGCACACCCCCTAGACCTCCAACTGTACCTCGTCTTGTAACCTCCACTTGCACACCCCCTAGACCTCCAACTGTACCTCGTCTTGTAACCTTCACCTGCATACCCCCTAGACCTCCAACTGTACCTCCTCTTGTAACCTCCGCCTGCACACCTTCTAGACCTCCAACTGTACCTCCTCTTATAACCTCCACCTGCACACCACCTAGTCCTCCAACTGTACCTCGTCTTGTAACCTCCTCCTGCACACCCCCTAGACCTCCAACTGTACCTCGTCTTGTAACCTCCACCTGCACACCCCCTAGACCTCCAACTGTACCTTGTCTTGTAACCTCCACCTGCACACCACCTAGACCTCCAACTGAACCTCCTCTTGTAACCTCCACCTGCACACCCCCTAGACCTCCAACTGTACCTCCTCTTGTAACCTCCGCCTGCACACCCCCTAGACCTCCAACTGTACCTCGTCTTGTAACCTCCACATGCACACCCCCTAGACCTCCAACTGTACCTCCTCTTGTAACCTCCGCCTGCACACCCCCTAGACCTCCAACTGTACCTCGTCTTGTAACCTTCACCTGCACACCCCCTAGACCTCCAACTGTACCTCCTCTTGTAACCTCCGCCTGCACACCTTCTAGACCTCCAACTGTACCTCCTCTTATAACCTCCACCTGCACACCACCTAGTCCTCCAACTGTACCTCGTCTTGTAACCTCCACCTGCACACCCCCTAGACCTCCAACTGTACCTCGTCTTGTAACCTCCACTTGCACACCCCCTAGACCTCCAACTGTACCTCGTCTTGTAACCTTCACCTGCATACCCCCTAGACCTCCAACTGTACCTCCTCTTGTAACCTCCGCCTGCACACCTTCTAGACCTCCAACTGTACCTCCTCTTATAACCTCCACCTGCACACCACCTAGTCCTCCAACTGTACCTCGTCTTGTAACCTCCTCCTGCACACCCCCTAGACCTCCAACTGTACCTCGTCTTGTAACCTCCACCTGCACACCCCCTAGACCTCCAACTGTACCTTGTCTTGTAACCTCCACCTGCACACCACCTAGACCTCCAACTGAACCTCCTCTTGTAACCTCCACCTGCACACCCCCTAGACCTCCAACTGTACCTCCTCTTGTAACCTCCGCCTGCACACCCCCTAGACCTCCAACTGTACCTCGTCTTGTAACCTCCACATGCACACCCCCTAGACCTCCAACTGTACCTCCTCTTGTAACCTCCACCTGCACACCCCCTAGACCTCCAACTGTACCTCCTCTTGTAACCTCCGCCTGCACACCCCCTAGACCTCCAACTGTACCTCCTCTTGTAACCTCCGCCTGCACACCTTCTAGACCTCCAACTGTACCTCCTCTTGTAACCTCCGCCTGCACACCCCCTAGACCTCCAACTGTACCTCCTCTTGTAACCTCCGCCTGCACACCCCCTAGACCTCCAACTGTACCTCCTCTTGTAACCTCCGCCTGCACACCCCCTAGACCTCCAACTGTACCTCCTCTTGTAACCTCCGCCTGCACACCCCCTAGACCTCCAACTGTACCTCCTCTTGTAACCTCCGCCTGCACACCCCCTAGACCTCCAACTGTACCTCCTCTTGTAACCTCCGCCTGCACACCCCCTAGACCTCCAACTGTACCTCCTCTTGTAACCTCCGCCTGCACACCCCCTCGACCTCCAACTGTACCTCCTCTTGTAACCTCCGCCTGCACACCCCCTAGACCTCCAACTGTACCTCCTCTTGTAACCTCCGCCTGCACACCCCCTAGACCTCCAACTGTACCTCCTCTTGTAACCTCCGCCTGCACACCCCCTAGACCTCCAACTGTACCTCGTCTTGTAACCTTCACCTGCACACCCCCTAGACCTCCAACTGTACCTCCTCTTGTAACCTCCGCCTCCACACCTTCTAGACCTCCAACTGTACCTCCTCTTGTAACCTCTGCCTGCACACCCCCTAGACCTCCAACTGTACCTCCTCTTGTAACCTCCGCCTGCACACCCCCTAGACCTCCAACTGTACCTCCTCTTGTAACCTCCGCCTGCACACCCCCTCGACCTCCAACTGTACCTCCTCTTGTAACCTCCGCCTGCACACCCCCTAGACCTCCAACTGTACCTCCTCTTGTAACCTCCGCCTGCACACCCCCTAGACCTCCAACTGTACCTCCTCTTGTAACCTCCGCCTGCACACCCCCTAGACCTCCAACTGTACCTCGTCTTGTAACCTTCACCTGCACACCCCCTAGACCTCCAACTGTACCTCCTCTTGTAACCTCCGCCTCCACACCTTCTAGACCTCCAACTGTACCTCCTCTTGTAACCTCTGCCTGCACACCCCCTAGACCTCCAACTGTACCTCCTCTTGTAACCTCCGCCTGCACACCCCCTAGACCTCCAACTGTACCTCCTCTTGTAACCTCCACCTGCACACCCCCTAGACCTCCAACTGTACCTCCTCTTGTAACCTCCGCCTGCACACCCCCTAGACCTCCAACTGTACCTCCTCTTGTAACCTCCGCCTGCACACCCTCTAGACCTCCAAGTGTACCTCCTCTTGTAACCTCCGCCTGCACACCTTCTAGACCTCCAACTGTACCTCCTCTTGTAACCTCCGCCTGCACACCCTCTAGACCTCCAAGTGTACCTCCTCTTGTAACCTCCGCCTGCACACCCCCTAGACCTCCAACTGTACCTCCTCTTGTAACCTCCGCCTGCACACCCCCTAGACCTCCAACTGTACCTCCTCTTGTAACCTCCGCCTGCACACCCCCTAGACCTCCAACTGTACCTCGTCTTGTAACCTTCACCTGCACACCCCCTAGACCTCCAACTGTACCTCCTCTTGTAACCTCCGCCTGCACACCTTCTAGACCTCCAACTGTACCTCCTCTTATAACCTCCACCTGCACACCACCTAGTCCTCCAACTGTACCTCGTCTTGTAACCTCCACCTGCACACCCCCTAGACCTCCAACTGTACCTCGTCTTGTAACCTCCACTTGCACACCCCCTAGACCTCCAACTGTACCTCGTCTTGTAACCTTCACCTGCATACCCCCTAGACCTCCAACTGTACCTCCTCTTGTAACCTCCGCCTGCACACCTTCTAGACCTCCAACTGTACCTCCTCTTATAACCTCCACCTGCACACCACCTAGTCCTCCAACTGTACCTCGTCTTGTAACCTCCTCCTGCACACCCCCTAGACCTCCAACTGTACCTCGTCTTGTAACCTCCACCTGCACACCCCCTAGACCTCCAACTGTACCTTGTCTTGTAACCTCCACCTGCACACCACCTAGACCTCCAACTGAACCTCCTCTTGTAACCTCCACCTGCACACCCCCTAGACCTCCAACTGTACCTCCTCTTGTAACCTCCGCCTGCACACCCCCTAGACCTCCAACTGTACCTCGTCTTGTAACCTCCACATGCACACCCCCTAGACCTCCAACTGTACCTCCTCTTGTAACCTCCACCTGCACACCCCCTAGACCTCCAACTGTACCTCCTCTTGTAACCTCCGCCTGCACACCCCCTAGACCTCCAACTGTACCTCCTCTTGTAACCTCCGCCTGCACACCTTCTAGACCTCCAACTGTACCTCCTCTTGTAACCTCCGCCTGCACACCCCCTAGACCTCCAACTGTACCTCCTCTTGTAACCTCCGCCTGCACACCCCCTAGACCTCCAACTGTACCTCCTCTTGTAACCTCCGCCTGCACACCCCCTAGACCTCCAACTGTACCTCCTCTTGTAACCTCCGCCTGCACACCCCCTAGACCTCCAACTGTACCTCCTCTTGTAACCTCCGCCTGCACACCCCCTAGACCTCCAACTGTACCTCCTCTTGTAACCTCCGCCTGCACACCCCCTAGACCTCCAACTGTACCTCCTCTTGTAACCTCCGCCTGCACACCCCCTCGACCTCCAACTGTACCTCCTCTTGTAACCTCCGCCTGCACACCCCCTAGACCTCCAACTGTACCTCCTCTTGTAACCTCCGCCTGCACACCCCCTAGACCTCCAACTGTACCTCCTCTTGTAACCTCCGCCTGCACACCCCCTAGACCTCTAACTGTACCTCCTCTTGTAACCTCCACCTGCACACCCCCTAGACCTCCAACTGTACCTCGTCTTGTAACCTTCACCTGCACACCCCCTAGACCTCCAACTGTACCTCCTCTTGTAACCTCCGCCTCCACACCTTCTAGACCTCCAACTGTACCTCCTCTTGTAACCTCTGCCTGCACACCCCCTAGACCTCCAACTGTACCTCCTCTTGTAACCTCCGCCTGCACACCCCCTAGACCTCCAACTGTACCTCCTCTTGTAACCTCCACCTGCACACCCCCTAGACCTCCAACTGTACCTCCTCTTGTAACCTCCGCCTGCACACCCCCTAGACCTCCAACTGTACCTCCTCTTGTAACCTCCGCCTGCACACCCTCTAGACCTCCAAGTGTACCTCCTCTTGTAACCTCCGCCTGCACACCTTCTAGACCTCCAACTGTACCTCCTCTTGTAACCTCCGCCTGCACACCCTCTAGACCTCCAAGTGTACCTCCTCTTGTAACCTCCGCCTGCACACCCCCTAGACCTCCAACTGTACCTCCTCTTGTAACCTCCGCCTGCACACCCCCTAGACCTCCAACTGTACCTCCTCTTGTAACCTCCGCCTGCACACCTTCTAGACCTCCAACTGTACCTCCTCTTGTAACCTCCGCCTGCACACCCCCTAGACCTCCAACTGTACCTCCTCTTGTAACCTCCGCCTGCACACCCCCTAGACCTCCAACTGTACCTCCTCTTGTAACCTCCGCCTGCACACCCCCTAGACCTCCAACTGTACCTCCTCTTGTAACCTCCGCCTGCACACCCCCTGGACCTCCAACTACAACTCGTCTTGTAACCTCCACCTGCACACCCCCTGGACATCCAACTACACCTCGTCTTGTAACCTCCACCTGCACACCCCCTAGACCTCCAACTACTCCTACCCTTCCCCGGAGTGCGATAACATATTAATTCCTTTAGATGAAACTGTTCTTGTTATCTAAGCACTGTGTTGCACCTTTCAACGTGTACCCAATATTCCTATCTTCATCCGCTACCGGGCTCCCCCGCCCATATGGGTCTGTTTCTCCAGCACATGTCACGCCATTAACATCGATCGAATGCACACCCCTTTGCTTGTGAATATGTGAAACCCAACTCTGGTAGCTGTTTCTTCATAAATTCGAGCCATGTAGTTTTCTTCGTCCTCTAGGCATATGAGTGTCACATTCTGCTTCTCTCAGAGCTATCTTGACTGAAGCTCCCTCTGGTGGTCTGATCATGTGCCCGAACCATTTCAGACGTCGGTGTGCTATTTTTTACTCCAGAGTATTTCTTTGGTGATATTTCAGAGGTTCTGATTTGTGATTTTCTTTGGCCACCTGATGTTAAGCACTCTTCTCAACAGTCTTCTGTGAAACGACTCCACCACTCCTTCGAGTGACTTGTTTAAAGACCAGAATTGTAGAGAAACACAGTTCCTACAATTATGTTGAATACTCTGATTTTCAGCTTGCTTGATCTTCTGTCATTTCTCCAGAATTTGTCAAATTTGTTCATGGCATCTATGCTCAGGGATTTTCTTCTTTTGATGTATGTTTCTGAGTCGATCATGGAATCCAATCATTTGCAGTATTTGTATGCCTTGCAGGTCTTGCACTCTCCATGTTGCACTTACTACAATTGACACACTGTTCAGAATTGTACCTTCTGGAGATTCTGAATTCTTCATTTTTGGAGTGATTGCATTCTAGTTTTTTAATGTCTAGCTTTCTTGGAATTGTTCTCGTGTGATGTTCTACTATGCTGTAATTGTGTGTGATGTAGTTAATATCATCTGCATACCGTAACCGTTGGTTTTTCATCCTGATGCTTCATGGTGCTTGCATGATGATGCCTAGAGTATGAGTGATCATGTGCTGTTCCAGTTATTCCTGTGTTTCGATTTTGGCTCAAGTAGTTGTCATTTGTGTAACCGTATGTGTGATCACACTCTTGTTTAATGTCGGGTACTCGATCGGGTATCTGGTCCTTCATACAGTGCCAAGGCCAGGTATAGAGTGAAGAGTATCGAACTGAGGCAATCACCTTGTGGTGATCCCATGTGTGTTATACATTCTTTGCCATATGTTGATCCACATCGTACTGTTAGAGATACGTCTTCAAGTGGTAGTTTTACAATATGTAGTTCATCATCATCTAGAATGGACTGTAGGTCTGACATCAACAGCTTCCTGTCTACAATGTCAAAGGCTCGACTCGTAGCCATCATTAATACTAAGGTTTCATAGTTTTCAGATGAAGTAGATTTTTCTGCCATTAGTCTGAAAGCCATAACATGTTCAGTAGTGCTATTTCTACATCGATGATCATCGGTCCGTATTTTAGTTGTTTAGCACACAATTAATCTATTTCAGCTGCTTTAGTGTTTTTTTTATTTCTTGATAGCTTTTCTTACTTCATCTGGTGTGAAACCTTTCTTAATTTCTGTGGCTGGTATGTCAAATATTTATTTATCTGCTGATTCACTCTGAAACATTGATTTGAAGAAGTCTGAGATTATTTCAACATGATCAAGGAGAAAGCCAATATTCCTACGTTCTGAATATTGGTTGGTTACTGTACAGCCCCCGAATCCAAAATATTGGGGGCTCATCCTTAAGCCTCTCTCGCGTCCTACGTTTATGTAGCATGTTGCTCTTCATTTCATGTGTTTGTGTTCGTCTTAGTTTCGTCGAACATGTAGAACTTCTCGCATGAACTTGGACATTTTGACGAGAAGACAATGGGGTCGTCCGCGAGTAACATCATCAGGGACGTGAGTTCCACCAATGTCCAGGACGACAAAGAAACGAGGCGAGGGGAGGGAGATGATGTCAAACCCGAGCCGTTCGACGTCATGATTAGTTACAGTCACGCTGACAAAGCAACGATGGTCAAACTTCATAGTAAGTTGTACTGATGACCAAGGTTGAATATAATATTATAATCTGTCCGTTCGTCTGTCCGTTCTTCTGTTCGTATGTCTGTATGTCTGTCTGCCTGCTGTCTGTCTGTCTGTTTGTCTCTGTTTCTCTCTCTCCCTCTCTCCCTCTCTCCCTCTCTCCCTCTCTCTCCCTCTCTGCCTCTCTCCCTCTCTCCTTCTCTCCCTCTCTCCCTCTCTCCCTCTCTCCCTCTCTCCCTCTCTCCGTGTCTCCCTCTCTCCCTCTCTCCCTCTCTCCGTGTCTCCCTCTCTCCCTCTCTCCCTCTCTCCCTCTCTCCCTCTCTCCCTTTCTCCCTTTCTCCCTTCCTCCTTTCCTCCCTTTCTCCCTCTCTCCCTCTCTCCCTCTCCCCCTCTCTCCCTCTCTCCCTCTCTCCCTCTCTCCCTCTCTCCCTCTCTCCCTCGCTCCCTTTTTCCCTTCCTCCCTTCCTCCCTTCCTCCCTTTCTCCCTCTCTCCCTCTCTCCCTCTCTCCCTCTCTCCCTCTCTCCCTAGCCCCTCTCGGCCCCCCTCACTCTCTTTCTCACTTTCCCAGCATGATATTAATGCTATCTCTATTGAAACAACCCAACAATTGTGTAGGTCGTTATGTTTCTTCCGCCATCTTTTGTAAACGTAATACCGCTATGTACAACTGTTTTTATACATGTCCATGATGACTACGTATCTTTCTGTTCTAACCATTTTTTTCAGTGAGCTAACAACCCCGAAAAGCTTAGAATTATTACAATTTAAATATTCTGTCTTATCACTGTTGCAGATACCTTTGCAGCCAATGGCATACGAGTTTGGGTCGACGTGACGGGCTTGAAGGCGGGAGTTGATTTTCTCAGCAAAATCGGAGAAGCAATCATTGACTCAAAGGTTACGTCACTGGTGCTTCCCATCAGGAATCACTAGACAAGTCTGTAGGACACCACCGTCCAGCTTCGTAGTTAACTCTCAGCGTGTGTGCGTGTGTGTGCGTGTGTGCGTGTGTGCGTGTGTGTGCGTGTGTGCGTGTGTGCGTGTGTGCGTGTGTGAGTGAGTGCATGCGTAAGTGAATGCGGCGTGTAAAACTGTCGGTTAGTGTTTGTTTTAAAATGACAGACTATGCCTTGTTATGGATGTGTCATGTCTGGCTATGTTTGTTCCTGTGCGCCATTATGTGTGTTGTTATATATATATATACACCTGTTTATGGTGTTCTATGGTTATTGATTTTCTTATCAGTGGTTATTGTAGCCTTTACATGAAGTCATAGAGGCTCATTTTTAGTAACGTGTGTGTTCTTTTGTTTCGTTCGTTGGCTCGATTTGGCCGTGTGTCTCGTTATATATGTTCCTGTTTCATTATATATCTATGTAATGTAATTATTATGTAATGTTCCATTCTTGTGTATACCATTGTAGATATTCGTGTCTCGTCAAAAGTGTTCGTGTGTTTCACAATAAATGTCCGTGTCTCGTGATAGATGTTTGTATCTCGTTATAAATTTTCGTGTTTCAACATAGGTGTCTGTGTCTCGTTATATTTGTCCGCATCTCTTTGTAGAATCATGTAGATATTCGTGTGTCTCACTGTAGATGTTCGTTCCAATCTTGTCATGGGTGTTCGTGTCTTATTATAGATGTTCGTGTGCTTGCTGTCGGAGTCTTCCATCAAGTCCAAATACTGTCAGGACGAGGTGGCTCTAGCTTACGTCTCCAGCAAAGCCATCTTTCCCGTCGTCATCGAAGAACCGAGAAAACTCTTTCCTGCAATGTCCACAGGCATGTGAGTGGGCTGTTGCTTGCACTATCGCCAAACCGGGGAATTGTTTATCTGCATCAAGGATCCCTAATACTATACTTTGCAAAACATTACTTCATAAAGCCTATAATCGTTTCTACGAACAACCACATTATGATTTGCGTGCGTGCGTGCGTGCTTTCGTGTTTATGCGTGCGTGCTTGCAAGCAAGGAAACGAGCGAGCGAGTGTGTGAGTTTATGAGAGTATCATTACCATTGTTATGATAACAACAATTTGAATTAAGAAAGCAATACTGCCCTCGCCGTTACTCGTTCTTCTCTATTTCCGATGACATCATTTCAGGAAGCTGCAACTGGCTGGCTTTGAATGGAATCTCTTCTTAGACGAAGAGAAATTCGAAGAAAATGTCACAGGAGTAGTAACTAAGATGAAAGCCTACATGGCGAAGACAATGGATAACATGTCACAGATAGTTGGTAAGTCCAATCAAAATATGTCCTTATCTCATTGAAGCGAACTGTTGTCTGAGGACCGTTATAAAGTGCCTGTGTACTAAGCTTGTGTACTATAAAGTCGTATTGTATTGCGTTGTATTGTATTGTATTGCAAAGGGAAGAATTTCGACATGTGTGTCGGCGTGGTTGCAGACGTGGGGTCAATAACGGAGGAGCGACCGCGAACGGCATTCAACCGTCAGGTGCCGCTACGGTCGACCTTCACGAGGAAACTGTCTCTCATCAGCGAGAACATCCCGTCCGACAGGATGAACTCATTCTGGGAGAATCACTTCGCCAACAAGAGCGATGTTGCGTGGTCCGAGTAAGTCCCGTCTTCTTCTCGTGTTAGTCATAGTCTCGTCTTAGATGACAAGGGAAAGAGAAGCCGTAGAAGGGCGTCAGGCTCCCTTGTTGGATAGGAGGTGAGTAAGCGAGGGGAAGCGCACCACGGGGAGGGGCCAAGAGCGACGTGATCAAATGGTAGGAGGAAGGCAACATGTAACTATTTGACACAAGGGAAGAAGACGTGTACCTAGTTGACACGATGGGAGGGGACGGGGAGGAGGGGAAATGTAACTAATTGTCACGAGGGAAAGGGGCATGTAACTAGTTGACACACATGACACGATGTAAGTGGGCAGGAGGTGAGAGGACAAGTAACGTATTGACTATTGACACGAAGAAATGGACATGTCACTGGTGTAGTCTCCCCTCAAATAATGAGACCTCCACATCCATGCAGCAGACAAATATACGAAAGAGACGGTTCTTATCTGCAAAGAGCAAAAAGGACTTCTGCTGGCGTGGTATGTTTGCCGAGACTTAGGAATCGTGCCGAATGATTATCCCAAACCAATTCGTGCCAGGACGGTCATGCGAAACAAAATCGCCAAAAAAGATTCCTCCAGAACACGAGTCATCCGACATGCGAACACGCAAGCGCAATGACTTACTTGAAGAATTCAAAGACGTGTTCGACACAGGTGACCAACTGAAGACAATGTTGGGTGAACCAATGAAAATCCACTTGAACGAAAACGTTGAGACTTTTGCAATATCTGCCACTCGCCCCATTCCTTTCGCATGGCGGGATGAAGTCAAAGCAAATCTCGACCAGATGTCAAGACAAGGCATTATCAAGCCATTGGGAGACGTTCCCACCAGATGGTGTCATCCGCTCGTGGTAGTGCCAAAACCACGAGGGGGTATACGTCTTTGTGTGGACCTCACACGTCTCAACAAATCCGTTCGTCGACCAATTCATCCTATGAAGACACCGAAAGAAGCAGTCTCCAACATTAAACCAGGGTCAAGATACTTCACGACGTTAGACGCAAAACAAGGGTACTGGCAGATACCACTCTCGCCCGAATGCCAATAACTGACGACTTTCTTGACCCCTTGGGGACGTTATCTCTTCTTGAGAAGCCCCATGGGACTGTCCTCAACCGGCGATGAATATTGCAGACGCGGCGACATAGCGATCGCCGGCTTAAACAACGTCGAAAAGGCCAATGATGACGTCGTTGTACACGATGAAAACTTTGAACAACACATCGAAAGAGTTCGCTCAGTGTTGCTCCGTTGTCGGGAGCACAGCATCACACTGAACCCCGACAAGTTCAAGTTCGCGGAAAATGAGGTGAATTACGTTGGCTTCAAAATCAACGCAGAAGGCGTCAGCACAGATCCGGAAAGCTGAAAGCAATCGCCGAATTCCCTACACCAACCTGCTTGACAGAACTACGATCTTTTATGGGCCTTATCAACCAGCTTGGTGACTTCACGACAGCGGTCAGTACAACTGCTGATCCATTGCGTGATATACTGAAGAGCAAGAACGAGTTTCGATGGACTGAAACACACAGCAAAGCCTTTCAAGCCACCAAGAAAGCGTTGGTAACTGCTCCTACACTGACACACTTTGATCCATCAAAACCAACGGCGCTACACACAGATGCATCGTGACGCAAAGGTCTGGGCTATGCTCTTTTGCAGCAACACGCAGACAAATGGCGACTGATTCAGTGCGGATCACGCTTTCTTACAGACACGGAAAGTCTCTATGCCATGGTGGAATTAGAGCTACTGGCAGCCACCTGGGCAATGAAGAAGTGTCGAATTCAACTACTCGGACTGTCACATTTTGAGTTGGTCGTCGATCACAAACCATTGGTGACAATTCTCGATCGCCATCGCCTTGACGATATCGACAACACGCGTCTTCAACGTCTCAAAGAAAAGACATCACTCTTCTCGTTCACGACGCGCTGGACAAAGGGCAAAGACCATTGCATCCCAGATGCTTTGTCACGTGCACCTGTGTCGGATCCATCAGAGAAGGATCAAGAAGCAGAAGAAGAAGTAGAACACCACGTTCACGCGGTAACCATCAATGCATCCAGAATGGTACATGAAGACGACCAAGATGATCAGCAAGATCACCTGTGTGACCCGATACTAGATCGACTTAGAACAGTCACTATGCAAGACGAAAAGTACAAAACTCTCATTGACAACGTCCAGAATGGCTTCCCGTCTTCAAGAGACAAAGCAAACGCAAGTGTCATACCATTCTGGAACATCAGAAACGAGCTGTCAGTGGACGACGGGATAATCCTGTATGGACCTCGTATTGTCGGGCCAAAGTCAGCTCGACGTGAAGTCCTAGCGCGTCTTCATGACTCGCACCAAGGGACCGATAGAACGAAACGCAGGGCGAGACAAAACGTATACTGGCCTGGCATTAGTAACGATATCGCTACGACAGTGGCAAGTTGCAATAAATGCCAAGAACTCCGACCTTCTCAGCAACGCGAACCACAGAGATCAGAACCTCTACCAAACAGGGTGTTTGAAGATGTGTCAGCAGACTTCCTCCACTACGCCGGACGAGATTATCTCGTCTATGTAGATCGACTCTCAGGATGGCCTGTGGTCTTCCATTTCCCAAAGGCTAAGACTACATCCCGCCACACCATCTGTGCATGTCGACGTGCATTCGTGGAGCTTGGAGTCCCAGTGCGATTTAGACCTGATGGTGGTCCTCAGTTCGCGTCTCGTGAGTTTAACCAGTTCTTAAAACGCTGGGGCGTTCGTCCCGCACCATCCACACCACATTACCCCCAATCTAACGGACATGCCGATGCTGCGGTGAAAACAATGAAAAAACTCATTGCAACAACAACCGTGAATGGAGATATGGACGATTAGAATTTCCAGCGAGGACTTCTAGAATACCGCAATACTCCTCGTGCAGGTGGCCTCTCCCCTGCACAAATCCTATTTGGACACCCACTGCGATCGGCAGTACCTGCACACCGACAATCGTTTGCAAGCAAGTGGCAAAATGTGGCGGATAAGCAGGATACTGGCTGCGGGCAAACACATGCACGGGGCGAAGAGCGTTACAACAGGCAATCTCGTCTTCTACCACAGCTACACATTGGCGCACAAGTAAGATTGCAAAATCCCCTTACAAAAAAGTGGGATAAAGTAGGCGTGATCGTCGGAATTGGCCGACATCGCGACTATCATGTGAAACTGCCCAGTGGTCGTGTCTACTGGCGCAACCGCCGATACATCAAACCGGACACGGTATACTCGGGAGAGAACGATGTTCGTATCCACAATACTGCGGAAGGTAGCAACACTGACCACGTTGAACGAGACATTCCGCCGTCCTCCCACAACGAACTGCGACGTAGCAAACATCAGAAGATGCCTCCCAGTAAACTGCGACTCTAAGTCCTTCAATGCTCGGACTTTAAAAAGTAGTCTCCCCTCAAAAAATGAGACCTCCCGTCTCTGACGAGAGACCACGAGGAAGATCAACATCGCTTAACAGTGATTTGATGGCTCACGCTATTGTGTAACAATTAACCGTTTCTGGTACGTAATAAACAATGTTTGGTTCTGTTGCTATATCTCATTGAGTATAAGCTTTAACAGTAACTAGTTGACATGACATAAGGAACACGAGGGAACGTGGTGGAAGGGAATACACAGCTAAACGGGGTGGCATAAGAAACACGAGGGAACGTGGTGGAAGGGAATACACGACTAAACGGGGTGACATAAGGAGCACGAGGGAACGTGGTGGAAGACACTAAACGGGGTGATATAGGGGACACGAGGGAACGTGGTGGAAGACACTAAACGGGGTGACATAGGGGACACGAGGGAACGTGGTGGAAGGGAATACACGACTAAACGGGGTGACATAAGGAGCACGAGGGAACGTGGTGGAAGACACTAAACGGGGTGATATAGGGGACACGAGGGAACGTGGTGGAAGACACTAAACGGGGTGACATAGGGGACACGAGGGAACGTGGTGGAAGGGAATACACGACTAAACTGGGTGACATAGGGGACACGAGGGAACGTGGTGGAAGGGAATACACGACTAAATGGGGTGACATAAGGAACACGAGGGAACGTGGTGGAAGGGAATACACGACTAAACTGGGTGACATAAGGAACACGAGGGAACGTGGTGGAATGGAATACACGACTAAACGGGGTGACATAAGGAACACGAGGAAACGTGGTGGAAGGGAATACACGACTAAACGGGGTGACATAAGGAACACGAGGGAACGTGGTGGAAGGGAATACACGACTAAACGGGGTGGCATAAGGAACACGAGGGAACGTGGTAGAAGGGAATACAAGACTAAACGGGGTGACATAGGGACACGAGGGAACGTGGTGGAAGGGAATACACGACTAAACTGGGTGACATAAGGAACACGAGGGAACGTGGTGGAAGGGAATACACGGCTAAACGAGGTGACATAGGGGACACGAGGGAACGTGATGAAAGGGAATACACGACTAAACGGGGTGACATAATGATACACTGTGGTAGAGTGTGCTGAGTAAGTCAGACGAGAAACATTATAACCAAATGTCGACGTGACAGTTTGTATACCGGGGAAGGCAATATGGTGGATAAGGTCTTGGGCCCTGACAGGGGTGGATATATTCTTGTATACGTGTCCACAAACAAATCCTTTCCCATACACCGTAACCCGTTGTCGAAGACATCGTCTCTTTGTCGCAGCTTCGTTGCCGCCTACCGCAACGACTTCAAGTCGGTGTTGGATTCACTGTTCACGGTGGCAGACCAGGAGTGGCTCGTGTCCATCCTACGTCGGGAACTCGTCGAGGACGAGCAGGACACAGTGACACAAGCCAACTACAGAGGTACGAGTGCGTCTGTGTGTGTGTGTGCGCGCGCGCGCGCGAGCGTGTGTACGTGAGTGTGTGTGCGTGCGTGCGCGCGTGTGTGTTTGTGTGTGTATGTATATATTTTTCAAAATTAAAGATTGAATAATGTTATTGTCCGTTTAAAACATTGCATTAAGAAGGATATATATGTAAGTAGTATATGTGTACTTTAGGATTAAATGAGTGTCCAATATATATACATATATATATATATATATATGAGAAGTAGACTCGTTCCACAAAACAAAACATCAATTATATAATTATCCTGGATATTGTAATATGATTAGATTTTAGCGAACGGCATTTTACATTTTCTTATGAGAGTGACCTGCCGGAAATATAACTCTCGAACTCATTCTAACGCAATCTGGACTAGCCAACATATGCAGTGTTATGGCATCTGTGTCGTCATATAGGTCAGAGACTCCACCATTGCCCTGAAGTACTTTGTTCATCTGCTCGTGGGATTGATCTTTTGTCATGAGGCTGACTTTGAAGTTTCACTTGAGATACTCCGCATACACCGTTGGCTGCTTCACTGCGAGTTCGACCATGTCTCTGACGTGAATCGGCAACCAGCACAAAGCGGATTGTCTTTTGCTCCACATCTCGAACGACTCAGGAGATCCCTGCACATTGAACGTGTACTGGGAGTACGCATTTCGTTTCAACAGAGAGAGAGAGAAACGAGTGAAACTTGATTAGCATATCGTGTGCGCTTGATGTGATTGGTCATTGAGAACAGACTGAACGCGACCACAGGAACAGGAGAGTACGTTCGCCTGATTGAGAGCAGTGTCCCAGCCAGACCCTTGTAGTAACTTGCCCATCATATCAGCTGGCACTTATCCTCGATATATAAGGCACACAGCTGCATGATGAACTTATCCTCACCCAGTATGTCGGGACATTGCAACTACATTTTTTTGCATATGGTGTAGAGAGGCTGGTCGGCGCCAAGGACAGGGGTCTGACCGGGGTTGATGAACTCGACTACAGTTATCGATATTGCTATTAGCACCATGAACAACAACATTGAAGAAACTCAACATTGTTTCTTCTACGGGCAAACTGAGACAATGGGACGAGAAGAAACCATTGAATGGCTCTTATTTCTTGAGTATTCGCTTTCTTAGCGCCATAGCGCCCCGGATAAATAAGAGAGCTTCATCTTTATCAATCTGCGAGGAATTATAGGTTTGTGCTAGCACGGTGCCCACCCTATTCCTGCGTCTTTACAAAACATTATTTTCTTTGTAGACAATTTCAGGGGAATGCCTCTTGGCCGTTTTGTATATTATTTTAATCATTTTCAGCTGCCACATTATCCCACCTCAACATCATCTGCATCAGCCATTTTGATATCACGTGACCTTATGTAGCCAGGTGTAGATTAGAACTTGAGTACATTTTCATTTGGTACCCGGACGTACGATCATTTTATTCGTTATAATCACATAGATGAGAAAAATCACCAAAACAGAACTTAGAGACATCTGCCGTGACCCTGCAGTGAGTATATCAATGGACGCAGAATAAGCATACTGCAAGTTCGTATGCCTAAGTCTTATGCCGGCAGTGACTAAGGTACTTTTTCTACTAGGAGCATCAATTGTCAAAACATATATTATATTTATTATTGCAACACATTGATATTTATATGGTGATAAAATGTGAATAACATGCTTGCGATATAACGCTGTATACAGTGATCCTATGTTCAAATTGTTTTAATTTTGAGCCAAAAACGCCTTGAATTTGATTTTTGTCATGTGACCTCGACATGGAATCGACTAAATAACACCAGAAATGGGTTCCCCATTCTCGAAAACCCCAAACAGTGGTCTAATTTATGGTTCTACTACTTTTGGTTCTCAAGTTATTACACAGCCTATTTCTGGACGGCGGCCATATTGAATTTGTCAAATATGGCCGCCACTGCGTGAGCTCAGCTCGGCTCCCGCGAAAAAATGAGATGTCGTGGCCATATCTAATGCTGATCGGAAAATGGTGCTTGTAGAAAAAATTGAACAATCGAGGTGTCTTTTGAGGATAAGCTCCCTGACTAAAACGACGACGAAAGCAAAGATGGAATGACAGCATAAAAGGAGACATTACGCGGGAAGGGGTGAACAGCCAAGAATGGAAGGTCGTTGCAGACAACAGACAGAGATGGAGGGAAATTAAGAAGCTACTGAGTGTCGTGGACCCCACCCCGCAAGGGAACCAGGGGAAGAAGAAGTGACCTACTGGAAATATAATAGTTCACTTAAAGCTGTGCAGTTTAGCAGTATATCGAATTCCCCACGTAATTATATTTTTGATGTTTATATCACATGCTTTTAAATCCACATCTCAACATTTAATATGCTATAAACAAAATTGCAGCAATAACATTTCAATGACACAATGTCTGTCAAAGCTATTAATACAGAGAGATTACGTACTATGTGATATATGATTGGCATTACTCGTTTATCAAGGAAATATGGATAATTTCAGTAACGAATAATGTCGTGTAAACAGCTAATCTGAAAGAAATCACGGACATTTGTATGTCAAGAATCCATTTACGTACAAATATGCATTAAAACTACAAATTAGTTTAAAATAATGCATTATTTGGTATATCGATGGATGTGAAATAACCAATGCACACAATAGATAGCCCCTCTACACCAGGGCCATATGCGGTACTTCAACTCCTTACGGGCTAAATTTTTCAAAACTAGCCGAGTTACTAGGCGTTGCCCGTGGAAAAAAGTATGTATATGATACTCCGAGATCTATATCTACGAACCACACCAATGGGCCCGCTAGATCACATGAAACATTTCAGTCCTATACATATACATACAAAACTAACGGAGATATGGGTCCACAGACAGACAGGCAGGCAGGCAGGCAGGCAGGCAGGCAGGCAGGCAGGCAGGCAGGCAGGCAGGCAGGCAGGCAGGCAGGCAGGCAGGCAGGCAGGCAGGCAGGCAGGCAGGCAGGCAGGCAGGCAGGCAGGCAGGCAGGCAGGCAGGCAGGCAGGCAGGCAGGCAGGCAGGCAGGCAGACAGGCAGGCAGGCAGACAGACAGATTTCCGCATTGTTGTATAATAATATATTACAAACAAATGTTTGACTGACGTGCTGATCGTGCTGCAGACTTCTGCATGGAGGACGGGGAGCTGCAGCCGTTCTGGATGCGGGTGCAGGAGCAGGCCGTCGAAAGCTACACGATGAAGGAGGTCTTCGACATGGACTCGTCCGTGCGGGTCGAGGCCATCGAGAACCTGGGTGAGTCGACGGCACGCTGACGTGTCAAGTGTATCGAGTTGGCGGTAGAACTCACGCTTTTTTTTCATTTTCTTCATAATCCCACAATCTACCACTATGAAATCTACTACGAAACCACAATTGTAAGGTTACACATATTTATTTGTTCAATTTAAATCCCGATGTACAAACATTTCACTTAGAAAATGCTTCAACACTAAGTACGTACACTCTAACTTTGAACAATTATCTTGCCATGAGCGAAGGAAACACTTCCAAACTCCCCTCTCATAACCGCAGTGCTTCGTAAACCGTCCTAACATCTTATTACTCGGCCACTCTGTGCACGAACATCCTGCTGCTTTACTTAGTCTTCTTTCGGTGTTACGGTGTCACTAGCCGTTTAATGGTTGTGGGCTGTGGCGAGATTCATTTCTCTTCTGAGCTTCTACGCGCCTAGAAAGCTGCGTATACCCGGGTAGTCCTACTAAAGACAAACCCTAGTATTCGATGACATATAAAAAGTGTTTACTCCTTCTTGAAATGTTCACATATTATAAAGATGTTTATGTGTTACTGAAATATCGAAAAAATCATAGGTCACCGTACTAAAATCTGATCCATGGGGTCATAAAGTGAATTGGAAAATGAACAAGTAGGAAAACCATTTTTCCTTGTCTAGACAAATTTGTCGTGTCTTACATGCATCAACAATACAAAACAACATTCATGCCATCAACAATATAACTCATGCCATCAACAATATAATTCATGCCATCAACAATATAACTCATACCATCAACAATATAATTCATGCCATCAACAATATAATTCATGCCATCAACAGTATAATTCATGCCATCAACAATATGATTCATGCCATCAACAATATGATTCATGCCATCAACAATATAATTCATGCCATCAACAATATAACTCATGCCATCAACAATATAAAACATAAACTTTTATACAATGTAACAAACATAACAATTAGCTATGGTGTTTAAAGTATAATTAAACAAGATGATTTTTTTGACATTTATTTATTATTTTCTTTAAAATTTAATACAGGTATCTAATAGTCATTACGCCGTCTTGAAATTTTGACATATTACAAAGATGGCTATGTATTTGTGGAAAAAATTAAAATGTTTAGTCCACGTGGTAAAACGTGAATCGGAGAATGCATATCTATGTTTCCTTTCCTTCTCGTGCCTAACACCTATCAATTGTATTAAATATACACTTTTCTACAATACAACAAAAATAACAGCCAGCATTATTGTTCAAACTGTAATTAAATAAGATTTCTTTTGACATTTATTGAGTTTTTTACATTTATTTATTATTTTCTTTACAATGGAATACAGGTATATAATAGTCATTACACAGTCTTAAAATATTACAAAGATGGCTGTATATTACTGGAATGTCAACAAAAAGCATAGGTCATCGTATTAGATTTGGATCCGTGGGGCATCAAGTGAATCGGAGAATGAATCTCTATTTTCCTTGTCTAGACAAATTGCTTATGCCTGACATGTTACATTACACAAATTCACACGTGAAATTGCGTACACAGCAATGACGTTGTCATGCCTACAAACAAATTGTACCACTCCTCCAGCGATCCCGCCACCGTCCATTTTGTCAAATTACGTCACTGAGCTAGTTAATGCCACTGCCACTGCGCGCTACAGTGGCGCTGCATGCGATACTATGGTATGTCTTTAAAGGGGGATTGATTGTTCCGTTAGGTAATTTTTACGTGGAATTTCGCTTAATTGTACCTTGTGATTTGGTGTGTGTGTGTGTGTGTGTGTGAGCGCGCGCGCGCGTGCGTGTGTATGTATGTGAACCTTCCTACTTCAAAGGTATTCCTGGTAGGGACAAACGTCAGTGGAACAAGTGCCAACTACAGGCAATAAATAGGCCAGTATTAAATGTTGTAAACACAACATTTGATACTGGCCTATTGTTTGATATTTTGTGGGCGCAACTGTAAAAAACTGTAAAATTGTATACACTCTTTCGGTCTTGTTATGTACTAAACTCTAGCGGTATATCTTCCACCTATTTTCCAGTATTTAGAACACTATATTTGTAAACACCCGTGAACGGGGGTCATTAGTCCCGGATTTGATGGTGTATAAATAAAGTTTATTATTATTATTATATAAATAAATGTTTATAAATGAGAAACGCAGACCTTTAAAGGGAGCCAGTATGTTAC
>OZ023213.1:45200167-45201593 GCA_963995525.1 Escarpia spicata
AAAACCAGTTGACAGTTAACGCCAATCCGAAACAAGTGCAACGGATCCGTTCGAAACACATTTCATAGTTTGCCTTCTAAGTTTATCAACAAGAAATATGCACAAGCGAATTAACCGGTAATATTATTACTAGTTATGATTGCTTTTGGGAGGAAATTAGTCTGAAACGCGAGAAGCACAAAAATCGAACCGGTGGAGAAGTTTTAACTACGATATAAACGTGAACAACTGGGCGTTGTTTGTCAAACATAAATTGCTCGACAATATGGATAGAAATATGTAATTTTGTTATATTTTCGCATGCGGTGTCATCTATATTCTGATTGGTTGAGGTCATTGTTTTTTGTACTTATTCAGTAACCGACGTCGGTGAATATAATTGGGGATTTTCTACACACAACGGTCCTCCAAACGATACATATAAACATATTAACGTATCCATGTCTAATATATAAAGCAGGGCAATGTTGACACGGCCAGGTAGATAAATATGACACCGGATTGGGTAAACGAGGTCACGAGTAATGACATCCACAGCAAGGTAAGAACGTTATCACCACATGCACTTATTAAGAACGAATAACCACAATAATAACGCTGTATAATGTTTACGTTAAGTCTGTAAACCCTGACTAAATCTAACAAATAGCATCATCTACGATATGCTGTAGAAACAATATGCATATTCATCGGTAATCAATGTAAACAATATAAAATAATCAAAGCAAAACTTCACCCCAAAATAACAAAAAAATTAGTTCCGTGATGTATCGATTAAGACGCAACAAAGTTGACATGAACTCAAAGTTGTATTCTCTTCTGTAGTTTATTTTCTGATAGGGAAGGTATGTAGATAAGTATTGCCCATTGCCCGCTATAATCCGTGATAACGTTGGTCAGTGTTCTATCGATTGATAGATATATGTATTCTAATAAGGACGTGTCCAAAGCGTGTCAGATCGCTATCATTTTGTCCCAGTGCAAAGACGTATTGTTCCTGCGCGGTCGTCTGGTCTCAGTTGGGTGACTTTCGACGCCTGATGTGATCCAGGTTACAATACTTGCGCATAATCACTTATTGTTACGCGACGTCGACCAGGATTATAGATGGGACAAAGGACTCTATACAAGGCGATTGCAGTCTCTGTGCTCGGGGTCTTTGTGATTTTCTTCCAGCTCCTCCAAGGAAATGGGGAAACGCGCTTCAATCATGTTGTCGCATTGCAAATAGACAACACAACCCGGGCAGCAGGAATGTATCTCAGAACAGATGCCAGATTCTATGGCAGGAGACTTCTTCAGGAAAATGTGTCGGCAGTCAATGACGAGGAGGTAGGCAGACGGCATATGTGTACCGTCGTTACTGTTTCTTATTGCTCTGTCTGTCTGTCTGTCTGTCTGTCTGTCTCTCTCTCTCTCTCTCTCT
>OZ023213.1:45201793-45204293 GCA_963995525.1 Escarpia spicata
CAACTGTTTATTCCATCATTTATGTAGCTGAATGAACGTGGAGTTAACACAGTTACCCAATCTTCGAAACGGCAGCAAGAGGATTCGAAACCGGGTTCTCTCGATTAAAAATCTGATATTCGAACTACTACGTCACCCATTGCGATCAAAAACAAATCCATACAAGCTCGTCGTGAAGAATGTTATCTCGGATTCGTGCACATTTTGTGCACGATTAACTCAAGTTGTTTAATTTTAGACATCCATATCATGACGAGAGATAACACGTGACCTAGGTCGTATCGGGAAAATAATTAAATTATATATATGTTTGTAAACGCGCATGTCGAAAGTAAGTAAGTAAGTACATTTTCGTTAGCCCACAGAACCGTGCCAGTCCTGATGTTCGTAAAGATATATAAGCAATTGCTTAAGGACAATATACATTCTGATAGTTGTTGTTGATTATATTACAGTAAACAATGTGTGACAGCGTATAATCTGAAATTGTTAATTGTTATGAGGAACAGGGCATGCCAGTCTCATTTACATTTTGTTACAGTAACTTACATTATTAATTCCGTTTGTTGCTTTACTTACAGGTTTAGAAATACGTCCCCGACAACATTAAAATCATCTTAGGCCTATTTTCTGTAGGATCTGTTGTATTACCATTTACATTATTGGTTTTACTGGACTGAAAACTTTGGAAACACCTTTGCTAATGAGTTGATAGGTTTTTCAATGGCATCTCGAGTGTTAGACGTGACGTTGTTGACAATAAAACGTTCATAGTGTCGGTGAAACGTGAGTCGCATATGTGATGTTCCGTCGGGTTCGAATCCTTCGCGGCAGACAGCGGTAGATATATGTGAACGAATACTTTTGTGCAGTAACCACCCTCAGTGCCAGCATAGAAAGGTCGGCTGGGCGATAATGTTCTGAAAAAGGCTGACTAGTTGGATGAGACCTCATAAGACCATAACATTCTAACCACAATAATATACAGACTAGTCAGTTAACAGAACGTTGATGAGTGCTGGAAAGAACTAGAACTAGAACATTTACCTTTTTAATTATTAATCAGAGTACTGAAATTCGCGACAAGATCGCGGTTGGTCGTAACCGTGCAAGTGTTTAATCGTGTTGTTCCCAGTAGTAATGTGTCAGTATTGTAACCGTGTACACGTCTGCACCACTTACGTCTGATTTCGTAGAGTTGTCACGTAGAGACTGTGTAGTGGTCCCTTAAATTGCCAAATAGTATCACGGTTGTTTCTATTTTTGTTTCGTTTCGTTGCACATTCTAAGGTTTTAACATCAATTTTATTCAGGTATGTTTTATATAATTTTTAATATATATATATATTGTCAATGTTCTCCTATTTAATTATATATATAATTATTAGTTTGTCGCACGTTGTCCCGCAGTGCCGTAGCGTGCACCTGGTGCTAGGAAGGGCCGAGAAGTGCGAGTTTGTGCTGCACACGGACGATTGTAAGGACGACGACGGCTTCTTCCGGTACAGTGAGTTCGTCTACTGTCTACTCGGTGACGCACTTCCGGCGGCAGTCTCGCTACTGGTGAGTTTTCTACGTCCTACTTTGGCTGCAGACCAGTGTTGTTATTCCCCTTTGATAACGACGCTACAAGTCAATCAGGCAATTCCGCATCTTGAGTACGATTCGATTAAAAAATAAATAAAGCAGACTAAAACTTTACGGACGAGTCGCGTCTTGACGAATATGCCGTGTTTTAGTTTCGGTGGTATGTGTCGGAATATTTCTGACGTGTCTGTAATGAACTATCTAAACTATTTGCGCGTCGTGTTGGTATTTAGGTTATCCTTGTATATAAATAGTTTGGCCCGATTACAAAGATTAACCTGTATTGGCAGCATAACAACAATACTTAAACATTCACAATACCTGATTACATCAGTCGTGTTACAGAAATAAGTCCTACATTAGCCTATCACCTTGATGATGTTGTCTTTGTTGTAGTCGTCGTCACCACGGAGATGATGTTGTCTTTGTTGTAGTCGTCGTCACCACGGAGATGATGTTGTCTTTGTTATAGTCGTCGTCACCACGGAGATGGTGTTGTCTTTGTTGTAGTCGTCTCCATGGAGATGGTGTTGTCTTTGTTGTAGTCGTCGTCACCACGGAGATGGTGTTGTCTTTGTTGTAGTCGTCGTCACCACGGAGATGATGTTGTCTTTGTTGTAGTCGACGTCACCACGGAGATGATGTTGTCTTTGTTGTAGTCGTCGTCACCACGGAGATGGTGTTGTCTTTGTTGTAGTCGTCGTCACCACGGAGATGGTGTTGTCTTTGTTGTAGTCGTCGTCACCACGGAGATGGTGTTGTCTTTGTTGTAGTCGTCGTCACCACGGAGATGGTGTTGTCTTTGTTGTAGTCGTCGTCACCATGGAGATGGTGTTGTCTTTGTTGTAGTCGTCGTCACCACGGAGATGATATTGTCTTTGTTGTAGGCGACGTCATCACGGAGATGGTGTTG
>OZ023213.1:45211793-45574293 GCA_963995525.1 Escarpia spicata
GATTAATGCGGAACTTTGGCCCGATATGAGCTGGTACGCCAAGATCTACGAAATATTTAAGGTGACATGACTAATTTTGTGGAAGAGTTTACAGCTCGTTTACTCACGAATCCCTTGTCAGTTTTATCTTTAATGTCTGTACTGTAGTTTATGTAAATATCTCCATGTTAGTGCAGTTCGTTCAAGTTGTTATAAACATAATATTTCCATTTACAAACATAGTTTCAACTTCCAACTTTGCTAAGCAAAGGTTTTGATTAAAATGATGTAGTAGTCAATATATTATTTCCAAAAACTAAAAAGTATGTATCACAATTATTGCAAAACAAAGTTAGTATTTTAACATATAAACTGTAGTATAAATGTATAAGCAACGATGTACTGGAAATGGAATGCTTCCAAGAGAAGTCAAGATGGTGTTCGATTTAACAGGTCTGCCAGGGAGTAAAGTGTAAAGCGCTTTGAGCAGTCCTGACGGCTGGATAGCGTGCTATATAAGAACTTACCTTTTTAAAGGATGACACATGCACGCACGAAAGCACCCACGCACGCAAGCTAGCAAGCACACACCCCTCCCCCCAGACACAGATACACACACTCGCACGCACGCACGCACGCACTCACACACACACACACACACACACACACACACACACACACACACACACACACGCACGCACACGCACACGCACACACACACACACACATATACACACACTCGCACGCACGCATGCACACACACATACATTCTCTCTCTCTTTGCTGTACTAGTCTCCTCTCGTGTTTGTCATCACTCTCGTGTGTCCCGTTGTCAACTACGACGTCGAGGACACCCACAACTGGAACCGATATCTGCAGACCCTGCAGTGCGTCATCTCGCCGACAGTCTGCGTGATGCTGGCCAAACGTAAGTCGTTGTATCTGTGGCGCAGTGATTAGAACATCCGACATTCAATCGAGACAATGCATTAATGCATCACTTGTTATGGTAACAACGTGCTGGAATGATTGCATTTTAATACTTTCCCTTTCCATTTTTTTGTTTTTGCATGTTGTTGTTTCTTCTTCTTGTCGTTGTTGTTGTTGTCGTCGTTGCTTTTTTTTGCTGCTGCTGCTGCTGTTGCTGATATTGTTTTGATATTGTGTTGATATTGTAGTTGATATTGTTGTTATTATTTGTTATTATTTGATATTGTTGTTATTATTTGTTGTCGCTGCTTTTTAATAAATTAACATTAATTCATGCACTCATTCATTATTCGCCCAGACGCTACCACCTGACTTGACTGTTGTGTGTCGCAGTTGGTCTGGTGCGTCTCAACGGAGTGTTCCCCGTCTACGGCCTCACGTTGACGGTGGGTGTCGCCCTCGCCTTGACGGTCTTCTTCACGTCCACCAACGACCGCCAGCCGCCCTACCACTCCGTGAGTACACGCATGCACAAACACCGTCTAGAGTGGTAACACTGTGGACGATGGGCCTTCGAAGGGAAAACTGAGTCCCCCCTCTGGCTTTGGGATCAGATTTTTATGTAAGACCTGTTGGGCCATTACGTGGAAACATGGCAAACTAAAGGGTGACTAAATGTGGCCCGTCGTGCCTCCTACTGCCTCCTACCGCCGGGATCCCAAATATTATACAAATAAGAACAATTATAAAAGTAGTACCCACCTTGCAACTTGATATATTTTTATACTGGTATCGTCGTCGTCGTCGTCGTCGTCAATGATATTCTAATTTGACGAATTAATTTGGTTTATTCCTCGTTGTTCAAGTCAGCAGTGATTGTTGACGTAAAATAGTTCCTATACCAGCAATTAATATACATAATATATTGATATTTAATATATTGAATGAAAAACAACACGCACGCACGTCCCCGAGACACGCATACACACACACGCGCGCGCGCGCACACACACACACACACATACACACACACACACACACACACACACACACACATACAAACATATGTAATGCACGGTGTAGCCGTCTAGCGGCAACTATACGGGTCTAATTTTGATAGGTATTGTCCTATGCTTCCGTTCCAGGCGTTTGGCTTCGCTGGCTTTCTCATCGCCATGGTCTGGATTTACGTCATAGCAAATGAAATCGTCAACTTGCTTCAGGTGGGTGTCGGTGTATTATATCGTGGAGCGCAGTGGTGCAGTGGCTAGAGCTTCGGACTCTCGGCTGAGAGAACGCAGGTTCGAATCCTGTGCTGCGGTGTCGAACCTCGGGCAAGTTCGTTCATTCTACGTTGCTCCAGTTCACTCAGATGTGTGAATGAGTACATGGCTATAGACAGTGTCGGATATTTGTGTACGAATAGTCTTCGCGCATTAATTGCAGCGTGGCTGGATGTTTCCCAGAGAAGTTCGATTGAACATGTCTGCTAGGGAGTAAAGTACAAAGCGCTTTGGGCAGTCCCGAGGACTGGATACTGCGCTATATCAGAATTTTATGAAAGGTTCTTGCATTTACATTTAAATGCAAGAACCTTTCATTAAATACATATCTGGTTGTGGAAATTTAAATCAAATTACCAACGTACTGAATTCTGCCATTGTGATAGCTACCACATGCGGACTAAATCTATAGCTACCACATGCGGACTAAATCTATAGCTACCACATGCGAACTAAATCTATAGCTACCACATGCGAACTAAATCTATAGCTACCACATGCGCACTAAATCTATAGCTACCACATGCGAACTAAATCTATAGCTACCACATGCGCACTAAATCTATAGCTACCACATGCGAACTAAATATATAGCTACCACATGCGCACTAAATCTATAGCTACCACATGCGAACTAAATCTATAGTTTAAACATTACAAGACACACAATGAACACTTTGAAAATGGATATTTTCAATAACATTATATCACTTATGATTGCTAGGCTGTCTTTCTGGTATATAAATGGCAAAGGCAATACACGTAATATCAATGCCTTAATATGCGTGTCAAAGGTACATTTACACAAAAGTCAACGACTTCGTATTTACCGTCTTCAAACAGTTGCACTTTCACTAGTATTATATTTAAACATGTTGTCTTGTATATACTGTTGCCAATGTTTGAATACAAATGTTCATTAAATCATTCTATGACTAACCGTTTTCCCAACAGTCGTTAGGCAGCGTTTACGTCGTGGCTACGGTTCCATTGATCAGTTCCTATGATTAAAACATCGTTGTTAGAACGATGGTACTTTATTATTTGAACGCAAGATTGCATGCCTGGCTTGTTACTCAAACGTTAACACAGGGACGTGTTTGTAGAACTTTGGCGTTGTTCTGAATATAAGCAACTCTATTCTGGGCCTGACCCTGCTGGCATGGGGAAACAGTATCGGAGGTAAGTGTCAAACGTCTTTCCTGTTTAGCCCAGTGAGTGAAGGAGTTCGTTCCAAAAGTGCAAGTTTTCTTTCGATCGTTGTTGCCGTTTAAATACAGAGGAGCAACGGAATTGGGTCAGGATCTGAATGTAAAGCAGGGTAAGACAGTTAATTAAATACAAAGTTAATGGTTTCTCAAGTTCAGCCACTTCCAACTCACGATCACACGTACGCGCGCACCAACATCCGCACACGCATATATACATGCACGCACACAGGCACACGAGGTCACACGCACGCACGCACGCACGCACCCACCCACACACACACACACACACACGCACGCACACACACACACACACACACACACACACACACACACACACACACACTACAAACATCAGAATAACATCATACGGTGTACAGTAATATGTTCAAGTGGAATAGGGAAGTTAAAGCAGTGTAACTTTCCACACTTTCCACGATACGAACTAAACGTAAGCAGGTATACATGTTATCACTGTGGAACAAAATATATCCTAATAACTTAATTACTGTATTGCCTCACACTAATTGTTTGCTTGATATTGTTCAAGGTAAAAACGTACATAATTCGTTTATTTTATTTCTGGATACTGACTAAACTAGTTATGTTCGTTTATTCATCCACGGAACTCAAAGGCTTATAGATTTAAAAGTTTGTTGAGCATGTACTTGTTTCCGACAATTCAGTGTATTACTTTGGCGTGTGCATAGGTGAGACGATTAATGTGTATTTCGTGGTGTGTGCAATTGGAGGGCAGACATGTGGTTTTCTGACACACCCCTCCAAGTAATAGGTGGCGCGACGTAAACAATGACATTTTAAACAGCACTGTCCCCCGTGTTCGGATGTCATGAGTTCAGAGTCGAGACAGCGGATAAGCTGAAGTTACTGCAGCGATGAACAATTTCCAACAGCGCCCCCGTCCCCCTTCTTCTGATGTCACAGTCGAGACAGCCACGAGGCGATGGAAGATGTCAAAATATGCGGCGGCGAAAATTTGTCGATGGTGCTGAAGCTCCGGTAGCCCCCCCCCCCCCATATGAATTTCGTTCCCGCGCCACCGGACGTGTGGCATGACTAGAATTGTATTTATTATTGACTAATTGATGTAGCTTATGTGGCTACAATGTATTATTAGTTTTAAACATTACAATATAATATCAAGTTCGATAGCTTAAGGATACCTCAATCACAACTAAGAATATTGCTATGGCTACGGAATGAGTTTAAGTTCAAAACACTGTACTGGTGACAATAGCTGACCTTTTTGCTCCACGGGTGGGTGTAAGCTAGTTATTTATCATTATTATTATCTGTTATTCTCCTGTTGTAGACTGGGTTGCTGACACGGTGATGGCAAGACAAGGTTTCGCTCGGATGGGATTCGCAGCATGCTTCGGTGCACCTCTCTTCAGTATCCTTGAGCCACTGACATTGTCAAACAGGCGCGGTCGTAGGCGAGCACAGTCCACTGCTAGACTGGTTCTAGAACCGAGAGACCTTGGTGGTGAACAAGTCCAAAATGAACGTGGCTTAACAATCATAGAGACCAGGAGGTTAAGAGGAAACCAATGGAATTGTTATTAGGGGAGGAAAGAGAGAGAAAGCGACAGGAAGGGAGGGAGAGAGAGAAGGGAGGGAGGGAGGGAGGGGGGACAAGGGAGGGAGGGAGGGAGAGGGGAGGGAGGGAGGGAGAGAGGGAGGGAGGGAGGGGGAGGGAGGAGGGAGGGAGGAGGGAGGGAGGGAGAGAGGGAAGGAGGAAGGGAGGGGGGACAAGGGAGGGAGGGAGGGAGGGAGGGAGGGAGGGAGGGGGGAGGGAGGGAGGGAGGGAGGGAGGGAGGGAGGGAGGGAGGGAGGGAGGGAGGGAGGGAGGGAGGGAGGGAGGGAGGGAGGGAGGGAGGGAGGGAGGGAGGGAGGGAGGGAGGGAGGGAGGGAGGGAGGGAGGGAGGGAGGGAGTCTAACTATGCGGGCGTGGTCTACATCACGCAGAGCTTTGCATCTGATCTCATAAGCCTATTCCCTACAAGCACTTACCACGGTCCCTGTATCGAGTTTCCCCATTTAAGTCAGAATGATATTGTCCGGAAGTGATGCTCTTGATCCTATTGTAATCCTTGTCTACATCACCAGACTTGCTCCTGGGGTTCGGGATACCAATGCTGGTGAGAATGGCCAAAGCTAAGACCACCGAAACAGCGGTAAGTATACCAGAATGCATCCGTAATGACGTCATGCCATTATGACGTCACATCGCTTTTGGCTCCAAACAATGTTGTCACGTTCTTTAGCTAAACCACGCATAACTCCGATTATGACAAATACAAAATGAACGTCTTCAATTCTTCTCCATTCTGTCTTTATTTCTTCAATCTGTACAAAGACTTCCTTGTCAACTTGCCTACTAGTTTTTGTTCTGGGGTAGCAATGTTGGTAAATATAGGTAAGTTTTTATATAGCGCAGTATCCAGCCCTGAGGACTGCTCAAAGCGCTTTACACTTTACTCCCTGGCACACCTATTAAATTGAACACCATCTCGATTTCTCTGGGAACCATTCGACGACGCTGTAATTAATGCGCGAAGACCATTCGTACACAAGCATCCACCACTGTCTATAGATAAGTACTCATGCATCCAGCTGAGTGAACTGAAGCAATATAGAGTAAACGAACTTGCCCAAAGTTCGACATCGCCGCACAGGATTCGAACCCGCGTTCTCTCAGTCGAGAGTCAGGAGCTCTTACCACTGCGCTACTGCGCTCCACACTTGTGGAATTCAGTTGTGTTCAATCGTGTTAAAGCCTGTTAAATCTTGTTAAATCTTGTCAAACTTCCTTGGAAGTGCAAAGGTCATACAATGTGTGTGTCATGTTGTGCAATCTCTGTGTGTCGTTGTAGATTGCTATGAACGGCGTCCAGTTGATTCTGTCGTCGTTCCTGATGGGCGCTCTCGCCGCTTCCGTCCTCGTCCTGATGGCAACGAGATTCCAAGCGAGAAGAGGCTACGGAATCTTCCTCATCTCTCTCTACATCGTCTTCCTCGTCGTCGCTATCCTCACCGAGACTGGCGTTATACTGAAAGAATGGAAACCTTCGTGAAGGAACAATGACGAGCTTCGCGGTATTCGCTCTTTGGGTCGCGTATTTTTTCGACGGCGGAAGTGACGTTCCGCGCGATTTGGAGTTCCGGTTCCGGTTCCGGTTCCTGTTCCTGGTTGCAATGGCGGCATGTCCGCGGTAAATTGTGCCGACTGTTTGAGGACAATGTCACGGTCGTTCTGTTCGCGTTCAATGATTACATACAGGCGCAAGTATTTGCCCACGTGTGGAGTCTCTGTGGACCCACTCTGGTAAATGTGTATTTGATTGGCCTAAATTATGTACGCCGCTAAACAACACACAAGTGTTGTTACATCATGTGTCTACACAAATGTGTAAACACTACAGATATTATTATTAAAAGTGTGATTTTTGAGACGCTTTTAACCGTCCAAATTTTCATCACTTTTATTTTTGAGCGACAATTTGGCCATAATACCATTTTTTTTATACGATATATAATGTGTTGTGATGTAATGAACAAGTAGGCATAGCAAAGATGAAGTAAGTATGTTTTCTAGAAGCATAAATGATGTAGGCCAATCTCACAGATATATACCTGACATCCGTTTACCCACACACACCTCTAGTATGTAAGACAGTGGTAGTGGGACGTGTACATAAATACATGTTTAGTTTAGTTTGTACAACACACCGGACGTGTAAATCTATGATGGTTACCTAATATAAGAAAATGTAGCTCATGCCAACAAAATATAAGGTCGTTCAAAATCACACGACTTTATTTGACAAAAATGTCTGATGCCTGTAAACGCACTGTGGGTTTATATGAGGGACGGTCCTAATGAGGTCATCGTTGGGGTTATTGCCATCGTAATGCGTTGCTTGCATCAGTAGTAGTATTAACAGTTAAAAATGTTATTATAATTTGATTATCAAATTACATAATTAAATATAACTACAATCGGTTTATTATATGTATGTGTGTGTGTGGTATGTTAACGACATCCTCCTAGCCGGTTTGCGAGGATTAATTTACGACCACGCGGAAGAAACGTAACGCTTTTTTTCTTAATTCCCCCTGTTTATGAGTTGTACCTTTCGTTAGGCGGACACAGATCGATTGTTCATATACGTATTTCGGCGATTTGTAGGGGACAATTTACCAAAAGCGTTGACGCGAAAAAACTTTTTCCAAAATTACTTCATAACAAATATCATTTCCGAATACTTCAGGAATCCGTCTTCTGCGTCCGTGTATATCTGGCACCAACGGGAGGATGGGCAGTTTTGCTAGTATATTATGCATAATTAAGTAACCAAAAGTGATTTACATGTAATTACATAATTTGTGAGTAATCATAAATGTCAATCGTGAGTTGTGAACACGTACATAATAATTGGTAACAGAAATCCATAAAATCGCAAATAAACCCGTAGCGCTAGTTTACCGTGCGTGTAGTTTATCATGCGTGTAGTTTACCGTGCGTGTAGTTTATCATGCGTGTAGTTTACCGTGCGTGTAGTTTACCGTGCGTGTAGTTTACCGTGCGTGTAGTTTACCGTGCGTGTAGTTTACCGTGCATGTCGTTTACCATGCGTGTAGTTTACCGTGCGTGTAGTTTACCATGCGTGTAGTTTACCGTGCGTGTAGTTTACATGCGTGTAGTTTACCGTGCAATTTGCTCTGCGAACTTGAATATAGCTACTGGATCTCGCGAGAATTCAGTGGGTAGACCGCAGGCCATTAAAAGGTGGCACGACAACTCTTTGTTTCACAGTATAACCATTTGTTTAAACAAATGTTTTAGCTGTACTAGGCGAAAGGAGTAACCCCAAAACTGATAAATCCGAATAATTACGTGTAAATTTGGTGCATAATTCGAGGGAAATCCCAATATGTTATTGTGTAAATATTGTTCTTGTACTATCGCATTAGAGGTTTATTTGTGTTTGTTACGTGATCCGAATCGGTTAAATAATTGTTACATTGATGTTTTACAACTATAATTTCTCAACATAGTCATCCAGAATAAGTGTTTGCATTGTCACTTATTTAAGTACCTTGTTTTATCTAACAATGACCGAACCTAGAGTATGGGTATATGTATTCTATGTCTGTTTTATCTAACAATGACCGAACCTAGAGTATGGGTATATGTATTCTATGTCTGTTTTATCTAACAATGACCGAACCTAGAGTATGGGTATATGCATGTTATGTCTGTTTTATCTAACAATGACCGAACCTAGAGTATGGGTATATGCATTCTATGTCTGTTTTGTTATTCTACACCTCCTAGTCTTTATATCTTGGGCGCCAAACTTTCAGTGGTTCATCATAAATGAGACAACGTGCAACTGATCCACCGAACTTCCTGCTGATTATTGTTACCCCTGGCAACAGATGATCATTCAGGGTGACGCATCAGACAAGGTTGCTTTAAATGATTTTGACTGCCTAGCATTAAGCAATTTTAATTCTAAGGCAATTGCTGTACTTACAATACCAGTGTTAATACCATCATAAATATGGTGGATAACTCTGGCCTTGTCATCATTACTGATCGGCGGTACAGTTATCAGGTTCTTCAATTCGTTGTTAACTATGTTCGAATCAGACAGATTTCGCAGAAATTCGAACAATCTAGTCTTGACTACGACTGGACTAAGGCCTAGTGGCTCATTTGTTAATATAATATTACGCCATATGGACGGTAGGCCTAAAGAGGCCTCGAGGTACGCAGTAAAGGGCGATCATTCCCACAGACCTTAGGTTTACCTCGTTATTGGGTTTTTAATGCATTTTATTTGGTTCATATTGAAGCAAGGAATCTGGTCATCAGGTTTTATAATACTCTTGGAAACGAGTGTGTAAGTCAGTCGTAGTGGGACGTATACATACATACATGTTTAGATTAGTTTGTACAACACACCGGACGTGTAAATCTATGATGGTTACCTAATATAAGAAAATGTAACTCATGCCAACAAAATGTAAGGTCGTTCAAAATCACACGACTTTATTTGACAAAAATGTGTGTTGCCTGTAAAGGCACTGTGGGTTTATATGAGGGACGGTCCTAAAAAGGTCATCGTTGGGGTTATTGCAATCGAAATGCGTTGCTTGCACCAGTATTAGTATTAATATTACTGTGGCATTTTAAAATATTAGTATAATTTGATTATTAAAATACATAATTAAATATAACTACAATTGGTTTATTATATGTATGTGTGTGTGTGGTATGTTAACGACATCCTCCTAGCCGGTTTGCGAGGATTAATTTACGACCACGCGGAAGAAACGTAACGCTTTTTTTTTTTAATTCCCCCTGTTTATGAGTTGTACCTTTCGTTGGGCGGACACAGATCGATTGTTCATATACGTATTTCGGCGATTTGTAGGGGACAATTTACAAAAAGCGTTGACGCGAAAAAACTTTTTCCAAAATTACTTCATAACAAATATCATTTCCGAGGACTTCAGAAATCTGTCTTCTGCGTCCGTGTATATCTGGCACCAACGGGAGGATGGGCATTTTTGCTAGTATATTATGCATAATTAAGTGACCACAAGTGATTTACATGTAATTACATAATTTTTTAGTAATCATAAATGTCAATCGTGAGTTGTGAACACGTACATAATAATTGGTAACATAAATCCATAAAATCGCAAATGAACCCGTACCGCAAGTTTACCGTGCGTGTAGTTTACCATGCGTATTGTTTATCATGCGTGTAGTTTACCGTGCGTGTAGTTTACCATGCGTGTAGTTTACCGTGCGTGTAGTTTACCGTGCGTGTAGTTTACCATGCGTGTAGTTTACCATGCGTGTAGTTTACCGTGCGTGTAGTTTACCATGCGTGTAGTTTACCGTGCGTGTAGTTTACCGTGCATGTCGTTTACCATGCGTGTAGTTTACCGTGCGTGTAGTTTACCATGCGTGTAGTTTACCGTGCGTGTAGTTTACATGCGTGTAGTTTACCGTGCAATTTGCCCTGCGAACTTGAATATAGCGACTGGATCTCGCGAGAATTCAGTGGGTAGACCGCAGGCCATTAAAAGGTGGCACGACAACTCTTTGTTTCACAGTATAACCATTTGTTTAAACAAATGTTTTAGCTGTACTAGGTGAAAGGAGTAACCCCAAAACTGATAAATCCGAATAATTACGTGTACATTTGGTGCATAATTCGAGGTAAATCCCAATATGTTATTGTGTAAATATTGTTCTTGTACTATCGCATTAGAGGTTTATTTGTGTTTGTTACGTGATCCGAATCGGTTACATAATTGTTACATTGATGTTTTACAACTATCATTTCTCAACATAGTCATCCAGAATAAGTGTTTGCATTGTCACTTATTTAAGTACCTTGTTTTATCTAACAATGACCGAACCTAGAGTATGGGTATATGCATGTTATGTCTGTTTGATCTAACAATGACCGAACCTAGAGTGTGGGTATATGCATTCTATGTCTGTTTTATCTAACAATGACCGAACCTAGAGTATGGGTATATGCATTCTATGTCTGTTTTATCTAACAATGACCGAACCTAGAGTATGGGTATATGCATTCTATGTCTGTTTTATCTAACAATGGCCGAACCTAGAGTATGGGTATATGCATTCTATGTCTGTTTTATCTAACAATGACCGAACCTAGAGTCTGGGTATATGCATTTTATGTATGTTTTATCTAACAATGACTGAACCTAGAGTATGGGTATATGCATTCTATGTCTGTTTTATCTAACAATGACCGAACGTAGAGTATGGGTATATGCATTCTATGTCTGTTTTATCTAACAATTACCTAACCTAGAGTATGGGTATATGCATTCTATGTCTGTTTTATCTATCAATGACCGAACCTAGAATATGGGTATATGCATTCTATGTCTGTTTTATCTAACAATGACCGAACCTAGAGTATGGGTATATGCATTTTATGTATGTTTTATCTAACAATGACCGAACCTAGAGTATGGGTATATGCATTCTAAGTCTGTTTTGTTATTCTACACCTCCTAGTCTTTATATCCTGGGCGCCAATCTTTCAGTGGTTCATCATAAATGAGACAACGTGCAACTGATCCACCGAACTTCCTGCTAATTATTGTCACCCCGGCAACAGATGATCATGCAGGGTGACGCATCAGACAAGGTTGCTTTAAATGATTTTGACTGCCTAGCATTAAGTAATTTTAATTCTAAGGCAAGTGCTGTACTTACAATACCAGTGTCAATACCATCATAAATATGATGGATAACTCTGGCCTTGTCATCATGACTGATCGGTGGTACAGTTATCAGGTTCTTCAATTCGTTGTTAACTATGTTCGAATCAGACAGATTTCGCAGAAATTCGAACAATCTAGTCTTGACTACGACTGGACATAGGGCCTAGTGGCTCATTTGTTAATATAATATTACTCCATATGGACGGTAGGCCTAAAGAGGCCTCGAGGTACGCAGTAAAGAGCGATCATTCCCACAGACCTTAGGTTTACCTCGTTATTGGTTTTTTAATGCATTTTATTTGGTTCATATTGAAGCAAGGAATCTGGTCATCAGGTTTTATAATACTCTTGGAAACGACATGATGAGGCCTTCGCTCAACCACGTGACACTACAGCTATGATGATGATGAAGATGACGATGATGATGATGATGAAGATGATGATAAAGATGACGATGATGATGATGATGAAGATGAATACTCTTTATTACATTAATTATATAATAACTATTTTTTAAAGTATACGGTCCGCCAGATTGGGTTATAAACCCGAAACTGTGTTTGCAATTTGAATGTTTCGACTACAAAATGTTCCAATTATAAACGAAACATTCAGATTATATCATTATACACCGATTATAGCGGACTCCGGGTGGTTTAACAGCAAGTACCTTTGGCTTTGAATATTGGCACGTTCGCTCTGATACCCACATTCAAGACAATTATTCAGCGAACTTCCTGCCAATAATTACCACCCAAGCTGATACAAGAGACGCTGTACAGACAACGCCGTTTTATTTTTGTATTAAAAAAATATAACTATAGTAAGTCAACTAGTCGCCAGGTGGTGAGTCGTAAACATTATATTGGTCGCTAGATGGCACTAGCATTTTTGCGCTGGTCTTGTATTCGGGCTGCGTGCAGCGTATGCTTGGTCACCTAGGGTCCGTGAGGTGGCGGCACTGTTGGTGTCTTGACGAGTTCACGGAGGCGAGCGTTCGTCGGATAAGCGAGGCTACAGTGCAACAGTGCCGACATAGCGCGTTTTATCGGTCAATGACTCCAGTCTGTACTAAATGTTTCCGTGTGGGTTACAGTGGCGCGTAGTTTTAAGTTCCCGCCATCAATTCGAACATAGCATTAACTGTAGAAAGTGTTTGAAGGATGTCGGTACTTTTACTCGCAACAATCTTACGCAAACACCCACGCACGCATTCATAGCGTAATTTATTTATAAATAGCATCCGTCTTGGTCTGACTTCGAGCTATGCAAGACATGAAGGGGGAGGAGGGGGGAGACGAGGAGGAGACAAATGGGAGGATGAGAAAGGCGGGGCAAAGAGGACGAACAGGAGAACGCGGAAGAAGAGAAAGAGGAGGATGAGAAGGAGAAAGAGGAGGGGAGACATAGGAGGAGAAAAAGGATGTGAAGGAGAAAGATGACTAGGATAAATATGAGGAGTGAAAGAGAGAGGAGGAGAAAGGGGATGTTGGGGAGAAAAAGGCGAAGGAGAATGAAGAGGAGGAGAAAGAGGAGGAGACAGAGGACGATGAGGAAAAGGAAGGACGAAACAAAAAAAGTTGCTTCACTTTCAGAAGTATTTGTCTGGGAAGAAATTTGAAACCAGTAACATTTCAGTGATGATACCATCTTCAATGGTCCAACTTGTTCCATCTGAACACGTGACTATATCATTTCTCATCATGCAGCCTCTTCTTCAAACTGAGATGCCTGATGCCATATATTCCCACCTACAGGCATGTGTAATATAAAAATAAATGTAAGTTCATATAGCGCAGTATCCAGTCCTTGGGACTGTTCAAAGCACTTTACACTTTACACCTTGGCAGACATGTTCAATTGATCACCATCTTGACGTCTCAGATTTAGCCACGCTGCAATTGATGTGCGTAGACTATTCCTACACAAATATCCACCAGTGTCTATAGCCAGCTACTCGCTCATGCAGCTGAGTGAACTGGAGCAATGTAGAGTGAACGAACTTGCTCAAGGTTCGAAACAACATACTAGGATTAGAACCCGGGTTCTTTCGATTGAGAGTCCGATGCTCTAGCCACTGCGCAACTCAGCTCCAATAAGAGAAGGCCCACGGAAATTATGTAAGACATACCAAATGCGTATCAATATGGCAGAAATACTGCACGTGAAGGGAGACCATGAACTTAAAAAGTCCTATAGCTAATTGAACTGGAGCAACGTGGAGTTGACGAACCTGCCAAAGGTTCGAAACAGTAACAAAGGATTCGAACCCAGAATATCTTGACTGAGAGTTCAATTCTCTACATATTACGCCACGGCGCCGAACGTATGAACCAATGTAATCCCAGTCATGCAGACATATTTATAGAAGACACGGAAAGGTCGTTCGCACGGCAGAATTTCGTGACAGGAAGTGGCAATGCCTTAATAAAAAGGACATTGGATGTAGACAATATCGATAAATAACTTATTCTCCCAGAGGACATTACTGTAGGCCTACTTGAAGAAACTAATCGCTGACCAAAGGTATAATCAGTGGACTTAATGTATACAAACAGGACATGTCCTATACTGATTCGGATTAGGTCTTGAAACGTTTGGGTTTATGTCATAAATATTCTGACAAAGTTTATCAACGTAATGGCACACTCGCTTTACCGACATGACCACTACGGGGCTGTAAAAACAGTTGTCGCTTCCGGGGCTTACCACCTCCTCAATGCTTTCAGACACGTTCCAGTTACTGACCACAAATTATTCTTTCACGTAATCCCACGCATGTCTTCTTCCGCCTACTCAGATTACGTAACCAAGGCAACTGAAATCAAATGGAATTGGTTTTGTTACGCAGACATCGGACAGCATTGGGAGCATTCGATGTTCGTTTGTGTTGGGAATGGGATGCTCTGTCAGCCTCTAACTCTATAGGTGGATACAGGGCGGCTGGGGGAGTACCCCCAGACCTTTACAGTTTGGCCGCACTATGCCTGCGCTAGTGTGGCGCGCCTCTCCTAGACCTTTGGAAAGTGCCCGCGTTACGTGCCCCCACGTCTTTGGAATGCGCCCGCGTTTTGGTGAGTCCCAGGGGTGCCATTGGAGGTTTTAGTGAGCTTCGGAAATTGTGATATTCGCCGCGAAGTTTTTTCAACAGCTCCCCCCCACCCCTCCTCCGTGCTCCGATGTCATGATCCGACAGCTCTCCCTCTCCCCTACCCCTCCTCCGTGCTCCGATGTCATGATCCGACAGCTCTCCCCTACCCCTCCTCCGTGCTCCGATGTCATTATCCGACAGCTCTCCCTCTCCCCTACCCCTCCTCCGTGCTCCTATGTCATGATCCCACAGCTCTCCCTCTCCCCTACCCCCCCTCCTCCGTGCTCCGATGTCATGATCCCACAGCTCTCCCTCTCCACTACCCCTCCTCCGTACTCCGATGTCATGATACCATAGCTCTCCCTCTCCTCTACCCCTCCTCCGTGCTCCGATGTCATGATCCAACAGCGGAGTCGTGCTGAAGATGCGGTTCAGCCCACCAAATATTAATTTGGTTCCGGCGCCAGTGGAGGTTTTTGCCGAGCCTCAAGGGGGTGCACGTAGAGGTTTTGGCCCTTGCCCTAGACTACCCTCTCTGGATCCGCCCCAGGACTCCCCCTAATAACGGGCGACGGGGTAGTGTGTGACAGTAGTGTGACAACCGAAACACGGAGAAATGTGGGTGGTGTGACGTCAGAGAAGGCCGTAGACTTGCCTTTATGGTTCCAAACAAAGACCTGGATAATAATCGTACACCGTGGAGCATTGATTCATCGTTCCGGACGAATACGGGACAGATACAATATAAGTAGCAGCGTCTGGTTAGTTCGCGTAGTGATACAGTGATAGTGGCATATGCCCTGGACAAAGGTATTAAACTAAACTATCATTGCCTTTTTGGTGGAAATATGATGGAAACTCGTGGAAGTAAACGCTTCCTCGCTCGCTCGCACGCACGAACGCACGCACGCACACAGACAAACACATACACACACACACACACACACACACACACACACACACACACACACACACACACACACACACACACACACACACACACACACACACACACACACACACACACACACATACACGTTTTCCACACCCGGGATCCTTTTGCAACGAAAAAATATGCGACAGGGCCTATCTTCCACAGCGGCAAATGGGGTCAGACCACAGTTAGAATACACTTCCGGTTAGATTTCAATGAGGTGGATTTGAAGACGCTTGTGGTTTGGCGATGACATTCATAAAACACCGGTAACCATAATGTGTTTTGCGAAAACTGTCAATTTTGACAATAAGCGCGTTTGTCGTAAGATTAAGAATTGGATTTAAAATACCCATGAGTAATGACTGCAGTCAACGGTAACGCTAAATATTCCGTGCCCCACAGCGCTAGTTCGAGACGTCAAACTGTCCACCATGCTGAAAAGCATAAGGTTTCCTGTGACTGAACAGATAAACCGAATCAGGAAATTGACATCCGCTCTCCGAACATGCCGTGTTGACAGTGTAGGTTATCGGTAAATGTCACCTGAGAGAGGTACTTTTGATATTCTTGGCATCCACATCAACAGATTCAGAAGAGCCAGGTATCAGATGGTATCCGATACGTGTCATCACCAAAGATTTAACAAGATTTAACAAGATTGCCATCCAGAGAATTAACTCTAGATGGCAGGTGGACAAGGAAGCCCTTTGGCTTATCGAGAGTCCAACCCTTTTATTTACATATATCCAGCCCTTCTGAGGTATGTGTCGATTTTATTTTTAAACATATTTATACAACTAGCACCAACACAATCATCAGATAATCTGTTCCATTCATTCACAGTCCTTTGTGAAAATCAGAACTTTCTTACGTCTAATCTACACTGCTCCTTTACTAATGTAACTTCATGTCCTTTTGTCTTTCTATCTTTCTTAACTGAAAAAAAAACATATTTCTATCAATATTTTCATAACCATTCAATATTTTAAACACTTCTATCTGATCTCCTCTCAATCTCCTGGTCTCTAGTGTTGTTAAACCACATTCTTTTAGGCGTTTTTTTTATAACTAAGATCCCTCAGTTTTGGTATCAGTTTAGTCGCTCTCCTCTGTACTCTTTCTAGCATATCTATGTCCTTCTTGCGGTATGGCCTCCACGCTTGTATACAATATTCTAAATGAGGCCCAACTATTGTTTTGTACAGCGGTATTATTAGTTCTTTTTCTTTATATGCTATATTTCGCCTAATCAATCCAAAGATTTGATTTCTCTTTGAAGCTGCAATTCCACACTGCTCTGAAACCTTCATGTCAGCACTAATTGTCAGCCCTAAGTCTTCTTCTTTTACAGTAGTACTTAGTAAAGTTCCCCCATTGTATATTCTACATATTCGTCCCCATGTCCTGTGTGAAGGCATTTACTTTTCCCAAAATTGAACAACATTTGCCACTTTTCAGACCACTTGATCAACCTGTCAAGATCTTCTTGTAAATGCCGTCTATCTCCATCATTTTTAATCCTTCTAAACACTTTTGTATCATCTGCAAATTTCAACACCTTGCTAGCTATATCATCATCCAAATCGTTTATATATATTAAGAATAATATAGGTCCCAGTACTGATCCCTGTGGAACCTCACTCAAAACTGATTTCCAGTTTGAAGCCTCCCCATCAACAACTGCCCGTTGTCTTCTGTCAATCAGCCATTTTTCTATCCAGTTAATTATACCATTTCCCATGCCATGGGCCTTTAGTTTAAGCAGTAATCTTTGATGTGGCACTTTGTCGAAAGCTTTTTGAAAATCTAAGTAGATGATATCTACTGGTGATCCATCATCTACCCACTTAGTGATATCTTCCAAAAAACATAACATATTTGTTAAGCATGACCTCGCTTTTAGAAACCCATGTTGAGATGGGTTTATCAAGTTATGTTTAACAAGAAAACCCACCATGTGATCTTTAATTAGTCTTTCTAATAATTTACAAATCACCGATGTTAAACTAACTGGTCTATAATTATTTGACTTGTTTCTCGAACCTTTTTTAGATAACGGTATGATGTTTGCTTCTTTCCATTCTAAAGGAACCACTCCCTCTTCTAATGACAAGTTGAAAACTGTTGCAAGCGGTATGCTAATTTGTTCTACAGTTTCCAATAGTAGTTTGGGTGTAATACCATCCACTCCAGGTGATTTATTATCCTTCATAGCCCTAATTTTCTTAGCTACCATTTCTGGGGTTACAATTAACTGTCTTAAATAGTCTGATTTTGCCCCTTGAACTTAGCCTCTGGTACTGGCAGTGAACTAGTGTCTTCTCTGGTAAACACTGAACTAAAATACTCATTCAGGTCTTCTTCCATTAAGAATCCTTCTGATATTATGTTTCCAGCACTATCTTCTAGAGGACCGACCTTATCCAGAACTTTCTGTTTGCTTCGAACATACGCATAAAAACTCTTGTTGTCATGTTTTATATTACAAGCTAATTTATGTTCATAGCTTCTCTTTGAATTTCTGATTTCAGCTGTAGCTTGGTTTAGTGCTTCTTTATAAATGTTGTAGTCTTCGTCATTTCCAGTACGTCTATATGACTTCCACATCATTTGTTTATAGTTAATTTTTCTAATGGCTTCTTTCGATAAGTATTTCTTTCTGGTCCGTTTCCCTTGTTTTTTGAAGGGAACAAATTTATCTACGATGCACTCTATTTCATTCTTTAAGATATTCCAGCATTCTGTTGCTGTCTTATTCTTCAGTGTGTTATTCCAGTCTATCTTTGCTAAATATTTCCTCATTTCCTTATATCTTCCTTTGTGGAAATTTCTCCTGAACTGCTTTTTATTATTTCTTTCTGATTTTACTTGATGTCTCTTACAGCTCATTTCCTAAATGAATTGAACTCCAAAAGAATGATAACAACTTAAAGGAATACTACCTTAGGGTATCATTTATTCATCTGGTCCCACCTAGAATATAGTTCCTATACTAATCAATGCACAGACGTCGGAAAGTGGTGAATGTTGAGGGGCTGAGGCTCACCAAAATCATCCAACTGGATCCCCGTCAGGTTCACCATATTTCCAGCCCTCCCCATGCCAAAAATGTCCGGGGGCTTATCCCACCAAGCTCCCTCCCCGGTTCCAATGCCTATGCAATGTAGTTTAAACGTACTTCGCTAAAATATTTAAATCTGCGCCACAATACGCCAGATCCTTGTTGAAAGGGCACGATATATATCATTGCTACAAATGTAGCCGCCTGACCGTACTTGCATAGTATGTCTTGTTGGCATTATATTCCTCCTTGACGTGTTCTGTAGCTGTGTCGTGTGGCTCAAACAATCGGTGTCACGTGACGGGGTAGGTGTCGCCACAGCCGCGCGGCATTCGAAGCGACATTTGAATGATAACTGTCCGATAACGATCCAAATCTCATTGCGCAGTAATCATTTGCGTCCACTTATATTCGAGCGACTGAACAGCGTGAGTCTTCCACCGGTCGTTCAGTCTGTCTAATATCGACTCCTGTGTACCACACGATTGCATATAATCCTCGGCAAGCCGGCACGATCGCGACGAACCATCTAATCCTCGGCAAAAGACGGAGCTGTGGTACACGGTGCATGTCAACGAATCGGCTTGCCGGCCGGGCTGATACTGTGGGCCACAAGTTTGCGCAATGTATGAATGCCATTTTAAACTGGGAATATCGTGCGATTGTCCCACGAGTTCAGCCATTATGTCCTACAAGTTTATCGGGAAAATAGGCGCGTGTTATAGTAAAGTATGCTGGCTCGTAGCATTGTTGGTTGCATTGTACGTTTTTGTCCGAATAAGACCCAACGCCACCCCTTTGAGGTTCCCAGAAATCCTCCAACTGCACCCCCCGACACCTTCAACTGCATCCTGTTGAAGCTCCCAAAAACCTCCACTACCTGGCCCCCTCCCCCTGAGAACTCTAACTGCACCTCCTTACCTTGAGGTTTCCAAAAACCATCCACCTCCCTTGGAACATCTCTAACTGCATCTGTGGAACTTTTACCTCGTTCGAACTATTTTGCCTCAGCGAAGTGAGGGGTCCGTGTGAAATATGAACCCATAAGAACCCTGCTATAGGCCTATGGAGCTAATACATGAAGGCATTGTGCACGAATGACACGGGGTTCGTACCCCGTCCAGTATTTCAATTAGGACTAGGTGGAATAATATGCGTGGGGAATGTATACTATGTTGTGTGCGTGTGAACTCAGTCGCAATATCTGCTTGACCACATGTGAAAAAAAGTGTGTAGACCTACAGAGTGGGCTTTGTTACCGAGCAACCTATAACTTCACGAAGAATCAAAACGAAGAAAGGACGGAACATTTCTAGCTAACATTAAACCTTAACAAAACTAATGAGTAATGACCCTACCTTTCCGTGCGTGCGTGCGTGCGTGCGTATGTGTGTGTGTGTGTGTGTGTGTGTGTGTGTGTGTGTGTGTGTGTGTGTGTGTGTTTGTTTGTGTGTACGTCAACAGTGATATCGGAAGCACTTCGCCAGAACGCGTACGGTACAACGGCAACGCTGTTTGTCTTTAATGTTACGTCACTTCCTGTGCGCTTCTTTTCGGTCAGACTGCCGGTGTCACGTTTAATTAATGTCGGCATAAAGTTCGTAAATAAATGCTTTACGGTACGGGTCCAATAGTCTTTGTCGATGTTGAAGTGTGATCATATTAGGCCCTATCTAACATGAACGAGGTATAGATCAACAGAATTGTCATGTTGTATATCATAGATTGGATCGTCTGTATGTGCTGTTAACAGGCTTAACGTTTTCTTTAGCGAGACACACATCGATTAAAAATGACATCAGCAGCGGAACTGTCCGTCTGATTTTTTTTCAAAACAATATCAGGTTAATATGTATTATTCTTTTTTCCGCATATTTACCAACGCAGCGAACCTCGAAGATTGATTGGGCGTGTCATTTTAGGGGCGCGTTCCAATAACGCAATGAATGACGACCTACCAGACAATATATGGGCCAATTTCAGGACGGGGCGTGTGCAGAGCGCACAAGGAGCGACCTCCCACAAATCTCGGACTACTCTTTAATTGAGATGACACCACGTGACCCTGACGTGACGTCAGGCGGAGGACTGTCCATCTGTTCTGTTGTTAATTCCTTGTCTTCCCGGCTTGGAAGTCAGTGATGCATTGCAAAAGAGGGGCTGGACAATAATGATGTACGATATCGGTACTCAACGTACCAGTGGGGCCTGGACTGGACGGTAGGTGTAGATCGGTGGTCATCAGTTATTAATACTTGATACATTGCTATAAATACAAACTATGTCCGTGATTTTCAATAAATTTCGTCGTAGCAAGGAAAAGCATCTGGATAGTTTATTTCATAAAGTGTGTGAATTCTGGTTACGGTGAAGACGGGAGAAGGTAGATTTACAATCTCACACCGGTGGGAAGTTAATCTGAGTAGGATGGATGGCGTCTTAGATAGTTGACGAGAATGGGGCTTCAGTATCGTCATAAGTCATTCATAGTTACTCAAAACATTAACTTAATCATGATGCGTACACAAATTGTGGTCTGCACCCTACTGGTGACATAGACCAGTACTTCCATCCAAGTGGGACGTGGCAGCTTCATAACTAATATTGACTCTATATTACCGTGTTTTACAGCTAGTGCATATAGCTCTGACACGTCGTTCTATATTGTCACCGATTTATTGCAAATTATATAATATATATCATATCGAAACGATGTTAGACTATTATAAACGTATATGATTCAGACTGAACATTTTCAAAGAATTTAAACACTCACACTTTAACTTTTACGCACCCCCTCCCCCAGATGAGACAAAAGAGCTCCGCTCGAGTTCTCAATGGGGGGGGGGGCAGTTTGGTGGTTTGGGGAGCTTCAAGCGGTGTGCAGTTACAGGTATCAGAGGGGTGCAGTTAGCTGTTTTGGGAGAGTCAAGGGCAATGCAGTTGGCGGTATCATGGAAGTGTACGTGGAGATTTCATTGAGCCTGAAGAGAGGTGCAGTTTGGGATCTCAAAGGGGTGCTGTTGGAAGTTTTGGTGAGCCCACGATATCATGTCGAAACAACGCACCAGTCACCAAAAAGAGATAAGTGGTATATTTTAAATAACAAACAATAACTAGAATATTCAAGTAACAAAATAAACATAGCTGGACGGCTCAATATTTTGTGAATTTTATAGATGTTTCAGTGAGCGTCATTGGAGTTACATCATCCGAGTTGAAACTGCAGCATCATGTAGTAGATCTCTGAAAATCTCGAAGAAACCCCCCGCACCCCCCGCACCCCCCGCACCCCCCGCACCCCCCGCACTCCCGTCTTCCGGTGCCATGGGCTGAAAGATCAGTGGCTGAAAGCATCGAAATGGTAAGTGAGACTCCAGCAAAAACTTGGACCGTCACCGCGAAAAATCCCCCAAAACACCCCTCCATCCTTCTTCGACTTATCCCTCCAATATTCAACTAGATATATATACATATAGATCTGATGATAGATACATAATTCAAGCTTGCAAGACATCATCCGGGAAACCACTGTCTAATTTAGAGGCACTTATAGCATAAGCCGACTAGACTAGTCGGCTTGTGTTTGTGTTTCCAGATTAGCACTCATGAATATTTATCGTGTTTTTTAATCCAACAAAAAAGGCAAAAAAGATGTCCTCCCGAGGAAAGGACGACCTTTCTGAACCGACAGTTTGAACTGACATTACGCTGTGCGTCATTTCCGTCTGTTGCGGAATGTATGGACCAAAAAAAGGTGACAAAACACCTTGGAAGTGTCAGTCGATACTTATCGTATTAGCGGTGGGTAGATTATGTCAACAGTAGCGACCAACTCAGCGCGGTTCTCTCCACTGGTTGTCCGACGGAAGAACGTCGAAAACAAACGGCCGACGATTCCTAGAACGAACAGATGTCGTCTCTCTTCGCCCAAAACGAATCAGCGCACTGTTTTATAGCATATTGTTCCAGCCGGCTTCTTTCTGTAGTCGTAATTCCCCCCAAACCGCAGAGTATTGACAACGTATATTGTGGATTCCGCTTAAAAAAATTTGATAACTGAATCAACTGTCCCTCGATTAATTAGCTTAACAGTACAATACACACGTTGAAGGTTAAATCTGCTCGCCAAATTGTGTTTCACAAGAAGAACAAGTCTAAAAATTGTAAACGTTGGGCTACGCGAACCTTTCTGTCGTCGCAGTATCTGGGCCTGGCCTACTGTTATGGCCAGGTAGAGCTGTAATAGTCGCAATCACTGGGCCTGGCCTATTGTTATGGCCAGGTAGAGCTGTAATAGTCGCAATCACTGGGCCTGGCCTATTGTTATGGCCAGGTAGAGCTGTAATAGTCGCAATCACTGGGCCTGGCCTATTGTTATGGCCAGGTAGAGCTGTAATAGTCGCAATCACTGGGCCTGGCCTATTGTTATGGCCAGGTAGAGCTGTAATAGTCGCAATCACTGGGCCTGGCCTATTGTTATGGCCAGGTAGAGCTGTAATAGTCGCAATCACTGGGCCTGGCCTATTGTTATGGCCAGGTAGAGCTGTAATAGTCGCAATCACTGGGCCTGGCCTATTGTTATGGCCAGGTAGAGCTGTAATAGTCGCAATCACTGGGCCTGGCCTATTGTTATGGCCAGGTAGAGCTGTAATAGTCGCAATCACTGGGCCTGACCTATTGTTATGGCCAGGTAGAGCTGTAATAGTCGCAATCACCGGGCCTGGCCTATTGTTATGGCCAGGTAGAGCTGTAATAGTCGCAATCACCGGGCCTGGCCTATTGTTATGGCCAGGTAGAGCTGTAATAGTCGCAATCACCGGGCCTGGCCTATTGTTATGGCCAGGTAGAGCTGTAATAGTCGCAATCACCGGGCCTGGCCTATTGTTATGGCCAGGTAGAGCTGTAATAGTCGCAATCACCGGGCCTGGCCTATTGTTATGGCCAGGTAGAGCTGTAATAGTCGCAATCACCGGGCCTGGCCTATTGTTATGGCCAGGTAGAGCTGTAATAGTCGCAATCACCGGGCCTGGCCTATTGTTATGGCCAGGTAGAGCTGTAATAGTCGCAATCACCGGGCCTGGCCTATTGTTATAGCCAGGTAGAGCTGTAATAGTCGCAATCACCGGGCCTGGCCTATTGTTATGGCCAGGTAGAGCTGTAATAGTCGCAATCACCGGGCCTGGCCTATTGTTATGGCCAGGTAGAGCTGTAATAGTCGCAATCACCGGGCCTGGCCTATTGTTATGGCCAGGTAGAGCTGTAATAGTCGCAATCACCGGGCCTGGCCTATTGTTATGGCCAGGTAGAGCTGTAATAGTCGCAATCACTGGGCCTGGCCTATTGTTATGGCCAGGTAGAGCTGTAATAGTCGCAATCACTGGGCCTGGCCTATTGTTATGGCCAGGTAGAGCTGTAATAGTCGCAATCACTGGGCCTGGCCTATTGTTATGGCCAGGTAGAGCTGTAATAGTCGCAATCACTGGGCCTGGCCTATTGTTATGGCCAGGTAGAGCTGTAATAGTCGCAATCACTGGGCCTGGCCTATTGTTATGGCCAGGTAGAGCTGTAATAGTCGCAATCACTGGGCCTGGCCTATTGTTATGGCCAGGTAGAGCTGTAATAGTCGCAATCACTGGGCCTGGCCTATTGTTATGGCCAGGTAGAGCTGTAATAGTCGCAATCACTGGGCCTGACCTATTGTTATGGCCAGGTAGAGCTGTAATAGTCGCAATCACTGGGCCTGGCCTATTGTTATGGCCAGGTAGAGCTGTAATAGTCGCAATCACTGGGCCTGGCCTATTGTTATGACCAGGTAGAGCTGTAATAGTCGCAATCACTGGGCCTGGCCTATTGTTATGGCCAGGTAGAGCTGTAATAGTCGCAATCACTGGGCCTGACCTATTGTTATGGCCAGGTAGAGCTGTAATAGTCGCAATCACTGGGCCTGGCCTATTGTTATGGCCAGGTAGAGCTGTAATAGTCGCAATCACTGGGCCTGGCCTATTGTTATGGCCAGGTAGAGCTGTAATAGTCGCAATCACTGGGCCTGACCTATTGTTATGGCCAGGTAGAGCTGTAATAGTCGCAATCACTGGGCCTGGCCTATTGTTATGGCCAGGTAGAGCTGTAATAGTCGCAATCACTGGGCCTGGCCTATTGTTATGGCCAGGTAGAGCTGAAATAGTCGCAATCACTGGGCCTGGCCTATTGTTATGGCCAGGTAGAGCTGTAATAGTCGCAATCACTGGGCCTGGCCTATTGTTATGGCCAGGTAGAGCTGTAATAGTCGCAATCACTGGGCCTGGCCTATTGCTATGGCCAGGTAGAGCTGTAATAGTCGCAATCACTGTACCAGCTGATAAATAATGACGACCACAACAGCATATATTACAATAATAACAACACCATAAATAATAATGATAACAACAATATAAATAATAATAACAACAATATATATATATATATATAAATAATAATAATAACAATATATATAAATAATCATAATAACAACAATATAAATAATAATAATAACAACAATGTAAATACATGTACTAGTAACAGTAGAAGTAGAAATAACAGCTGAAATGACAACGCTAAGCGTACAAATCGCAATTGAAGCAGCAGCAGCAGCAGAAACAACAGCACCAACAGTGGCCCTACAGAGGCTGTATAGTCGCAGTAGCCAATATCTAGCTGTAGCAGTGTGTGCGACGACGATGGCCTAGAGTCCTAGACGAGGCAGCGACAGCGACTACGACAGCGTAGCCGTTGCCATGTTGCTCGCAACATTCGCGGTCGTCAATAAATTGTCCACCTTGTCGCGCTATCGACACGTGTCGGCGACAAACGTGACGGCGACGCGACACCGAACAATGACGCCACAGCGTAACAAACGTGTGAGACAACGGGTCGACGCCTCGCTGTCACACGCCCAGGACACAGCGGGCGACGGGGGCCGTTACGTGGATGGGTATAGGCCACTATTATATTTCACGTCCCAACGTGTAATAGCGCCCAGATTTAAAATGTGATATTTTTCATTTGAAGAAGACGTGATTAAATACAGAAAGTGTGCGTGATTGTGCTTGACTGTATGTGCGTGTGCGTGTGCGTGTGCGTGTGCGAGTGCGTGTGCGTTGGCCTGTGCGTGTGCGTGCGTGCGAATGTGCGCGCATGCCTGAGGGTGGCATCGCAGCCCTTTCTAGACCTACTCTTTGGTAAATGATTACCTGTCCATCGGCCATTCCATTATTTCCAAGGCATAAATGCACTGATTACAAAATTATCCCATAATTCTGGTCGAGAATCAAGACAGATTGTCAAACGAAACACAACTTGCCGAAAGTGGATCACGTGACACGGCGCACGAAACAATCACTCCGCCAAAAACCTACGTGCTTCTCATGGCCGGTGTCGCCCTTATATTTATTCGGGCGTTACATTTTATCCGCTTGACGTTTCTGCGCAACCGCGTATCTAGGGGGGAAATATTTAGCACCACCTACGACTGTCGTGCTAACATTTATTCGGACGTTTAATTTTATCCGGATTATGTGTCTGTGTATACGATTTGGTAACACTAGATCGGATGGTGATTAATAATATTCGGTCGTTAGTTATGTTCCGTTTGTTTTACAAGTACGGGCATTACTAGTTAGAGTACATTATTACTAATTGTAAATAGTGCATAATAGTTAGCGCATGTACAACAATAGAGCACAGGACCGATCACGTGATCATCACGGTGCTATATTGTAACCTGACTTTGCTGAGTGTGTGTGTGTGTGTGTGTGTGTGTGTGTGCGTGTGTGTGTGTGTGTGCGCGTGGGCGCGCGTGTATGCGCGTGTGTGTGCGTGTGTGTACGTGTGTGTGCGTGTGTGTGTGCGCGTGTGTGTGTGCGCGTGTGCACGTATGCGCGTGTGCGTGTGGGTGTGTGTGTGTGCATGTTCGTGTGTGTGGGTGTGGGTGTGTGTGTGTGCGTGTGTCCGTGTGTCCGTGTATGCGTGTTCGTGCTTGTGTGCTTGTGTGCTTGTGTGCTTGTGCGCTTGTGCGCTTGCGCGCGTGCATTATTTAACGGGAGGTGCCGCGGGGTGGGACACTGACGGTAATATAAACGTACCCAATGGCAACTAATGTCAACAACTGACTCGCGCATGCGCAGAAACGTCAACCGGATAAAATGTAATGCCGGATAAATGTAAGCGCGACACCTGGCAGGGATAAACAGTAACAGACGTCGTGGCCTCGGGGGCAATCTTCCCTCGGACATATCTACCGGGGCAGTACGTCGCCACAACACTCGCTTATGCGGAAGTGGGCCTATATGTTTACGCGGAAGTGGGTCTATATAGTTCACCGTCAAACTCAAAGAACCGCGTGTTGGCCGTGCACAGGCGGCCATTTCTGGCGTCCATCTCAACAGTCATGATCCCGGCTAGCGTCTGTTTGGAGACGGACGTGTTAATAATGCTTGTGCAACCGTGTCTCGGATAAATGTACCACGTGGCAGTCAAATCGGATTACTCCGGCTGTCGTCGTAAATATACGCGCGATGTGCCCCGCGTACTCCTATTGCATTCTCCGAGCGTCGTCTGCTGCCGCCGCGCCGCGATAGTAGGCTCGCTACGAATTGTGTCGTGCACGTTGAAAGGAGCCGTCTGTTCCTAGTATTTAATTTATTAATTAATATAATGTTATTAAGACTATACTAACTACGTTGAGGGTATAGTTTCCGCCAAATTATGTTTGCAAAGCCCACAACAACTACCTCCTCCAAACCCCTGCACGGTACAGTGGCGTCGGGACGTGATGAATATTGGGGGGATTGGGGGGCGGTGTCAGGATCTAAAAATTCCAATAGCACCCCACCCCCCGAGGCTCGCTAACAAAAATACACCTTTAAATTCTCCAAAACCCTCAAATTGTACACATGTTCACTGAGACTCGCCAAGAAACCCACATTGAGGCTCAAAATACTGGGGAGTTAATCTTATACCCAGCCCCACCTAAAATATGGTGGGGCTGAGCCACTCCAAGCCTCCTCCCACTTCCGACGTTTATGCTACGGAACATGTTTCTTTTTGTTTACATAAGTTTGTTTCTCAGGTAATATGTTAGTTTATTACGACTACAAGCATGGCTTTAACAATCGGTCATCCGTGCAGTCTACTGTAAACTAGCAGGCGATTGACAGCATTTTATGTATAAAGCCAATCGTATATTCGTCAATTTGTAACATAGATTGTATAATATATTGTTTTACTGTAGCCAGTGTTATTGTAGACTGTAAACACCACTGAACAGGGCCTTACTCTGGATACAAGTCTTTTAAATAAAGTTCATTATTATTTATTCTTATTATTAGAATGTTCTCAAGACTGTAAGCAATATGTTGAAGTATTCGTAATTCCATCACTCCCTATATCACCCGCCCGCCCGCCCGCCCGCCCGCCCGCCCTCCCTCCCTCACTCACTCACTCACTCACTCACTCACTCACTCACTCACTCACTCACTCACTCACTCACTCACTCACTCACTCACTCACTCACTCACTCACTCACTCACTCACTCACTCACTCACTCACTCACTCACTCACTCACTCACTCACTCACTCACTCACTCACTCACTCACGCACTCACTCACCCACCCACCCAACCACCTACTCACTCACTCACTCACTTGTTTATTCACTCACTCACTCACTCACTCACTCACTCACTCACTCACTCACTCACTCACTCACTCACTCACTCACTCACTCACTCACTCACTCACTCACTCACTCACTCACTCACTCACTCACTCACTCGTTTACTCACTCACTCGTTTACTCACTCACTCGTTTACTCACTCACTCGTTTACTCACTCACTCACTCACTCACTCACTCACTCACTCACTCACTCACTCACTCACTCACTCACTCACTCACTCACTCACTCACTCACTCACTCACTCACTCACTCACTCACTCACTCACTCACTCACTCACTCACTCACTCACTCACTCACTCACTCACTCACTCACTCACGCACTCACCCACCCACCCACCCACTCACTCACTCACTCACTCACTCACTCACTCACTTGTTTATTCACTCATTCACTCACTCACTCACTCACTCACTCGTTTACTCACTCACTCGTTTACTCACTCACTCGTTTACTCACTCACTCGTTTACTCACTCACTCGTTTACTCACTCACTCGTTTACTCACTCACTCGTTTACTCACTCACTCGTTTACTCACTCACTCACTCACTCACTCACTCACTCACTCACTCACTCACTCACTCACTCACTCACTCACTCACTCACTCACTCACTCACTCACTCACTCACTCACCCACCCACCCACCCACCCACCCACCCACTCACTCACTCACTCACTCACTCACTAAATCACCCACCCACCCACCCACCCACCCACTCACCCACTCACTAAATCACCCACTCTCACTCACTCACTAAATCACTCACTCACTCACTAAATCACTCACTCACCCACTCACTCGCCCACCCACCCACCCACCCACCCACCCACCCAACCACCCACCCACCCACCCACCCACCCACCCACCCACCAACCAACCCACCAACCCACCAACCCACCAACCCACCAACCACCATCATCATCTGAACCACTATCAAATGCACCATCATCAAATGCACTATCGTCACAACCACCATCCCTGTGTGCACTATCACACGCGCTCACCATGCATTACCAACGTACTATGTATTATGCACCACAAGCCGTTCTACCATATGCTGCACCATACTGGCAGGCCTGCAGCATACGTAACATGCACCAATACCATTTTCAGAAATATTTGCACTGCATGCAAAATCGTCACCTCCATGAACCACTTGTATAACGACCACCAATGGTCGTGCAGCACCATTTTGTGCACTACCACTAGCACCTAATGCTCTAGTTAGCATCACATCATTGAAAAACAAGTTTCCGGACGCTCAGAATATGAATTAAACTGTTCAACCTACATAATTATGTTTAGATCTGCAGCGTTGGTTTATTCCAAATGATAGGTTTCAGATTTCTTTGGGTCGAAACGTACACCGGGACGCTCCAAGGAAAAGTAAACAAGGAATATCCGAAAATGAGTGAAGACTCGTCTATACTTTTGCTTCACTTAGACTATCCCAGGACACTTTTATTTTTAAAATGACGTTGCAACTTAAGATCAAACAGGTTGATAGTTATTTGTGGATGGAACGATACACGTCGAATCTATCAAACACATGTGACAATATCCGATAATATCTTCGATTGGCAGAACGTCCCAGCGTAATGAACTTAATGACTGGTTAAAAAAAACATCAGCGGCTTCCTGCCGAAAGGCATGAGTACAACATCGCCATAATTTTCATTTCCGAATCAGGATAGGTCAATCGATAAGGTCAGCACTGCACAACAGTTGTGTTACTAAGTAGTAGAACCCTGTAATATGTATATTTAGGTGCAAAATATAGCACCCTGGGCTCCAGGCGCCACGCCCGTCATGCGCACTATTTACAATGCGGAGCTATTGGCGGATGAACAAACACGGCGCCGAGAACTTGCTTTGTGAGGCGGCCATATTGTATTTTCCGCCATTTGAACAACTGAGTTGTCGCTGAGACGAGCTCATACAATTCATAGCGGAATTTCACCGTTGCGAGACGAAGATCACCCTTCTGGATTATCATCGGATTTCGTACGGTATTTGCTGCGTCGGATGGACGCGATTTGGTGAGCATCCGTGGCGACGTGGCTGAGAAAACGCCATGGATAGTGGCGAGGTGTGCGCCGGCTCGGCAGCGAAACAGCGGCCAAAAGCCTCGAGCATGAAGCGCAAGGCGCAGCAACGGGCCGCCTCGGAGGAAAAACAAAATCATGTGGTGGAGGACGGGGCCGCCAGCGGGGACGAGTCGGATACGTCCGCGGCCCCGGCACCCACAAAGGGCAAGGGGAAAGGCAAGGGGACGAGACGACGCAAGAAAACTGATCAATTCATGGAGGAGGATATCATTGATGGATTCGCTTTCACCAGCTTCAAAAGCCGCGACGATTTGGAGGTAAGTAAGCTGTCTAGATCCAGTTTGGCTGTTTGCTTTCAGTGCCTTACAAAGAACTCCCGGGGATGCGTACCTTCGTGGCTGTATTCGAGGCTGTCGTATGTGCGAACACTGAGAGTTTGAGTGTTCTGTGTTACTTTTATAAGCAGACTAACAGTTTGAATGACACCTGCCACCCGTTAAGAGTCAACAGAGTGCCGCCTATTAATAGGTTTGGATGCCAATGCCGTTCTCAGGTCAACTGTATTCCGTGCTGAACTGTAACAGTCATATCATAGTATGCATTATATGAAAGGGACTATTTTGTATAGTAATTTTCATGTTACTCAGCTGTATTTTTAAATTTAGTTTCTGTTGTGGTAGAATATCTTTATCTGGCACTTGTGTAGAATCTGGACCCACCTCGATTTTGTCATTATAACTACATTCTTGCTAAATTTGGTACCTCAGTGTGTTAATTCAATCATTCGGCGTAATCCCAGGCATATTGCCTAATTGGTGCTATATACTGCTGTGGGTCCAATCGTGTTTTGCCATTTTTACTAAAACCTGATCAAATTCTTCCATAAGGTCTATATGCTAAATCCCTAAAACATATGCCTTCTAATTTCTGCAAACAAACTGTTACAAGTTGTTTTGAGTGAAGTACTTACAACAATACATACAGGCAAAATCCAAATCTCGTTGAAGACACCTGCATCAAGAATTGTAGGTCCTGTCTGCGCTGTGTCATTTGTTCGCGGGGCATGTGAAATATGCCAAGAGCTTTAGAACATGAGATTTCATAGCCACACATTTTGACCTGTCCCAAGTTTTCTGCATCTTAATGCATTCCGAGGCCAAGTGAGTGCTCCCGTTTGTGCAAGTATGCGGCCATATGTTTCTGCACTACGCGCTTCAAAACTACACTGTCTTTTATGCCTCAAACATTCACTAAGACACTGTATTTTTATTACATAAATATACCTTGTATGATGTTGAATGATTGAATTAATGCATTGAAGTATAAAATTTAGGCAATGATATAGTTATAACACCAAAATCGAGGTGGGTCCGAATTCTACACAAGTGTTCTTTATCCTCTACAATCACTGTTGGGTGATGTGCCGGAATACACTGCAATGATTTATACTATTTTTGTTTTATATGTACTGCATATCTATACATGGTCTGAAATGTAAGATATATACCAGACCCTTCAACCTTTTATTGGGGTAGCGTGACCCTTAGAACCAGTCATGTTATCCATGGGGTCACAAAAAAGTGAATATTGCCACAAATAGAGTGTCACATCAGTTTTACATAGACATTACCACCCGTATCCTGATGCATTTAGTACTATTATACACCCACCGCCTGTTGGTTGTGAGTGAGTTTGGTTGAACTGCAGTTGAAACGAATGTATGCGGCTATGCATTCATGCAGGAATCATTTGCATTTATGTTGCATGTCGTTGCCATGTATTGGTGCACAGTTTTATTGATGTAGACATTGTCTCCACGGCCAACAGTTGCATTAGCTCTTTGTCTCCGTGGCAGACAAAATATTGCTGTCATCTTCATAATCCCTGTTGCCTTGGCACGGTTTATCTCTTGATTCCATGGAAAGATCATAATAAATACATCTGTCTTCCTCAAACGAGTGCATGCCCCTCAATATTATACTTCCCGTCCTCCACTATACAATCACACCCGTCTCTTCCATGACACACACTCACACCCATCTCTTCCACGATACACTCACACCCATCTCTTCCACGATACACTCACACCCATCTCTTCCACGATACACTCACACCCATCTCTTCCACGATACACTCACACCCATTTCTTCCACGATATACATTCACATCCATCTCTTCCATGATACACTCACATTCACCTATTCCATGGTTCACTCACACCCATCTCTTCCATGATACACTCACACCCATCTCTTCCATGATATACTTACTGTTCTCTTCCTTGCTCCTTTATATGTATTCACATACATTTCAGAGCCACTATTCCATGTTAAGAGGTCTACAGTTGCTACATAGTTGCAGTGTGTGACAGTAAGCTCAATGTTAAAACATAGTGAGTAACATTGTGTAAATTTATAACTGTATATGTAATACATTTGTATAAAAATAAACACTTCGCTGTCCTATTATAGTACACATTTTCACACCTAGCAATCCATCACTTTTTGCTCTTACAATTGGGTTTATCTACAGATCTGACTATCTTTTGGATGTTTGCATTCTTAACCCTTCCATGTGGCGTCACTGATTTTTGGATTAACCAGAATTCCAGAAATAATGATTTGTCGTCTCGTTGTATCTCATATTTGAATGATAATTTACGTATAAAGGACCAATGGGGTATCTATTTTACGTAACTTCATTCATATGTGTGCTCACCACATGTAGCTGTTGATCACAGTCTATTTAAGGACACAAAGATGATAGCTTACACTGTTGTCATATCACATTTAACATCTTCAACAAGGCTGCTAGCCGTGCAAGGAAACATTGTTTTCAATCATTCTCACTTAACGACACTTCAAAATGTTGCCTTCTTTGCCAATTTCTTGCAACATGGCCTGGTTGGTTCAGGATAAATGCAGTTTTTCTTCATGTGTTAATCACAAAACATTGCACAAATGTCATGTCTTACAAGGAGAATTTAATATTGGTTGGGGTGGGAGGGGGTCACAGGATGGGAGGAGGTCACAGGGTGATAGGGGGTCACACATCCACCAGTAGTCTCCAGAGAAGCACACCTTTCACTAAGTGTTTAAAAATGACAAACTACTGCTGGATTTTTAACTGGGCTGTCAAAATGTGTGTAATTGTACTTAAGTTGTGTTTTGTCACTGACCCCCCTTCCCCCAGCCACTGAATAGGTCAGTATCAAATATTTATAGGTGGTGTTTTTTTTCTTCAGTGGGTGCTTGTCAAACTGGAGATTGATCTTCCGTTAACCCAGCGAGTTGTATCTCGTGATACAGTTATTGCTGCTAGGAACGCATTGAAAATGTTTATTTTAGGGTTGTGTGGGTTTATAATCTTCATTTTGGTTGGAACTTTAACATAACTTTGCGACATATAAGGTTTTTTGTTATATAAGAATTTACGTCAAATATAGCCTTTAGAAATCTCAAAATATAAAATGATTGGATTAATAATACCTGTGCATTATGCAGCAGTCATGAAAAAAGCTCTAGTTTTAAGTATTTCATCGGTGGTCACATTAGGTTTATCGTTATTGCAGAATGTCAGATTTTGTTCAGTTTACTACCTGTACCATTGTTTTGCTATCATCAACTCGTGGCATTCATTTGTGTTGATTGTGTTTTTGCCATCGTCAACATTTTGGTTCAGTATTATACGTTTGATAGTGAAATAAGGAGATGGAAGTAAAGGTGTTGATTATAGACGTATATCATTTCAGAGATTTCCTGTGGTTTCTTATGTGACACATGGCCCAGTGAGGTTTGGCTCATCATGTTAAGTGTCAAATAAAGCAGTTGTCTTCATTGATTGTTTTGGCAGCTTTGTACTTTTCAGCTATTGGCACAAGTTTTTAGTATATGAATGTCAGATTGACACGGTTTAGAGGGCAGAAATCCCTGTTCTTCATTTGAAGTAATAGATCTATAAATCTGTCTGTCCAATGTATCATGTGCGGAACAAAACAGCAACTTTAGAGGTTGCATGTTTTGTTATCGGGAATCGGCCAGTGGTAGTAATAATTAGCAGGGAGTTAGCCGAGTCTAGTGCGTCGTCCTACTTTGCAGTCAGGGGTGTGGGAACCAGTCAACTTCAAAGGTGGTTCTGGGTTGGAACGCATGCCATCACAACTTTGCAAATAATGGCTGTTAATAATTTGAATAATTCATTTACCTTTTGAACATTTCACAGGCGCAACATATTGCGAACATTAATTCAGGATCATTAAATGCAATTTGGCAGGTAGTAAACCTTCAACTTAATTATTCTAGTAATAAAAAAGAACATGGACATTGTAGATGGTCATACCTTGAAAAACATTGTATTAAAACTGAGTAACATATTACTTATTATTAAGGAACATGTGCTAAGTAACAGTCTTTGTGATACGTTTCTGCCAAAGTTTCACACTGAAGTGACTAAACACAGAAAGGCAGTTTTGTTCATGAAGACAGCTGTGACATCCATCTAAGTAGATACCCACCCTTTGTCACTCTCCATGTCGCCCCCTTGTCACTTAGGTATTTCCTCTCTTGAGACATTCCAGGCTGTGTAAGGCTGGTGGAGAGATGGCCTATCTGCCAACAGATAACATATCATACACGTTGTGCTATATGTACACCAACTGACACTGATTTGTGGTTCTAGTTGGCGTAAAAAAAGAAATCAATGATGACAATTCAGCTTTGGTGTTATGATTAAGAATTTTCCAGCGTGGAAAATGAAACTTGTCACAATGTAACACACCGACTAGTTGGTTGTTGTGTGCCTAGCTTTACAGGTATGGTGGTATGAAAGAGCTGTTTGGGCAGTCACAGATAAGTTTCTGTTGTAGTTGGCTTGTTGTGGTGGTGTCACTACTAAAGGCAGTGTTCTACAGTTAGATACAGTCATTGCAGATATGTACTTGTACATGAAACGTACCGCTTCCTCAAATGCTATTACACCCTTGGTATAACGGGCGGTTGGTAAATTCACAGTCTGAAATTAAGCATAACATGGGGCGTTTTGTCATGACCAATTGAACAATTCCCACATATCGCGGGGGGGCAGGGGGAATTAGTAACTACATTGGTGCCATGCCACATATTGGTGGGGGGGGGGGGGTGAGGGTTAAATACATGCTAAAAAACGATTTTTTGCAAACTTGTGAGATCTCCCCTTGTTTAGCCTAAACAAGTTGGCTTGTAACCAGTTTGTATCAATTTAGACTTATATGTCATTTAGAGAGGTTAGGTCTTTAACATACAATATTTCAAGCATAAACCATGGATGGTTTCACGCCTATTAAACTTAACCATGTTGTAAGCTAACAAACAAAATCTAATTTGTAAAAAAAACAGATTTTCTATATTTGAATAAAAGTACCACCATTGAGATAATTGTTTGAACAGAATTGTGGAGGTCTTATAATTAATTAGTCCATCTGTGTCTTGTTGCCCATGTTTGAAGCAAGAATCTAGGAATAAATAGTTAACTTTTGGTGATATATCAAGAAGGTTGTCTCAACCTGAATAAGAGATAACTACTATTTTCTCAAAATGAATAAGAAACTATGATCAAGTTAGCACTATTGCCCCCGTACACCAGCACACTGGGATAGTCAGGAAGCAACACCTGTGTCTCACCACTCTCACCTGCCCATTATTCTTACCTGGCTATTGTAGCAGTAACTCAGTGGTGTTGTTACTGTGGTATTGGGTGGTTCCAGCAGAGAACGCAAACTATCCACACTCTCGCAGGCTCATGGCAAGGAATGCACAAGGTGGAATTTATCAAAGGTTGTGAGGCTAGGTACGGTGTTGCCAATGCCATATTTTTTATGTTATGCATTTAGAGGTTTAAATATGCCGTAAATACTGTATGGATAATTCTATGTACATGTGATGATTTCCTGCAAACTTTTCATGTGGTATTTATGCAACTAAGCAGCACTGCCAGCACGTCTATATGGGGGGCATTGGGTCACCCCTTTGGCTTAGATTTTTAATTTCTCGCATATAACCTGTTGTGCCACTACTTGGTAGCAGACCTGGGGTGGAAGTACTCGGTACTTGGGTACATTTTTGAAGTACTCGCACTCATAAAACGTTTTGGTCGTGGGCTTGTACTTAGATTTTACGAGTACATCTGGGTACTTTCTCAATGTATACTGAGGAAAATATATTTATTTGTAGTTATAAAATTTTACTTTCCTGAAATATTTAATTGTTCAACTATTTTTTTAATACTGTGTTATTTTAGTCTTGTCACTGGCTGACAGTGCTAACTGGTAAAAACAAGAACTGCCAGTCTTCCTCTGTAGAAGTTTAAGGTGGCTCAAGTCAGACTGTCACCTACACTAGTATAATCTGATGCCAGTAGCCTTGCTAAAAAGTCCAAAAGAGATTTTGAGCCTATTATATGGGCATGTGCTCACCCTCTCAAAACCAGTAGTCTATGATCAGAAAATATAAATTGCAAACTTCTAATGTCAGTCAGCAAAATTGATCAAGATTGATTTGTGTCCTCATACTCATGAACATGTACTGGCCCCCCCACCCCGGTCTGCTTGGTAGTGCTCAGTGACACCTTATGGGTGACCCCCTAATCCCACCAGGTCTGTCTTCACACAGTCCTCCCAACTTCTACCTGCTCTACACAGATGGACAGAAGTATCATCTTGAATGTCCATTTACTGTTTTTCACCAAACAGTCAGTGACCTGAACATTGTCTGAATTGTATTAGACAGTCATGTGTCAGACAGTAAGTCTGATTTGGAAGGCAGACCAGGCATGGATAAGGAGAGACGGCAGTGCGTGTGTGTGTGTTGCACTGTGTTGGGATGAGAGGCCATGAGACAATGCTGAATATTTTATAGTTTGGAGAAAGGCTTGGGCAGATCTAGAAAGAGGAAAAGTGAAGTTCCTTAGGATTGGCAGAAACCAGATGCTGATGTAGCCAAGCCAACAGAAGAATGGAGTGAATCGTATGAGCATTAATAGTATTGTTGCAACATCTTGTAGACAAAATACCATTAATCAGCATTTCATTTTCACGATTTAGTGGTCTTTCACGGTGTGTCAAATTTGTCGCTGGGAGGCAGATATGTCTACAGATGAGTATTGTTTTCTCACATTGAAATTGAAGTTAGAATTCATTCAAGCCATCCATACTGTGTGCAAAGTTATAAAACTTCATACCGAAATATCTTGTCACCAACCTGCAGTTCAACTGAAGTCTCATCAAATTGTACATTTTCCTTAAAAAAATCAGTACAGAAGATGCTGCATGTTGCATAGCAATACCATTTTCGATTAGACAGCTGTGGTGGATTTGGGGGCATTTTCAGTACACACAGGACAAGAGAAGGCTCTGCCACCACCCCACCACACCCCACCCTCTCAGTTATGTCTAGTGGATGAAGTCTGAGGAAATCCACTCATCCAGCGATTGATTTATCTGTTGGCAGCGACAGGCGGACATGTTAGCACCATAGCCCTGCGAGCAGTCACTTCTCCTGCCAGTGTCATTGATGTACTAGCCGTGTGTACACTAGTCGGCCCACCGCCACAGCTTTCATGCCAGTACACTATTTGTTGCCGTGTAATTGCTGTCATGGCCGAGTGTTTTTCTTCCGACAAAGTGTCTGGGGTAGGCAGATGTTTGCTGCATTTCTTTCTGATTGCCACTAACAAAGCATATGCTTAAGTGAGATCGTCGCCAGATTTCAGCATAAGAATGACTATTTTCAGAGCCACAATGGACTTGCAATTGTATTGGTTTTGACTTAAAGCGAGATTTTCTATTCTGTTACTATGAATCAGCTAAGGTGGTAATTATTGGCAGGAAGTTCACTGAATCAGTTGTACTATGCCCCATTTTGTGGTCAGGAGTGTGGGAACCAACCAGATTCAAAGGTAGTTGCAGGTAGGGATGTCTGCCTCCAGTATAAGTTCTATTATTGCAGCCGGTTTTAAGACAACTGACATGTTTGCCTGCCATTATATAATGTGTATGCGTGCGATGACATAATAAATAGTTTCATCATCTGGTAATTTTGAACCATGATTGCATCATGATGTAAAGAAATAGTGATTGCAAATCAGAACTGCACGTCAGTATTGGGCAACACATGTCAGTATTGGACAACATACGTCAGTATTGGGCAACACATGTCAGTATTGGACAACACACGTCAGTATTGGGCAACACACGTCAGTATTGGAGAACACACGTCAATATTGGACAACACACATCAGTATTGGACAACACACATCAGTATTGGACAACACGTGTCGCATGCATGTGTACAATAATACACACATTTGGTCTATATTGCCATGTCTATGTTTGACTTGGCTGTCAGTTCACCAAATGACAAATTAGTGTCTTAATCAGTCATCTGTCAGGCCAGGCCAGCCCTTGCAGGCAATACTTGAATGGCCTTAGTGGACTTGAGAGCTGATAAATAAAATGGTTGGGTGGACAGATCTGATCCATTAATGCCTGCATGGACCAGTTATTACTGGAAGCTGTAGCTAGTGTGACAGGGGCTGGCTTGGGTTACCTAGCTGACAATGCTGAACCGATGTCCAGGTAACTGAGGCTTCTTTCAATACAACTCGGTGTTAGTCACATATTCCGTGATGCCGGTATTCTTGAGCTGGGTGTATTTACTCCGGAGCGCAGTGGTGCAGTATCTAGAGCTTCGGACTCTTGACTGAGAGAACCCGGGTTTTAATCCTGTGCTGCAATGTCGAACCTTGGGCAAGGTCATTCATTGTAGTTTGCTGTAGTTTGCTCAGCTGTGTGAATGAGTACCTGGCTATAGACAGTGGTGGATATGTTGTGTACATGTAGTCTTTGCGCATTAATTGCAGCATGGTTGGATGCTTCCAAAAGAAGTTGAAATGGCATTCAAATGAACAGGTCTGCCACGGACTGAAATGTAAAGCACTTTGAGCAGTACTGAGGATACTGCGCTATACAAGAGCTTACTTTTAACTTACCCTTAGATAGACAGACAGACATTATGGGTTATAGATTAAAGTCTGCTTCTATGTGAGTTTTCGTCAGGTTTTTTCCAATTACTTGTGTGTGATTTTTTATACACGTTTAGACCCCAGAAATAAGAGACTGACTGACTTGAGTGTAGTGTGCTAAGGGCAGTACATCGCACTGTGTAAGAACTTACCTTTTACCTTTATATGTGTGTCAGAACTATCAACCATGAAGCACCTGTACAACGTAACATACCTGTGTGTCGGGTGACGCACCCATGTGTCAGGTAACATACCTGCATATCAGGTAACGTACCTGCAAGGGTTCATTCATGAAACATGTTACTGTTTATTACCTGCAAATACCTATTATGTGTCCCTTTGTGATTGAGCAGATCTGTGTCATTGTTTCGTTGACACTGGATGTCACCTTATAAGGCGTGTCATCTTGTCATGGCAAGGCATTTATTATAGTTGTAAATATGTCTTCAAAACTGGATTGATTTCTTTGATGTTCACATGTTTCCTGGCCGACATACTTGAAGATGTGATACCAACTAAGTATTGCATAGATGCAGACGTTATCACAAATGTAAGGGCCAATAAAGTGGAACTAAAGCGATAGATATTTATGGTTTATAAATTACTTGTCCATATGTCTTTAGGCAAATTAAGGCTGATTATAACAAAGGAGGTTAACATTAAAAATATTATCTTGAAAGATGGCGTTATTCAAAATATATTTGAACACATTTTTACCTGTGTTAGTCGTATGATCAAAGACAGAACCATGTGTTTAGATAATTGTAATAATAATAGGGTGTAGGGAATGACACAGGTGTGTGACTGAATAATGGACAGACTGGAGCCTGTGGTCTTTGTGGTTTGGTTTCTCAAAGAACAAGTTGTTGATCAGGTTTGTCCTTTGTTATACTGTTCTAGCAGTTTCTGCATTATTAAGTAACATAAGGGTTCTTTCTGTAGCACGTTGTTATGTAACAATATTTTTCAAACAAACAATTGAATCCATTGCTGAACATGTGGTGAGGTTGTCTGTTCCATTAGGTAATTATTAGCAGGAAATTCACCAAATCAGTTGTGCTTAGTCCCATTTTGGTGAGGAGTGTATGAATGAGCCAACTTCAACTAGTGGCAGTAAACTGTAAATAACCTTATTAATGCACATTCAAATGCCTCTGTGAAATTGTAAATGCAATTTGCATTTGAATGCCATCCACAAACATTCGATTTGTCAAATGAAATGCAGGCGTAATTTTTTACAAATGTGTTTATGTGGTTAGACTGGTATGTATTATGTAGTAGGAGTTTACAATAATCATGTACTGCTATTAAATAAATTAATAATGTGTTTGTCTACATTACATTGTTTCTCCAAGTAAAACAAAACATTAAATTAATTCAAATGTATTTGCAAATGTGTAACCAAAACATTTGCATTTGAATGTCACCCTAAAACATTTGCATTTGAATTAAGTGAAACATTTGCATTTGCTTTGACATGCATTTGTTAACAAGCCTAGGTGTAACCAGAACTAAATAACACACTCGATCATATTATGTAACATGTCATAGTTGGTACTAAATAGGTTAAACTTCTCACAAAAACAAACTGAATCACTGAAACGAAGTGAGCAGAAAATAAAAAATACCAGTGTGCCGAGAGAGTGACAGAAGGTGGTGGTAGGTCAAGACACTTGTGGAGAGAGTAGAAGAAATCAAATGATGTCCCCCAAAACCACAAGTGATCAAAGGGGAATTTCAAGCATGTAAGTAGCTTGCCACATAAATAAAGATCAATGCCTGTCTAGAATACAACACTGTAACAACACTGTAACATGTGAGCTGTATAATGTGATATCACTGTAACATATAGGCCAGAGTCATCAAGTAACAGACCTTTTCTCAAGCGTTTGAAGTTGGCCTAGTTCTTTAATGTCACCAGACCAGTCATTTAGAGTTCTTTGGTGACACAAACATATCTAGTTGACAGTGACTTGTCTCCAGCAATGGGTCTTAATTCAAAGTTCAAGACAGAAACCTACTTCAAAGCTGGCTTTGTAAATAATGGATTCTACTGAGTGACATGGGAAATTGAAGGGGTAACAACTGATTAACATTGATCAAGTGAGCTAATGTGTGGTTCTACTGGATCAGATGTGTTCTATAAATAAAGCAATACTGTCTGTCCTATTACCTGCAGTCAACCATGGGTGGTAATTATTAGAAGGAATTTTGTTCAATCAGTTATGCTCAATCACTTATGCTCCATCGGGACTGAGGAGTGTGGGAACCAGTCAACTTCAAAGGTATTTGCTGGTAGGGACACGTGCCTCCACCATAACTGCAAATATCCTGTTTACAATTTGAATGTTTTCTTTACAGTTTGAACGCTTAACTGGCACAACAGGAAAAATACAAAGAATGACTCTGGCTTATTAAATGTACTTTGGCAGATGGTATACCACTGAGTATTATATTAAACATGGGAACTAACAACCTCAGTTTAACGTCACTTGTATCACACTTGTAAAATACTCATACCTTTGAATTAATTATGTATGAAACTATGAATACCACAGCAGCTCAAGAGAAACGTGTAATTTTCAAGTGCACGTAAAAAGTACCCTGGCCCCAAACCACATAACTGATTCAATTTGAAGTGGGTTGTTGAAACGATTGATTTATCTGCAGAAATAACGGACTGGTTATGGTACCAGAAAAAACAGGGTATGTGACCTTTTGTGGCGTAATGGAGGAGACATAATGAGGGCGGTTATGGTGCAGCAGTGCACCATGGAGTTCCTTGTTGGCTTGAAGCTGTGCACACAAAGGTCTCACTATTGACCATGTGAGGGGAGGGGGTCAATGCACTTCTCTTGTAGGGGTAGCTGGCTACAGGTGCTCAGTGAGCACAGTTGTCAGAGTGGGGTAGTTAGTGCTTAGGAGGGGGTAGTTAGTGTGTGAGTAGGGTGGTGATTCAGGTAGAGTAGTTGGTGTCTGAGTGGGGTAGTTAGTGTTAGGTAAGGAGTTAGTGTCTGGTGTGAGGTGGGGGTTGTTAGCATTGGTAAGGTAGTTAGTGTATGTGAGGTGGGGTTGTTAGTATCTAGATGGGGTTATTAGTGTTGGGGGTAGTGTAGTGTGGCATGACAGTTAGTGTCTAGCAAAAGTAGTTACTATTGGGAGTTCAAAGTAGTTCGTATCTTACTGTTGGGTGGCATTGTTACTGTCGTGGTAGGGTAGTTAGTATCGGGGTGAGGTAGTCAGTGTCAGTTCAGTCAGTAGTAAACCATAGATCTGAGCCCCATTCAGAGGTGTACCCAGGACTGATGTTGGGGGTTTCCAAATGGGTATCACTGTAAGGCTGGGTGCTGCATGTCAATCACTGTACATTGCCTTATAGTTTGGAATTTGTGGGGTTTTTGGGGCAACTAGAAAACCTCCGCCATTAAATTGTCTATACCTGAGTATGGTGGCTGCACCTGTCTTACTGCTTCTGGGGCCAACCAACCGTCAGTGCAGTATTACAGTGTTTCACGTGGGAAAAATGATGGGCGAGGTGGTAGGGGTGGGGTATGTGAGTGCGGCAGGCACGAAGCATTGCTAGGGGGGTCCGGGGGCATGCTCCCCGTAGATTTTTTAATACTAACTTTAAAATGGTGCATTCTGAGGTACGTTTTAACCTTTACTATTGAATATAGAGGGGAAGATAAAACAACAAGACACTACTTGTGTAGTAATGTAGTAATCATGATTGATAAAAGTCAGTAATCATGACTGTTTCATCGTGTTGAGATGTGGTTTCCACTTGACCACTGGTACTTGGTTATGGTTATGTTTTTCTTGCACTAACCCTAGGCCTTGTTACCTTGCTGACAGAGTAAAAAAGTAAAAGGTTAAGTTCTTATATAGCTCTGGACTGCTGAAAGCGCTTTACACTTTACTCCCTGGAAGACCTGTTCAGTCGAACACCATCTCGACTTCTCTGGGAAGCATCCAGTGGTGTCATCTGAAGACTCTTTCATCATCACCTTTAAATAATTTTAATATCATAATAATATTGTAAATTGGTGGTTTATGTTCAAAAGATATTTTATTTGTTGCTAGAATGCTATACAATTAATTAAACAGTGATTTCTGGAATGCCACAAAAGTATGTTTCTATTATATTAATCGCAAGAACGTTTCTCAAATTGTGTTCTTTTTATAAAACAGTATAAGTTGTTTAGTATATCCAATTACTGTGCAAACATATCATTGACATTGTCTAACCCAAGTTATTGATAACCCGTTAGTATGCACGGTTTTGGGTAGTAGGCATTTTTTATGAGATGTGAACTTTGGTGGTTGATATTCGTAAATATTTAACTCAAATCAACTTTCCCAAAAGTTTGTTTGCACAACTTTGTCGGAATATGTATCATATATTTAGCACAAAGATGTCTTACGAATCACATTCTCAAACAAAACCGCATAGAACATGTTATTAGTTGAATAGACTTGTGGGCATTTGCGGTGAATCCGGACCCACTTTGATTTCGCCGTTATAACTTGAGTTTTGCTTAACTTTGATACATCAGTGAGATACACTGTAGTTCCATCATACAGCATTATCCTAGGCATATTTACCTTTAAGCATATTGCGTCTTACGTCCATTTGAGGCATAAATAGCGCCCTGGTTTGTATCAACATACAATGTTATATACTGTATCTCTCATTTTACACGCTGTGCGGTAACGCACGGCCACAAGCTCAGTGGCACAGACTAACGCAAACCGGGTCGCTATTTGAGCTTCAACAGGGTCCGGATTCGATACAAGTGCCAATTAGTGAATAGGATGCACGGTCTTTATTTGGGCTTCAAAAGAGTCCGGATTCGACACAAGTGCCGAAAAGTGACGTGGTGCCATCTGCCTGCAAGGTTTTCACTCCCACCACCGTCATAAACCAAAACACAAGTTACCGTTTGGGCGCCATTTTACATGAATGTCTAGATTTCTAGTATGTCGAAAAATATTCCGTGATTGGACAACTGACATCTTTCACGTTGTCCAATGGAGTTAAATCCTAACTGCTCTGAGCAACGTTAAGACGACTAAAAGACGTTGCTACAAATCTGTGATTATGCAGGAATATAAGTTACTTTGTGATGTCATTTCGCCCGCTCGCTGACACTGAATATATCGCGAAAGAACGAACAAAAAATGGGCGTATGACATAGCTACGAGGCGGCAATTTCAGCATATTTTGGGCGAGACGGCATAGAAAAACGGCGAGGCGGCCCGCCTCGCTTGTTATATACCAGGGGAAACACTGCTATTAGGACCAATATTCCAGTTTGAAACTGACTAGAAAATAGTGGCCTGAACCCAGGGAAGAACAGATTGACAGGAAGTTGATTGGCGAAGCTGTAAGGTCAACATATCTACGGTCAGTTTGGAAGGTCAACCACCACAGCCATAGTCCCTGTGGGGTTGACAAGTGGACACTGTATGACTGTGTAATCTCATTCCAGTTGACAAGCACAGATTACAAGCAAAGGGCAGGAAGAGTAGGAGATAATATGTATAGATTGCATAGTGATTATGTATCATTTTGTCATTGCTATCACGTAATTGATTTTGAACTTGTGGCAAAGTGGGAACAAAACAGAAGTCAACGCTTTTTATTGTAACATCTTTTTTGTATATAGTACGAACTGTTTCTGTTGTTGACCTCTTGACTGGTCTGATGTGGTTTTATAAACCACAATTGTTTATATAATTTGTCCCTTATCAGTGTATATAGATATATATATATGCTACATAACTTGATTTTATGATAAAAGTAGCATGATTCAAACAAACAAACATGACACTTTGTTAGTAAGTCATATGTAATTGGAATCAATGAATAATTCTGACAGAAAGACACTAAACAGTATAAACAACTATGATACTTCAACACTGGTGTGTCAGTGCCATACCAATATATACATTTGTTGCTTATTTCCGTATCTATAGGAGGGATGGTTTTGTCAATATTTTGAGATTGGTGGTAAAATGCCCAGTTGCCTGTTGAAGTGACATGTGTAGCTGTTGTTGGCGTCCACTTGACAGGTGAATAACCAAACCAGCTGGTAGAGATAGCATCAGCAATATCTCCTGTAATTACCTGTCAGTATGCTACTGCCAAGATGGGGAGGGAAAGGGAGGAAAATGGACAGTAAATAGGGTGAGAAGGAGGGATGAGGAGCGTGTCCAGAGAGTGTAGTCTAGGGGTGTACAAACCTCCACTTGTGACCGAACCAAATGGTGTAGGCCCATTCAAAAAGTCAACGGGCATGCAAAATCCCAATGGTCTAGGCCCCAGCCCCCCTAGACATGCCTGTAGAGATGGAGACAGTGGATAGAAAGAAAGGGGAAGTGAATAAACAAGTGTTGATGAAGGGGGGAGAGAGGGGGGAGTGTAAGAGACAGATAGGAGGAAAGGAGGGAGGGGAGAGTGTAAGAGACAGATAGGAGGAAAGGACGGAGGGGAGAGTGTAAGAGACAGATAGGAGGAAAAGAGGGAGGGGAGAGTGTAAGAGACAGATAGGAGGAAAGAAGGGAGGGGAGAGTGTAAGAGACAGATAGGAGGAAAGAGAGAGTGTAAGAGACAGATAGGAGGAAAAGAGGGAGGGGTAGATACCGGGAAGAAGACAGAGAGAGAGAGAGTGGGCAAGAGATATAGAAAGATGGGGGACAATGCAGCCAAATAGGGCTGTGGGAGTCATGCACTATGGTGAACCCAGCAACTTCCAGGATTGGCAAAGTGCCATCCATCCCTTCCCAGAGAGATGGGCAAAATTTGGGAAATGCCAAGTGGGAATCCTGCAACTGCATTATCAGGGCTACACTGTTTACATAAGTACACAGGATGCCTTATCCCCAGACGGTGTCTATGTGACAGTCTAATAGGGAACACTTGGGAGGCAATTGACTTATATCTCAGACAAACATAATCACCATGCTACGCCCATTAAAATGTTTGGCAGACTTTTTTATTAGGTAAAACAAACTGTTTTTCTTGTATTGGTATTTTTCATATGGTCCCTCTGAAGTCTATTTTGGTGCCAACTAGCTGCTGTGTTTATCGCAGTGTTATATGTGGTATTATCTATAAACATTACTACTTACCTCAAGTGGGTGATGCAAGGCTGACCAGATTATGTAATTTCATAATTTTGACTTATCAATTTTATTAAATACAATAATGCATGAAATCACGAATCGCTTATTTAGCATCAATGTCAGTTTTTTATTGTCGTTAAAATCCACGACTAATAAATTCTTCTGATTTAAAACTCCCTCAGTTTGTTTTTTGTTGTTCTTGTTTCAGGCACATTTCTTGGAAATCTTACCCATCTGATCTGATCAGAATTATGGGACAAAAATATGTCCGGTTCTATATAGTATATCAAGGTTATTCCCACTTTGTCAGGTTACCCGATCTACTGATCAAAGTGATTCTTAAAAAAGTTGTTTTAATAAATTGAGGATAGTTTAAGTCTGTTGCTAATGGGTGGTCGCATATGTTCACAAAGTCTCCAGAATGTAAAGCATTTTTTATAGGTGGGTGGGGATTGGATATCACCCCTTTTTATGGGAGGGGGTAATAAATTGCCAGTGTCACCACCTACAGAGTAGAACATATATTAATGCACACTGATGCTGTAGTGGATATCAGAATCAGGTGGGTAATATCTTACTAATCATCCATTGATTCTGGTGGCTATTGCCTGTGTTTTTTGGAAGCCATTTTGTATTGCTCAAAATCCTACATCGGGTATTGGTGGGGGGTTGGGGTGGTTTGAAACAATTCGGCATGCATTAATTTTTTTTAAACAATTCGGCATGCATTAATTTTTTTTTAAACAATTCGGCATGCATTACATTTTTTTACTTTTGAGGTGGCCCCTCGGGGCTGTGTATGCCAGGGAATGCTCCAGGTGCAGTAAAAGTAATTAGTAACCTGAGACATCAGTCTGACTTGTGACCTCATTGTTCAGACCAGGCAGGTCTTGCCAATCAGTCATGTGCAAGATTTGAAACAAATTATGTAATATAGGGACACTTGCCATTTTGTATACTTAACATGTCACTGGCTGTGTTTGTTTATTTAAAGGGCCTATTGGATATGTGTGTCTCATTGAGTGTAAATAATGATGTTATTAACAAAATGACAAATAACACGAGATCACATGCTTTCACATATCCACTCTGTCACCTGCTGTGGTTGGATCTTTGCCACATAAACTGTTTGAATGATTTCCCTTTGTTTCAATATCTTCTTCCCATTAATCCCTGGTAGGTTGGAATCTGTGTTATGTGGTGTATTCCACCCTCTGGATGATATGTTGGGATCTGTATCATCTGGTGTATTCCACCCTGTGGATGATATGTTGGGATCTGTATCATCTGGTGTATTCCACCCTTTGGATGATATGTTGGGATCTGTATCATCTGGTGTATTCCACCCTCTGGATGATATGTTGGGATCTGTATCATCTGGTGTATTCCACTCTCTGGATGATAGGTTGGGATATGTATCATCTGGTGTATTCCACCCTCTGGATGATATGTGGGGATCTGTATCATCTGGTGTATTCCACTCTCTGGATGATAGGTTGGGATCTGTATCATCTGGTGCATTCCACCCTCTGGATGATAGGTTGGGATCTGTATCATCTGGTGTATTCCACCCTCTGGATGATATGTTGGGATCTGTATCATCTGGTGTATTCCACCCGCTGGATGATATGTTGGGATCTGTATCATCTGGTGTATTCCACCCGCTGGATGATATGTAGGGATCTGTATCATCTGGTGTATTCCACCCGCTGGATGATATGTTGGGATCTGTATCATCTGGTGTATTCCACCCTCTGGATGATACGTCGGGTTCTGTATCATCTGGTGTATTCCACCCTCTGGATGATACGTCGGGTTCTGTATTATCTGGTGTATTCCACCCTCTGAATGATATGTTGGGATCTGTATCATCTGGTTTATTCCACCCTCTGGATGATATGTGGCGATCTGTATCATCTGGTGTATTCCACCCTCTGGACGATATGTTGGGATCTGTATCATCTGGTGTATTCCACCCTCTGGATGATATGTTGGGATCTGGTGTATTCCACCCTATGGATGATATGTTGGGATCTGAATCATCTGGTGTATTCCATCCTCTGGATGATAGGTCGGGTTCTGTATTATCTGGTGTATTCAACCCTCTGGATTGGATGTTGGGATCTGTGTCATCTGGTGTATTCCACCCTCTGGATGATATGTTGGGATATGTGTCATCTAGTGTATTCCACCCTCTGGATGATATGTTGGGATCTGTATCATCTGGTGTATTCCACCCTCTGGATGGTATGTTGGTATCTGTGTCATCTGGTGTATTCCACCCTCTGGTTGGTATGTTGGTATATGTGTCATCTGGTGTATTCCACCCTCTGGATGGTATGTTAGTATCTGTTTCATCTGGTGTATTCCACCCTGTGGATGATATGTTGGGATCTGTCATCTGGTGTATTCCACCCTCTGGATGGTATGTTGGTATCTGTGTCATCTGGTGTATTCCACCCTCTGGATGGTATGTTAGTATCTGTGTCATCTGGTATATTCCACCCTCTGGATGGTATGTTGGGATCTGTGTCATCTGGTGTATTCCACCCTCTGGATGGTATGTTAGTATCTGTGTCATCTGGTGTATTCCATCCTCTGGATGATATGTTGGGATCTGTCATATGGTGTATTCCACCCTCTGGATGGTATGTTGGTATCTGTGTCATCTGGTGTATTCATTCCTCTGGATGATATGTTGGGATCTGTCATATGGTGTATTCCACCCTCTGGATGGTATGTTGGTATCTGTGTCATCTGGTGTATTCCACCCTCTGGGTGATTCTTGTGGACAGTTTCAGTAACATTCTTATCACCTCATAAGCCAGAGTTTCCTCTTTAAAATATATTTCACTCCGTAAAGGTAATCTTGTATAGTGAAAACTATCAACGCCAGGACTCGCCACCAGGAGGTTTCACTGGTGTGATATGGAAATAGTGTCCTCAGTCATATAGCAGCGGCTTGTTGCATTTAAAAAAAAGTTCCTTAAACTTAACAGCGGATTCTGTTTAATGATGGATTTTCCTTGTGAGCTCCTTCGTTGTTAAATGGTCTCCTGGGTTTGAACCAGTCGGCTGTTGATACCTGTCGTTTTTAGATCTCGCCTGACTGTATCACCCATCTTAATTCTGATCTCCCTCTTCTGCTACCACCCTCTTCTGTTTTCATGCTCTCCTTGTCAACATCTCCCTCAGTACCAGGAGGTATTGCCTTGGTGTCCATACTGCCAAAGTTCTCCTCTCTTCACATCTTACTTCCATCCCATCTCTCAATCCCATCTCTCTTTGTTCTCTAGCCGAGCTGTCGGAGTATCAAGACTCCCACGGCGGGTTTGATTGCAATGTATCATAACATGTCTAGAGGATGCATTATTAATTAATAGGTATTCCGAAGTGGGAGAAAATGTCTGGTGAAAACGGCCACAGAAGCCCGCTTTTGCGTCATGTTCCACAGTCGCTATCAAATAAACCAAATCGTTCACAATAATCAAACTTACTCCTACTGATACTTACGTTATTCCACTGTTGTTGAGTGATCAATACATGTCATAAGTCTGCTTACTTCTTTTTTGGTGATTTGTTTATTTTTAAAAGCTCTATCTAGTGGCAATATTTAAAAATAGCATTGGTGGGTTTGAAAAATAACTTTGGACTACCTATAATTAATGACAAGAAGTCTATTCAAACATTTTAAAGGTGCCCGTTTTTGTAAGTAATGTTTTTTAAGAATTGTGTCTGCCGTCAACAAGCCAGGCAGTGTTTCAGCATCCAAGCTCTGGGACTGTACAGTAGCTGTGTGTTCGGGATGATTTCTTTCTATGTATATTTCCTTAGTTTATGAAAATACAAGCTGCTTCCTTGGCTTGAGACCGATGAAGGAAATTGACATTTGGTGTTTCAAATTCTTCCACAAGGAGGGTGAATTCTGGGGGGTTAGGAGTTTTCCACCCAGAACATTTCCTCCTTCATTGTTTTTTAGTGAGTATGAATAATAATTGATCCGTTGATCCATTGACGACCTATTATTGCAATTTGATTTGTGTACATGTGCAATTAGTATTAGGTTCATTTTGTATCTGTTTATTTATACTGATATTTATTACTTAGTAAAGAAATATTAAGAAATGTTTCCTTGATGAGATTATTTATAAAATATATATAATAAACATACAAATATGTATAAATAATAAATATAATAAACATACAAATATATATAAATATAATAAAGGTAAAAAGAGCGAAATGTCAATTCATTCATTTTAGTAGGGACAAGAGGGTGTAAAATGTTCTGGGAAATGGGACATTATTATCCTCCCCCTGTCTAGTGCTCTTGTCTGAACTCACTCCACCACTTATTGCCAAGGAATGTAGCGTCCAGATATGTTATCACCGATTATGTTATGTGTAGCATAAACAGACTTGTATATAATACTGACTATGTGCTGTATGGATACTACCGCACGTGGGAGGTTTATATGTGTATCTATGTAGGTATTATTAACTTACTGGTTGACCCCATTAACCTTTGACCTGTGTATTGACCTCATTGATTATGGGGGGACATCATTTCTGTTTTGGTATTTTTTAAATTGAATTTATGACAACAACAAATAAAGTTCTGTTCATATCATAAGTTGAATTATGCTGACACATTTGACTATGTGACTGACTGTTTTTTTTACATAGAGACAGTGTGAAGCATTGAGCCATGCACAATGACTATTCGTATGTAAATATCCACCACTCTCTATAGCCAGGTAGTATTCAGTCAGACAGATGAGTGAACTGGAGCAATGTAGAGTGAACGAACTTGCGCAAGGTTTGAAACGGCAGCACAGGATTTGAACCTGGGTTCTCTCGATTGAGAGGTCTGATGTTCTGGCCAGTTCATCCCTGCTGATTTCACATGTGGCAGAGCATGTGTAACAACCTACACACAATATGGAAGATATTGTTCTTGGCTACAAGGTTACATTTTAACAGCAAGAACTAAACTTACATTGGAGCCGTATTTGAAACTTGCAATGTTTCGATCCGTCTACAGCGAATCTTGATCACGCACTGACGCGGCTCAGATTTTAGCGGAATGATAAGCCACGTTTAAGTTGTCAACACAAAGACTATTCGTCACATGACATCAGTGTGTGTTCAAGATCCCGTGTAGACAGATCAAAACGTTGCAGGTTTCAAATACAGCACCATTGTAAGTTTAGTTCTTGCTGTTAAAAACATTCATGTACAGAAAAACTTACTCTGAGATTTAGATCTGTATAGATTAGCTTAAGTCATTGTTATTACATTAAACTTGAGGGAAAGACCCTGGTGGTTAAGGAGGGTGTATGTGTGACTGGAGAGGAGGTGAGTGTTTGTTTACTGCGCAATCAGACATCTGATAGGGCACCTGGTATGAGAGTGGTGTCTCTCATACTGAGCAAACTCTGCCATGTATACACATAGTAATCTGCTAATAACACTGAGTCAGGGCTTCAATGAGGAACCATTTCATTCCTATGACGCTGGCTTGTCTTCGGGTTGATTACCACTTTCTGATTATGTTGATATGTCAGTTCAGATTAACTGTGTCTCTCAAAGCAGTGTCTTATTATTCTCACCAGTTTGTCATTATTCTCACCTTGTGCATTATGGGAAATGTGTGTGTAGGGATTACTCTTGTTAGAATTCAGTTTGTTGGTGAAATTTATTAGTAGGGATTATTTTTCTGTTTAAACTAAGGTTATGAATATGGTATCAAATTTACACAAAAAGGTAATGACAACAGCGGAATCATGAATGGCCCAGATTGTAGTTATTGTACTTTGAGTTGTTACCACCTCTGACTGTACGACTTGTCATGTGTTTGGTGATAACAAATGGTTAGTTATATGAAAGAATTTTTGTTCTGTGTTGCATTTTTTACGCATTACTTCAACTCTAATTAATTAGGAAAAAATCTTTAAAAGCACAAAGCAGCTTTTTAAATACAACCTGAACGCACATGTGCACGGATTGGGAATAGTAATCTGCTTTGTGAATCAGTCCCTAGAGGAGCTCCACATCCTATATGTAGGGCGGTGACACAGGAATGGTTATCTGGGATGATTGAAAACATTACCGTCCTCGAACAGTGCAAATGAATGGAATTGGTAACCAGGGTAAATGCAGCGTTCATAATTATTAATTTCAACATACTTTTGTTGTGTGGAATTTCTAAGCATGCGTCCGTGGGATGCAACGGTTGTTTGTATGCATCCAGATATGGTTTTGTGTGTATGGGATGCGGGATCTTGCATTACGTAAACCCTTGGGCAAGGTCCCATCTATAACTTCTGAGTTTCCCTTCTCCCAGTCTGCCTGTGGGTGCTTCCTGAGAGTAGTGTTTGTGTGGGATGAGGATTGACAGGAGGGAAATGAGAGGCTGTGGGCTCACTTACAGGGCAGAGACTGCCTGTGGCTGCTCTGTAAATGGAGACAAGTCTACTGCGTCCCTCCTTCCCTCCTGGTGGCTGTAATCTCAACTGACAAGTGGCTGCCACCGGGTCTCACTGTTGACAGCTCGACAATGACACGTCCGCACTTGTCACCCGTGCCCAGTTGACATAACCAATGTTATTATTAGGGACAGATCTTTTTATGCCAGGCGCATTTGATTGCGAGATGTGTTTCAATCTGCTCGTGTGGTGTAAATGTGACAACAAAAGGCAGGACATGAGTTTGTGGGTCTCGTAATGTTTACTTGTTCCTGCCGAATTAATTACTCTGTCAGATTTTTGCATATATATGTCTCAAGTAACGGCTGATAAAACAAGAAGTCCTGTGTCTTCCTCGTTTTTAATGTAATCAAATTTTTTGATACTACAATAAATATGTTAACTTTAAAGGTAAGCTGTCTGTCAAGTTGTAGTTAATTAGCCTAAAGCAGAGTTCATAATTTGAATGTTGCGCCCGCAAAATATTAAAATTGTAACAAAATTATTCAATTTGTAAACAGCCATTATTGGCATTTACTGCAGAGGCACATGTCCATGCCCACAAACACCTTTGAAATTGGATTGTTCCCACACTCCTAACTGGAAATTGGGACAAAGTTCAATTGATCCAGTACTGTAAAATGAGCTAATTTTCTGCTATCAATTCCTACACCAAGCCCTGGCTGATTCCAAGTAACTGAACAGATGTACATGTCCACATTTCTGACCAATGAATCTTGTCTGCTGTCATTCTATTGTATTCACCTGTTGACAATTTTAACACAGCTGATCAATTTTGAGTTTGACCGACCCTTTTGGTTTTGGTATACTACTGTGTTTGGTTTCGAAGGATTTAGATGCAAAAGAAGTTCCCTTGTTGTTATTGGATTACATGTCCTCATGTTTTTGCTTGTAGTCCGTAGTATGAGGAATCACCATGTATGGGTGCTCCTAAGCAATATTATGCCAATATAGACCTAATAACCTGTGTCTGCTCATGTACTCAGCATTATTAATATGTGATAACCTCAGGTATTCATTGCGTTAATAGTGATCTTTGTCCATGCGTCTCCGGTGTAGAGATTGTCTCCACAGATGTTATGAATCGTTGCCGTCGCGTCACGTACATTGTGAACATCAACACCGATTCGATTCGAATCTCGACACATCTGCAACGAATCGATGTCATTGTGTGCCCGGTGCGACTCCTGCCTTCGCTTCTCGCCAACGCTCACTCATGTTTTATCAACAGCACAATTGACCCGCCTCGTGTATTGATTGCGAGTTGGCTCAGACATTAAACTAGTTAGGGAGGGCCTCGAGAGCGGCGGTGCGGTCACTGACTGTGCATTCTGTCACCTGTTCAGATGCTGTAGACCAGCCAGTGGATAGCTCCTGTTTTACTGGGTCATTAGTGGACAGAACTACTACAGCTGTCTCAGTCTGGTCCAGTGGATAGCTCATGTTTTACTGGGTCATTTGTGGACAGAACTACCACAGCTGCCTCAGTCTGGTCCAGTGGATAGCTCATGTTTTACTGGGTCATTTGTGGACAGAACTACCACAGCTGTCTCAGTCTGGTCCAGTGGATAGCTCATGTTTTACTGGGTCATTTGTGGACAGAACTACCACAGCTGTCTCAGTCTGGTCCAGTGGATAGCTCATGTTTTACTGGGTCATTTGTGGACAGAACTACTACAGCTGCCTCAGTCTGGTCCAGTGGATAGCTCATGTTTTACTGGGTCATTTGTGGACAGAACTACCACAGCTGTCTCAGTCTGGTCCAGTGGATAGCTCATGTTTTACTGGGTCATTTGTGGACAGAACTACCACAGCTGTCTCAGTCTGGTCCAGTGGATAGCTAATGTTTTACTGGGTCATTTGTGGACAGAACTACCACAGCTGTCTCAGTCTAGTCCTGTGGTGTAATCAAGGAAGCATGTGTATGCGAATTGCATCAAACTGCTTAAAATGCATATGTATGGGCACAAAATGTGAGTCAATGTTCTAGTTGGGCATCCTGGCCGCTCAGTCAGAGGTATAGAGTGGACAGTGGAGAGAACCAGGGCATTCTGGCCGGTCAGTCAGAGATATACCATATAGAGTAGACAGTGGACAGAACCAGGGCACAGTTTCACTAACATTCTCATCAACCCGTAAGCCTGACTTTGCTCTTTAAAATAAATTTTGTTCATTATAAGTGATCTTGTGTACAAAAAACTGTCAACACCAGGATGCGCCAGTGGGATGTTTTCGCTGGTGTATCACAGAAATAGTGTCCTCTGTGATATAGCTGCTATTTGCATTTTGAAAAGCTCCTAACATTTAACAACAAATTCTGTTTAATGATGGGTTCTTTCTTTATGAGCTCAACAAATAACTAGGTGATATGGTCCTCTCATATCTAGCATAGCACAGACAAATGGTCCTCATATCTAGCATAACACATACATGTAAATGGTCCTCTCAAATCTAGCATATCACAGGCTTATAAATGGTCTTCTCATACCTAGCCTGGCACAGACATAAATGGTCCTCTCATATCTAGCATACACACACATATAAATGGTCTTCATATCTAGCATAACACATACATATAAATGGTGCGCTCATATCTAGCATGGCACAGACATAAACGGTCCTCTCATATCTAGCATAGCACATACATATAAGTGGTCCTTTCATATAAATGCAGTAGATGAAGAGCTTCTTTTATGCGAAAGGAAATATTCTAAAATTAAAGCTTACAAGGATAAGTTTGTTCATCCAAACAGCAAAGCATAATTTATTAACATTGACAAACAATATAAATTAATACAGAAATATGTAATAAATATTGAACTGTAGGATATAAATCAATCAGTAAACAATCAACAAAGTAATACATAAATTTACACTTTTAGCAAAAACGTTTGCTCTGGAATGGGAGACTCCTACTAGACCAAAAATTGTCACTATCATAGGAAACGTTTTGATAATCTTGTTATAACAATGTATAAGTCAGATCACTTCATCTTCAAAGCTTCTGCTGTCTGTGCATTTAGAAATAGGTTAACTAATTTTTTGTCAACAAAAACCAAATGGACTTCCCTCGTAATACAATTTGTACAGTTTTGTTGAAACCACAACTTTTTGGCCGGCTTGAGATGTCTTTGTGAAGATGGTATTACATCAGTTGTAGAAACACTGCTTGCCACATCCCACACACAATCTTGCACTTAGGAACCTCGACCGCCTGAGTGATTGCTGCCATTAGGAATATGTCACCTTAAAAACCAGCATTCTTTTCCACCTGTCATGAGTGCAGAATTGTACTGATTGTCATATCATTGTCATACTTTGTCATTGTCATGGAATAGTAGTCGTGTCTTGCGTGGTGTTGTCATATCTTGATATTGTGAAGGTACCAGTAGGTCTCAGGGGTACATTGAGGCATCGTGGTAGATGATGTAGCTATGCAACCATAGGTAGTAAATTTAACCATAACTTAATTTTAACAGTGTAATGAACTATTGATAACGACGATATTTGGAAAAAACAACTTTGAAGGGTTTCTTGAGCCACTGGAATACTGTTTGCAAAAATGTTTTTTAAACGCTATTTTTTATTTGACATTTTATGGACCTACGATCAACAGTCATCGTCCAGAGTTTTACAATAAAACAATGATAATACTAAAACTATCCCTGATAGTCACCCCTAGTCATGTAGACGTTGCAGAAAATAGCTGTGGTGACTTGATGTGGTAAAAACTCAACTTCTCGTAAACAGTAAATTTTGCAATGATGTTAAATGTTGATGGATAGACGGACCAGTAAAACGGTTGTGTGGTCTGGAGAAATGTGGTTGCTCATGAATTGATATATCCCCGGAGAATGTCAGAGTTGAGGCTGTCTATGAGGAGGTGGAACTGGCTGCGTAACATATGACGAGGAACGATGATATTTACACGTGTTGTCTGCTTGCGAAATGGCTCGTGGAACATATAAATTAATGTTATTGATTGTTTGCGTAATATGTTGTTCTCAATACTAGATTAAGTGTGTGGAAGGTAAACTGCAGCCAAATTGCATGTAATAAGCTCTAAAGAGTGTTCACAGTTTGAAAGTTGCATTCATGAGATGTTTAAATTGTAAACATATCATTCAGTTTGTGAATGGCAGCAATTGGCATTTATTGCCAATATTGGACTTATATAGCTTTGAAGTTGATTGATTCCCAAGCTCCTGACCAAATTAGGGCAAAGTACAACTGATTGAGCCAACTTCAGGACTGCTAATGATGACCTAACTGAACAGAACCCCTTTTTAAAATTGTGAACAACAGTGCATGTTTTATGTGCATTAACCGTTCATTTAGATATAGTGCAGTTTATTAATTTCACTGAACTATGAACCTAGATATTGGTGTTATCGTGGCCTGTCTGTTCTGTGTAATCAGTGAAGTTGAATCTCATAGGGTGTGTGTATATAAGGGATTATCTCACAGATTAATTGGATTAACAAGTATGGTGACCAACCTTGATCATCAAAGTGGAAGTAAAACAATAATCTGTTCCCATCCCCAAGTCAGATGTTTCATAGTGATCACCCTACAGATCACTTGAAGGGTACAGGAAGTGGGGCGGTGAAGTGTGACCTACACCCACCTAGGTATTACATTGACCAATTACTGTCCATTGAAGGTCAATGGTATGCAGCTGTTAGAAGTGACCATACTGACTATCTCTATACATTAGCTACAAGGGGTCATCTCACCAGACAGGGGTCATGTCCACAACTTGTTCCCACCCTACAGTCGGTCCATAGGTGATATTTCAAGTGTATTCCAAACTACTCAAGATCTGGACAGATTTGTGTTCTCTCTCTAACCCAGTTGTTCTTGCTCCTTGTAATGGAGTTGCTTCCCAGTTGTAGATGTGGGGATATATCACTGTTTTACCTCTTGAGTTCAGGGTTAATAAAAAGCTGGGGATTTTTTATGGTCCCTCTTTCTGGGATTTTTTTTTAAATTTTTGCAGGGAAATTGGCATATTTAATGACAAAAACATGTAGGCTTTAGAGAAAGCTAATTTTCTTACATGGCTGTTTGGGAGAATATGAATGTGTCAGTGATGGTAGGATCCCCTGTATATGTAAACAGAATAACGTTTTTAGAAGAGCATATTGGATAGGAAGCATCTCGTGTTGAATATCTGGAGAAACAATGAGAGACATTTTCCGTTTCTGCTTAATATATTAATAACTATTACCATGTCCAGTTTCTAGATAAATCAGAACGTTTACTTTGTGCGTGACACTCACAACCATTAACATTGCCACCAGTGGAGAAATAAACCTATGAGGTGGCGAGCATGCAATGCAGTGTGTATGACAGCAACGTTGTCCCCTGTGAGTTTGTCGCAGTCTATGGATCGACCAACGAGTCGGAGACATTCTTGCTCAGTTATTTCCAACCAGTCTGTGAAGAACTTCGCCAGTCCCCAAGTACTCCACATTGCTGGTGGTTGAGTTAGAGTCAACAGCACTAATTACTCTGTCTTGAAGCTGTCCATGATCTCTGCAAGAGGTCTCCGTTTATGCTGTTGAAAATCCATAAAACTCATATGGATTTGTTCCTGTCTAGACCTAAGGGTAAATTACATTAGGTGAAGTCCCATTATATAATTACTTCTCCGTGATGGTCGTAAACCACCAAGTTATGGCTTATTTAAGATCATGCATTACCCGGTAGCTCCAAATAAAATGCTACCTGTGGGAGTTCTTAAAGCTGTGATGTCTATTCCTTTGTTTATTACCATTTATGTATATATCGTTCTTAATACTGCATATCTCTATAGTACTTATGTTAAAGCACCAGATCGTCATTAACAAGCCCATAACATTGTTCGCAATTAGAATTTTACTAAAGTGAAAAATAAACAAAACTTTAAGATTATAATAAATGGCAATAAAATACACGCTAGGTGGTTTTAACCACAAAGGTGTGATATACAGCACAGCTGCGATGTTCCCACAGTGAAGACAACCAACTTAGGAAACTACCTGTCGATAATTCCAGGTAATGCAACACACAATTTTCCTTTCATGTGGAGAACTTGTTTTAAATTTATGATATTGCTCACCATAGCTAATGCCCTGGCTGTGAATCTGGAGAAATCACATAATAAGAACATTTAGAAGTTTGTGTTTATTTTATCGTTCCACCCACATCGTAACCGTCTCGGTCTTGTCATAATGTTCGGTTTATAAAATTATCAATAGGTTCAATTTTAATGGGTATTGAAGCAATGTATCGCGACCTTGTCCTGTTACATGCCAGGGGTGGTAAAGGCATTTGCAGGAAGTACACTGAATCAGGTGTACTTCATCCCACTTGCTGTCTTGATCTTGAACCTGCCTCTTGTAAATGTTGTTTGGTATTTCAATGTTTTGTACACAGTTTGAATGCTTTGTGTGCACTACAATGTGCAAACTAAAAAAATGCTTATATTACAAGCAATTTGGCGGCAGTATACATTCAACATATTTATTCTCGTGTTCAGAACAATTAAATAAATATTAATAAATGAGGAAAGAATTTCGGTTGAAATCATAACAAAATTAGTAAAGGTGAGTTGTAATTGACAAAGATTATGGCATGCACTTTGAAGGTCTTGACAGAAGTACACATCGGTCATTCTTGCACATGTATGGTTTTGGGGTTCGACTTGTGTGATAGACCCAGAAACTGTGGGTGTCTGTTATCAAGGTGATGTGTTGTCTGCGTGTGATTAGTATCAGGTCGGACCCAGAATACGACCCACTCAGGTGTATTCTTAGGTAGAGGTATCAATGACTCTACCTAATTCAACTCAGACCGGTGTACTCGATTATGGCGATGGGTAGAGTTGATTTGATTAATCGTTTTAGCTGATGATTTGTTGTTTCATGCTTCCGATCAATTAATCGATTAAAATCTTGTGTGATCAATGAATGTTTTGATTAAATGTAAAACAATTGTTTTGAAATAAATATGTATGATTACCGAATGACCAAACCGTGTTTTGTGAAAAATGCAGTTGTTCTTGTGGAACTTAGGTTTAAACCATGACAATAATTTACATTATGAAGTTTTCTCATGCAAAAAATCAGAAAAGTATGCGATACTGAAAAAGGAGAAGTTTGCATATATGTCAACCTGAAATTGTACGGAGGTTGTATTTTGACATTGAAATATTGGATATACGCGTCAGGATATGAATTGATCTGTGACTATTCCTAGATTTTTATATGCGTGAATCACAACAATAAAGCTTCAGTGTGGCATAAAACATGACTTGTAACATATATTGTAGTCCCAGTCCTTTCTTATGCAATCACCTGATAAAGACAGACTGCATTGGCTGCTGTAGTGACATGTAATCTGATCACATCACTAGGCTGAGACAGGGTAATGTCAGATATTCATGAAATGACTTATGGGTGTGCCTTGATCTCTAGATAATAAGTAGTCGAATTCAATGATTCAATAATACAACAAGGTTGTCGTTTGTGTCGTTTTTATGCTTTTCTCCTGTTGTTAAGGTTTAAACCAAAAAGAATTGCAATTACAAGACAGTGATCCATGAAATTGTCCAGACCAGACAGAGGTATGTAATTGCTGTTTTGAAGCTCTGGCTCTAATTACATTAGGCACCAGGCCTTTTGACTAATTCAGGTGTCTCTGTGAGGTATCACTTGTGTCATAAGGGACTGTATCAACAGCCATGTGAACAGATTAATCCGGATTACAGGGGGTCATCTGATCCTTTACCTGGAATCACTAATTACCACCTGAATTGGTTGCCTTGAAAGGGGGAACAGTGCACCTGTGCTGAATATCAAAGAGCTTTTGTGGTTAAATCAACCAGCTTACATTATGTTGGCAATAGAGTGGTTCATAATCTTAACATTGTGTTTGCATTTCATGGAAGAAACATTTTAATTTTATATTATGTGAAAAGACACAAAACAAAAAATTTAATTGAGGTGGTACCTCGATATCCTTCACACGAAGTTAATCATACTGCATGTAAAGTACATTATTTATAAATGTGAACGCTGTTGAACTACCAAACATTCCACACATCAATTTTAAAACAGATGGATACTTAATTTATATATTAATTGTCCTGTTATAATATTTATGTTTTCATAGTGAGTAGTGAATTTGATTTATCTCACCACTTTGTGTGGCCCGGTTCTAGCAACATATAATGTCTTAATGGCGGTCTCCGTGGCTTTTATGTGAATTTATAACATTTTCATTACTCACAATCGTTATCTAGCCAGAATACCAATCAGAGTGTAAAGGCAACAGATTTGTGACAGTCCCCAACGTTGACATTAACACTTGAGCTCTTCTTTTGTTGAGTCCCCTCCATAGCCGGCTCACTACGCTGTCTTTAATACTACCGCATTGGAACAGGCAATGTTGGAAAGTAGATCAATATAATTCTATGATATGTTACACACGGATCAAGTTCTGGCATCAAAGCACTGGCCTGTTATTGGGCCCTATTAGCAGTGCTTGGTTGGGTTTCACTTGTAAACCCTCAAAATAATGTTATCATTTTTCGAGTGAACAATTTGTTTATCTGTCATTTTTTCTCATGTTACTTTCTTTGTTAGTTTTGTGGCAATTCCTTACCTGCTTACCAAGGATTTAAATGTTGGGGGGTTGTAACCAGGTGTCTTCATCAAACTGGGGGTTAGGCATGAAAACAATAACACTATTGTGTTTATTAAGTGCTATGTCTCACTTAGTGGATCAATGTGAATTACAAAAAAGAATTTCATTCATTCTGGAGCAGTATATAAGAATTGCCCCAAGGGCTTGATAGAAAAGACGAATAGTTTTCACATTATTGCAGTAGGAACATTTGGGATTCGAATTCTGGCAGATTCATCATAACTACATTACATATAAATCCAAGCAATCACTGTCTGTATTAATGACTCCACAATACTGGGGAGTGGTGGCCAAGTGTAGAGTGTCGAACTGACTCCATACTGCTGGGGAGTAGTGGCCAAGCGTAGAGTGTCGAACTGAATCCATACTGCTGGGGAGTGGTGGCCAAGCGTAGAGTGTCGAACTGACTCCATACTGCTGGGGAGTGGTGGCCAAGCGTAGAGTCGAACTGACTCCACACTGCTGGGGAGTGGTGGCCAAGCGTAGAGTGTCGAACTGACTCCATACTGCTGGGGAGTGGTGGCCAAGCGTAGAGTGTCGAACTGACTCCATACTGCTGGGGAGTGGTGGCCAAGCGTAGAGTGTCGAACTGACTCCATACTGCTGGGGAGTGGTGGCCAAGCGTAGAGTGTCGAACTGACTCCATACTGCTGGGGAGTGGTGGCCAAGCGTAGAGTGTCGAACTGACTCCATACTGCTGGGGAGTGGTGGCCAAGCGTAGAGTGTCGCACTGACTCCATACTGCTGGGGAGTGGTGGCCAAGCGTAGAGTGTCGCACTGACTCCATACTGCTGGGGAGTGGTGGCCAAGCGTAGAGTGTCGAACTGACTCCATACTGCTGGGGAGTGGTGGCCAAGCGTAGAGTGTCGCACTGACTCCATACTGCTGGGGAGTGGTGGCCAAGCGTAGAGTCGAACTGACTCCATACTGCTGGGGAGTGGTGGCCAAGCGTAGAGTGTCGAACTGACTCCATACTGCTGGGGAGTGGTGGCCAAGCGTAGAGTGTCGCACTGACTCCATACTGCTGGGGAGTGGTGGCCAAGCGTAGAGTGTCGCACTGACTCCATACTGCTGGGGAGTGGTGGCCAAGCGTAGAGTGTGGAACTGACTCCATACTGCTGGGGAGTGGTGGCCAAGCGTAGAGTGTCGAACTGACTCCATACTGCTGGGGAGTGGTGGCCAAGTGTAGAGTGTCGGCCAAGTGTAGAGTGTCGCACTGTCGGTTGAGCGGATGGACATTAGATTGCCACTACCAGCTACCACATTGAAACTTGGGCAAGTTTGTTCACCCTTCGTTCCCTGAACAGACACTAAGCCCTTGGTCCCTTCTAACTGGTGTCTATGCTACGGGAAGTAAAAGATACGATGCAGTAGTTAAACGTGTTTACAACCTGTCGTGGATTCACTGACACTAGAGAAGGATACTCTGAAATAAACCCTCGGTGCAATATCCTAATTGGACTTTGCAGAGTAATTTTCCTGATCCAGATATTAATATCCACTATCCACTAGTAGTATATAAATAACTATTAAATCTATACTGCACTCACAGCAGTGGACATTGAGCTGTTCCGAGATACAGAATCAAACGACAGATCTTACTTGATGCAGCACGCCTTTTATGTGTGAATCAAATGATTGTCAGCTAATGTGGGAGGTCGTTGATTTTTAAGAGGACCGGTTAATTTCTGCTTATTGATTTGTTCCACTGGTCTAGTTGCAGAAAGGCAGGGCAGGGAGGAATACTGCTTTGTGTGTCCATGGTGTATGTCTCCTAGTCTGTCTCCTGCAGCTACTGGTGGTTTCATCCCTTCTTCCCAGGGAAAGGAGGGTACTGACACTGGGGGTAGTGGGAATGCACTCATTGGGGGTCTTGTACATTGCCCAACCCTGTGGGATCAAACGATATAATGGTGTTACCATTTACAGATTTATTGCTCCCTTAAATGGTCTCTATAATTATTGTAATGTAATGAAACTGGCATATTTATAAGGGGTTTCTTATTTTTATTCATGGCAAAATCTGCATTACAAATATTATTAGGTGATATATGATATGCTAATGCATTTGGTGTGGAAAAAAAACGTTTACCCAATAAAAATTGTATAAGTATATAATATATATACATTTACATATTTACTAATTTATCATAAACGAATTCACATACAGGCAAACTGTGTTCAGGTGACCAATGAAAATCCCTGTATAATCTCTAATAGGCACAGTAGCATTTAATCCTAAATAGACCGGCACTTTGCATAGCGGCATTTAATCCTTAGTAGGTCAGTGAATTTTGCACTGACAGTTGATTGGACGATGGATGTAGTGTGGAATTACCTGGAGTTAGCATTTCACAGTGGTCGTAACACGACGTAATCAGGCGCGGTGGTACGGCGGTACAGTGGTGCAGATGCGATGTAAACGTTCTCAAGCGGCTTGTGATTCAGAGCCGACAATCTGTTCCTGATTGTTTCATCAGGTGCGATTGATTCGCGTAAACTTAAGCCTCCCTTTCGGCCAGCTGACAACGGAAGTCAGCTGAATTCGGCGGCATTGCCAAAGACGTTCGCTGTTGATGTTCACATAACAATGTGTGCTCTATCAGTGGTGCGGTGATTATGATTTTGCGGATGTATGATTCCGGTGCCAGGGGGGGTCTGTATGGCAGGCTTAGATCACTATCATGGTTTAGATGTGTGCAGCAACACTTGTGTGAGAGATTGTGTTTCACTGTGACAAAATCGCTGTCAGTGGGTAAGTGTGTGACAGGTTGAAATGAAGGAATGCACAGAAGTGTCAACTTTGTTCATGCTGAACTGTTTTCTGTAATTTAGTGGTAATAAGGTCATGAAGATTGTCATAGATATTTCGCGAAAGAATGGTGTCAGATGGTTGCATTATTATATAGTACTCTACAGTACAGTCTGTAGTACAAAGCTATGAACATTAAATTGTAATGTCGTTTTAGTACACTGGAACAAAGAACAACTTCGGAATACGCGTTCTAGCCTGCAATGTTTTATGTACCAGTGCACATAAGGAACATGTAGCAATGTTTTATGTACCAGTGCACATAAGGAACATGTAGCAATGTTTTATGTACCAGTGCACATAAGGAACATGTAGCAATGTTTTATGTACCAGTGCACATAAGGAACATGTAGCAATATTTTATGTACAAGTGCACATAAGGAACATGTAGCAATGTTTTATGTACAAGTGCACATAAGGAACATGTAGCAATGTTTTATGTACCAGTGCACATAAGGAACATGTAGCAATGTTTTATGTACCAGTGCACATAAGGAACATGTAGCAATGTTTTATGTACCAGTGCACATAAGGAACATGTAGCAATGTTTTATGTACCAGTGCACATAAGGAACATGTAGCAATGTTTTATGTACTAGTGCACATAAGGAACATGTAGCAATGTTTTATGTACCAGTGCACATAAGGAACATGTAGCATATAAATGATAATTATAAAACAGTTTAATAGGATCCTGTATGCATGCACGCACGCACAAATACACGCATGCACCCATGCATGTGTACATGGACACGCAATATGTGCTATCTAAGTAAAGGTAATAAACTGCTAAAGTTGACCACTTCACTGGAGCACATTTTCACCACGAGTGGTTTCTCTTAAGCGTGTGATTTATATTCCACAGATGCAACCATAGATTTAAAGCCTAGAAAGATGCCAGCTTTCATCACATTGCTTGGGGGCTTCTCAGATAACTCTGAGAGTTTTCAGTATCATGTGGGATGATACTGAGTTTTCAGTATCATGTGGGATGATACTGAGTTTTCAGTATCATGTGGGGATGATAAAAAGATAGATATTACCATTACATGTACGGTAATTATGATATGGCTATCACATCAGTAATGCATTTTTTATATTTGATGGATTATTGGAACAATGTGCAGCTGTGATCACAGTATGAAAGTATCTGATCAATTGAGATGAACTTTTGGTGTGATGTTTGTTGCCATTTCGCCTGTTGGTCATCGCAACCAGGGAAGGAACTCAACTCATGTGATGTATGCCTGACTCTCCAGCTAACAGCGAGCGTGGCCAGGGCTGCCACAAGCTGAACACTTTGTGGCTAGGTAACTGGTGCTCATTACATCAAGTGGGGGAATCATGTTATATGTTACAACGGCTGCGTTTACAAAACACTTGTACGTGGAGTGGCTGGCTTTGTGTCGTTTTGTGATACCTCAGTATTAATTACAGTTTGTAGTGTATTGGAAAATGTTATGTAAGTATTATGGACAGTCTTTAAATGCTATTTGGCGTGAAATGGACCTATTATCTTCACCACATTTATTTTAGTAATATTATGTTAAAAAACAAGGAACAAACAGCCGTTCTTTAAAGATATGAATTCCCTTCTTACGCTTGAATTGAATGAGAAAGCACTTGAGGTGTTCAGACAGTCGCAGGGTTCTAAAAGATGCCATCCCCTGGTCTTGCAGACTTTTTGTGAGGGCGTTTAATCATGTCTGTGTCTGCCTGCAACATACGGAGTTACATGTAGATAGAGACAGGGTAAATGCCTGCAAATTACCCTGTGCACGGCACCCCCACCTGACTCTGACATGACGAGACACAAAGCTTTGTCAGCGTTGACTTATGATGTTGTCAGCAGTGATGACACCTGCTGGAGTTGAGAGGTCAACTCGCTGACTGGCCTCGTGACCTTGTGAAGGTTAACTATGCCTGGATCGTCTGCCATGCTCTGCCATGCGTATTCTTGTGTTGTGTTCTTCGTCTTGCTTCTGCTTTTTATTTGCCACAAAACAAAATGCCACTTCAACTGTCTGCACCGAAAGATGTTCAAGGGTCATGCATCGATGTGTGATGTTTTTTAAAGAACCTGCATCAAAGCTGTACTTCGCTAAATGGATAGACAGCTCACGGCACAGTTTATTGTTTAGTTGACGTCTAGTTGGTGTGTGGACATTTACACACGTCTGCCGTTGTTTATAGTTTGTTGTGTACCAATAAAGACATGCATATATTCAAAAGAATAATGTATTTATTATTCTGAACAACTAGGTGTTTATTGACACATTTTACCAATAATTATTTTAGAAATCATGTGTCTTATCTACGATGTTTCAGTTAATATATTAATGATCGTACTTGTTGAAATGAATTGCTAAGAAAAACCAGTAAAACTTTGCCAAAAGGCTTAAAATATACCATATTTTAGAGTGAGCCCAGGCTTTGTTAGGTAAATATGATATCTTAAATTTATTTTCTATTTTAGGCAAAAATTTACTTAGTAAATATTTATAATACACTTACAAGTGATGTTTGTGAAATGTACATGGAGAAGTGTGTAGATGGAAAATCATGTCTTGCACAGCATGCCTTATTCCTGTTTGTAAATTATACATGCAGGCAAAAATAGGTGATCAGATAGAAGTTTTTAAGATATTGAACGGTTATAAAATAAAATTTGTCTCACTAATGGAAGACAGAAGAACCAGAGAACAGAAAGTAGTGAAGTATTGAAGGAACAATGTGGATAAAATTTTAGAAACTGTTCATTCTCTTGAAGGACTAAATTAAATTAACATATTATTTATTCTGAATATGTTTAAAAACAAATTCTACAAATACCTCACAAAGGCGGGTCTCATATAGGTAAAACAACGCAGGCTTCCTTGTCCACTTGCTATGTGGGGTTTCTGGTGTCAGTGGCAATCTTGTTACCTCTTGTTAAGATCACTCAGCACTTGATTAGTATGACATGAACCTGGGAGAAAAATAGTGATCTATCCCCACTACCAACCAATGTTCTGCACAATTTCCTGTGTGCCAGTAGGTGTGAGATGACAACTGATGATATTTCTCCACATGTCCAAAGCTCCCACTTGTAGTGAGCCAGCCGCTGCAGACAAAGGGTTAAGTATTGCTGCCAGGACTGCCCCATTGTGTGTATGGTGGTCTGGGCTGATAGTATCTTTGATAATGACAGAGTAGACTTTGACTGCCTTAACACCAGACTAAGTTATGTGTGTAATCACATTACACAGGGTGTATTTATAGATGCTATCTACCTTCCATGCCCACCCCTTTGTGTCGTTTTTCATAACTTTGTGTGATCTGCTGTGGTGAGCGCCATGCCAAGTTTGTGTGCTGCTAATTAACTATTAACGATTTCCTCGTAATCTTGGTAGCAATTATTGTAACGGTGATTTCACAGGATTCATGCTTTTGTTTGGCAAGTAATGTCTTAAACCAAGGCTGCATATTTTTCCTTTTATGCTTTTAATATTAGATTAACTGCGTTGACGGTAGACTCAGCAAATGTTTCTGTAATTTGAATGTTGTGCGCCACGAAATGTTCAAATTGTAAACATTCAAATTATAAACAGGTGTTATTGGCACTTATTGTGGAAGCACCTTTGAAGTTGGATAGTTCCCACACTCCTGTTCACATATTTATGATACAGTACAGACGTGGCATGCTAATAATTACTGGAATGTTAACAGAACTGGGAGCCTTGCTATACTACAGAACCTGTTGTTTTGACCAGGTGAGATCTTGCCCACTGCCCGAATCCAGGCAGGGAATCATTTGTCATTTATTATTTGCCACGGTGTGGATGTATGTCTGCAATTGTTTTACTCAGCATTACACATTTAATATTGTAAGTTGTCATGCAAGAAACGATGACTGCAACGTTTATTCACTTGTATTTTTCCTGTTTGATTAGACATGATTGTGGACATTGGGAATTGCCACATCAAAGAGAATGCAATCTGTTAATGTCACCAAGATGGGCTGAGCTGTGAGATTACATTAAGTAATGGATGTGTCTGTGGTCTCTCTCTATGGTGACTCACTTAGCATCAGTAAAGACAGAGAGATAGCTTCATTGAAATGATGCCACAAGGATTTATTGCTTAGGGGATATTGGTAAGTTCAAAGGTGATTTCCCCTTTTCAAAAGATCAAAAAGGTTTCTTGCCCATTCGTTGACAAACCACTATCCTATCAATGCCTTTGAGCAGTGAATATCATTAACACCACAGCAGTTTTCCATTTTCCCTCTTATATTGTTGGGAGTCAAATGTTTATTCAAATGTACCATTCATCATTAATAATAAAATTGCACAATTTTGTAATGTGTCAATTTGGTACATTTGATTTTGTACATGTTATGTGCCGTATTAAGATGTGCTTGTAGGAGCACTGTTCTGGTAGATCCCCCTAAGTTGGTCCTTGTCACAGCTCAAGATGTACAGACACTGCCCAATTAGGCACTTAATTAATGAAGTGGCCAGTGAGACACAAACAAGGCTTATGATTGTTTGAAGCTGTCAATCAGTGGTGTTTATATTCTATCACATCTTGGCATGATTCAGAAACTTGAAGTGTGTCAATTGTCTACAGATATTTCCCCTTGGGCACGCCCCCTAAATACTGCCCCCTCTGCACCCCGGATATTTCTTCCGGGACACATTCCTATGGATATTCCACTTACTAAAATGACTAGGCGGTTGTTTTCCCCATTATGTGTTTATTATCCCAAACATATTTCTTAAGTTTTTTCCAATTAAAAATTCTTAAAAAAACTGAGTAATTAAGAAATGTCCCTATTCATTTTAGTGACGGATTAAATCTTAGGGGATTTGCATATTTATTTTGGTGAAAGGGGGATATTTGGAGGAATGGTACTTGTGCATTTTTATTTTAATGAAGGAGATAAATCTGGGAAGGGGGTGCAGGTGGGGGTAGACAGGGTGAAGCAGATGATCCCCCAGTCAGCAGCGACTACATGATGACCTGCTTACAGAAAGACCAGTGTTTTCGTTTATTGATCTAACTGGTCACTGATGGCTGCCTGTCAGGACACTTGTCTCCCTCTCATGCATCCATCACCACCTGTCTTGTGTCACTCACCATTGGTCACTCAGGCCGGCCACAGCTGGCTTGGTCACTGTCAGACACTGTCTTGGTCATTGTGTCTGAGGTATACAGTAGAACCTCCACTTAACGATAACCTGTGTAATACAGCCACCTCACAAGTAAGGTCACCATGGGACAGTCCAAAATAGTTTAGTGAAAGTAAAGTATAATAAATTAGCGCTGATGGCATTGTTACCTTGCTTTTGTGATCCCTTCATGTGATCAGTAATCATTTACCTGTAGACTAACATGTCCTATTTATGTCTGTGCTTTCACCCAGTCCCGGGAACTTTAATATTTAAAAGTTTCACAGTATTTTTTAATTCTCCAAATGTAATATACAGTGGAACCTCATTAATCCGGAGATATCAATATCTGGACATCACTTCATAAGCTGAGAATTGTCAAAATGCTGACATACCCTGTTATTTGCTTGATGTGTGTATCTGGAACACGGTGTTAATGGGCCACATGGATTGGAGACCAAAGTATACCAATGAATGGTGTTTCATGCCATTGTACCTAACAGTGGCTTTCCTTTACTGAAGCCAGAGTACTCCCTCCAAGAACTGGATATTTGCATCCAGCGATAGAAATAAGCCAGAATATTTACTTGTCCGCCGGACAAGTAAGTTTTGAAATCTACTTGTCCGCCAAAATGTTCACTTGTCCGAGTAGTTGTCAGGGGGATTCGAAGCTTCGGAAAAAACCCATAAAAATGTCTGTCTTATTTTATGACAACAAGCACAATGTTCCTGCTGTTTCGTTGCATGTACATCTGAGTGACTTGTGATCAAAGACACAATTTGATTTAGTCTGCAAATTTTGAAATTGCAAAATTATATTTGCAACTATTTTGTTCAGTTTTTCATCACGAATATTAAATATAGACACGTTACATGATGTATACCAATATTTTAGTTTATTAATAACAAATAATTATTACGATGATAGGAATGAGACAATTGTTTTCCTTGCTATTTGTTATAATAGTGCAAACACTTTTTTTTTTTAATATGGTATATATATATATATATATAAAACATATAACACTGCTGTAAAATTTCAGTTTGTCATTGAAGATGCCACTCAACCATCAGGAACCCGACCAATGCAATGCCAGGAAATGTCACAAAAATCATAATAAACTATAATATAATCTGATATTATTTTGTTCAATCTCTATGAACTTCAATATTAACAAAGTTCTGTATTTTACAAACAAAGATTTTACTAAATTTTATATTACCATTTCAATGATGTATAAACAGTTTTAACGGTGCCCGAAGTACATCTACCAGGTGGAATATAATTTATAGATTTAGTTATGACGTAACGTCGCTGCCGCGCGCAGACCGCCGTAGTTGTCAATGGCGGTTGGCACCCCTGCCGCGCGGCTTAAAATTTGGCTTCGAAAACTTGCAATTTATGGTTAGAATAAATGTTACATGGACACAACACTTCTGAAATTTAATTAATATTCCGTTTATCAACCATCACCATAGATTTACCGGAGAACCAGTACAAGTTTTGAACATTTTTACCGATTTGGGACTTGATCGGCTAACGACGTTCGATGACTTGGAAGACTGCCGAGTCCGCGTGGTTTAGGTGTAATAATGGTTAGAACTATATCATTATTCAAATAACAGGTAGCGATACAAAGTCTATTATTTCCAAAGTTCGTCAAATATGATCCGTGGGTGAAAGCAAGTTGTACGTCGGCCAAACTGAACGATTTACGATTTTATGAAATACAGCCTCGATCAACGATGGCTGATGCGGAGTCTGTTCTACGCATGTGACAGAGTTAGGTCGGTGCGCTCAGCGGATGACCCTGTTAATGCAGGCACTAAACTTGGTCAAACGCCGAAGTACAACACACTGGCAGCGGAACGACAAGACGCCGACACACTAACAAGATTGCAACGTGCGCGATTGCTAGCGAACTTCCATCTACGTTTGAATTTCCTCAACTAAAATGTTTGCAATGTTGCATGCGTCAATATTGTAAATTTTCACTTGTCCACCGGATAACCATGTAGAGTAATTTTACTTGTCCGGGCCAAAAATCACTTGTCCCGGACAAACGGACAAGTGCTATTTCGAATGCTGGCATCTACCTCGCCCTAGAGCCCTGTCATAGGGTAATAAATATTGTCAGATTCCCCTTTGATGGGATAATAATTGCCCTTCTTTTGTGGGACTTGTAACTGCAGGGCGATGATTAGTGTAAATATTTTATGTGGGTTGTCTAAGCCTGTCCCAGCCTGTCTAAGCCTGTCATAGCTGTTCATCAAAGATGTCAGTGGGCACTGATGTAGGCCGTCACAGACTACAACCCAAGATTACCTTTGCACATGACTAGAATTTGATGTATTTTATCATGCTATATATCTTGAGTTGTTCTCTAATTGGAGAGATTTTGACAGGCGTGGGTGAATGGAATTCCAAGTTACTCACTGTGGCAGCAAATATAAAGCTTTTTTTGCCATTTTTCGAACATACAACATATATATCAAACAAATAGCTTCCCCTTTTCTTGTAGTTGGTGTAATGAATGCCTAATTAATTTCCAGGTTTTGGACTTAAGTTAATTTATGTCTGACTGCACAGTGTGATTTAATGCGTGACGGGTACACTGCACTTAATGCTCCCAGTAACCTAAACAAATCTCTTCACTTGTTCATGTCCAGTTTCTGTGGGTTGTTATTTAGCATCAGATCACACTTTGTTAATAATTCAGGCAAAATACAACAGAAAGAGATAGATACTTTTTATTATGCACAAATACAGGTGAATTATAATTGTGGCCTGTCCCCCTTATGGTCTAAATCACATGATTACCATAATGCATATCTTATGCACCACTTCACTGGTCCCGTCTGCTGCTTATATACAAACAACCCTTGAGCAAAAAATATAATGACATACGCCTACAGCAAGAGTTCTAATGCCTTTGGTGGCCGTGTAAGTTTGTAGACATACTGATTTGCATGCTGTGGCCTGCTAATAATCAGTATCTTGAGTTGTACTTGTGTAGTACTTTTGGTGTAATAACTAATGCCCTGTCACTCTGTCTGGGCAACAGGAGTGTTATTCACAGCAGCCAGTGGAGTTGATTTATTGATTCAACAGGATGAGTGGCTTTGACTAAGAATGTTCTCAATGACAACAGGGAGTGACCAGGCATTATTTATGAGCAAACAGACCAGCAAAGATGGCTTCATGACACTTGACAGCTGATGTGGCAGGCTGCAGGCCACTACATGTATATTGAAATTAATTGGTTTCATTCTGCATGTAGCTATGTCCTGGCTACGGGTCGTTGTCGCTGTAGTTGCACACAGTGTTTTATTTGTTGTCTACTGAGAATCCGGTCGAACATTCGGGTCTTTATTTATTTATCGCGCATTGTGTCCGTTAATTTTGTGTATCATGTAAACACGATGTAACCAATTGTGATATAATTCATATAGCAGTACATTCAAACTTTGGTTTATAGTCACCTGGGTAGTGCAGCTACCTCATAATTAAGGTCATCAAGTCCCAGATTATTTCCATGACCGTAAACTATAGACATCTAGTCGCGTTAATACATTTACTTTGATGTTCTAGTCAGTTTGGCCCACTTGCAATGGTGTCCTTAATAAGGAGGTTCCAACCCGGAATTGTGTACCACTTTACTGTTTATTCTACCTGCTTGTTTGTATGATTTATTCAATTCCAAAAATAAACTAACTATCTATCTGCTATAATTGTAAGTGGAAGGAACTACAGTAGGTACTCAGTATAGATACCCCTGACACTAGGAAAATCCACAACAAAGAACAACTTTTAAATCCCTGTTTTGACAAGCACCATTTTATTTAGCTCTGGGTGTAAAGAACATCACACAAGGAAAGGTTTGACCATGTCCCAATGGTAGAACGAGCGTCATCTGTAAAGATTGATTACAGCAAAAACTGGACGAATAGTATGCTATATTTGTGGTCAACATGCCCTGCAGGTAGCGGGCGGTCCACAGAAATGACCTCTCCCTGACAAATAGAATAGCAAGATTCACCCTGTGGTGACCAAGTATGAGTCAGTTATAGAAATATTAATACACTGGTAAAAGACGGAAATTAGTAGTTTCACAGTGTTAAAAAGGTTGGGAGTGAAAGTTGGTAGTGTGGTTTGGTGGTGTGATATTAGATGGAGTCTATGAATTAAATCTACTGATACAGCAATTGGCCTTCCCTGCATGTTTACTGGTAGGGTCTGACACTATTGGAAACGTTGACATGATTTGCATACGTAAATATTAATTGAAAATAAAAAGCTGGTGATTTTGTCAACATATATTTCTGAGTAATGGCAGTGTGGCTGGATGTGGACAGACAGTAGCAGTTAGCTGGCACCTTCACTGCCCACCTCCTGTGTACAGAGATAAGGACTCAGGCCCCAAGGCTACAGCACTCTGGGTGTAACCAGACCCAAGCATGGGTCCAAGGGACCATCTCACAAAGCCCAAGGAGCTCCTTTCGTTCAAGGTCCAAGGAGCTCCTTTCAGGGCCAAAGGAGCTCCCCGAGGTATCCACATCTCTTTCAACACACAAGGTTGTAATACGATATTTAAACTACCTGGTGGTAGTTTATAATTGTTAATTTAACTACTTTTAAATCATCAGTTTATTTAATACACTTAACCGACCTGATAGATCCTAAGCAGTTGCCACGAGCGTCTTATTTGGTGGATACCAGTTATATATAAGACCATGTTATTATGATCATGTTTATTACTACCTCTCAAGGACCAAGGAGCTCGTGACATATCCACCTAAGCTCAAGGATCTCCAGAGATATTCCCCTAGGCGCAAGGCACTCCAAAAATATCCCTCAAGAATCAAACTAATGCACTAATATTTAGAGAATCAAACATGAATTTAAGCTGTTTTATTATTAGATGCTGTTGAGACGACCCCTAGGATTGTTCACAAGCCCGTGGGTCAGTTCAGTCAATGAGATTCAACCAATGGTTACATGGTATTTACATCTTCCAGCTAACTGCAGCAAGTGAGAACTTTCAAGCTTTTGTTGGTTAGCGTTCTATTTTTCCAAGAACTGAATTGAGAAGAAGCTTGTTTGTGATATGACCCCTAGTCTGTCTAGGGGTCTGCTACTGTCTGTCTGGGCCTTACTAATCACTCCAGTGTATGGAGTAACTAGTGATGAGAACCTGTTGTTAGGCTCCTAGGGAACAGTGCTTGGTTGCATCACCCTTCTGTCAGAGCCACCTGTGCCCCCACCCCTGTCCTGCCCACAAAAAGGGGTGGGGTGGACAGTACATATATTCTACAGATGCAGTCAGTTTGGCTACCAAAAAACTTGCAGGTGAAACAAGGTTCAATCAATAATTGGCATTAGAAATGGAAAGGAATTTAAGAAGGAATGATAAACAGTATTTTTATTGTTTTAAATAAATCAGTTCTTGTTTTTAATTAATGAATTTGTGAAATAATTATATGATAAAGAACTATTGTGCACACTAGTTTTTTAATGTTTTGACTTTTTATAATAATAATAAACTTGAAATACCTTCATATGTAGAGTAATCTCTGTTCGGGAAGGTGTACCTTTGGCATGTTTTAACCATTTCAGTACCACAGCCCTGATTAGCTGTGACCACTGGATACTGCATTCCCAGTGAATATGCTACATAATGGACTACCTCCCTTCAAGTCAAGATTTGAGCAACAAAAATGCATTTTATGAATAGGAATGTTATATATTTTTGGAAAGTATGATAATCAGCGAATAAAATGAGCCAAATCATTTTACATTCCGTCGTCATGGTAACCAACAATCCAAGATGGCTACCAAGATTTCAACATTTTTGCAGTTGCTGAACTCGGTTGTATACTAAGTTCGCCAACATCGTTATTATGTCGATAATCAACATCCGACAAAGATTCTTCGATAAAACTATCAAATAATCTGTCCAAAACATACGGTGGTAAATCGCGAGTTGAAGTAATGTGGTCCGCTATTGTGGCCGCCGCGGATTTTGATAATCCATTATTAAAAACCGTGACAATCACTGTAAACTATTATTGAGCGATAATAAACGATGACCATTGCTGAATAGCTAATTCATTCGCCATGACAACCGTACACAAGAAGTGGTTCCACGTAGTGGATTATTATGAATAAAAAACGATTTCAATAGCGTACATCGTCAATGCCGGAAAACCGGCCTGTCGTACAGAAGCGTCACAGACAGTGCGGCCGGAAAACCGGCCTGTCGTACTTAAATGGTTAAAATGAAAAAGCTACTGGTGATATTGTAATTTATTGATTTTAAAACTTATGTATAACATAATAGATTTAGTTGATAACCAATTAATTGATTTAGTATTTTTAGCCTCAGTGGGTATGCCATTCTAACATCTAGTGAAATATTTGAGAATATTAAAGAGAAATATTTTTTAATGTTAACAAATATCATAGCATGGAACTGTACATTACATAAATAGCAGCAGGTAAGAAAGAAGACAAGGTGGTTGTGTATTGACATTTACTGCTGGTCTAGAAAGAATGTGTAGGCATTGTTTAAAACCACAAAACATATGGCATAATACCTGCCTCCTGTGAACAACTGGGCTGTGATATATATGCCCTTAGAGTTTACCTATTTATCAAATATAATTTCTTCAGGGTAATTACTCTGTGGTTACAACTTCTTCTAGGCCATTAATTCCACTGCATAGTTTTTCTCAGCCAATCATCGTTGTTCCTGATGCTCTTGCCCAAAATGTGGAAATACATTATGGATTGGCAGGTTTTCCCATGAGCATTCCGACACTGGGAGGTGCCGTCAATCAATGCAGTCTTTGAACCATTGCGCCACTACCAACCACGGAATGCCAGTAAATTGTTGAAATCTTTGCAATGACGTTTACTGCGATGGTATATCTAGGCAGGTGTTTCTAAGTGCAGGATGACACTTGTGTTGTGCAGTGGAGAAGCAACATAGGGTGCGGTGATATCCTTTTTGTGCTGTCGTGCTGAGTAATGTAGTCTACACAGTCGTATTGATATATTGCTCTTAAGCATGCACGATTGTATTACATGCAGATTCAACGAAAAGTTACATGGCTGCGACACCTGTTCCTTGTGGTGACTGGCTGGCGTGTGTTTATGCAGACAGCACAGCACCCCTTTCTGGCAATGTGTGCATTTGTCAATCTCAAGAAGTTCAGTTTGTTATGTAGTATTAGTAAGTTCAGTTTGTTATGTAGTATTAGTAAGTTCAGTTTGTTATGTAGTATTAGTAAGTTCAGTTTGTTATGTAGTATTAGTAAGTTCAGTTTGTTATGTAGTATTAGTAAGTTCAGTTTGTTATCTAGTATTAGTAAGTTCAGTTTGTTATCTAGTATTAGTAAGTTCAGTTTGTTATCTAGTATTAGTCAGTTCAGTTTGTTATGTAGTATTAGTCAGTTCAGTTTGTTATGTAGTATTAGTAAGTTCAGTTTGTTATCTAGTATTAATCAGTTCAGTTTGTTATGTAGTATTAGTCAGTTCAGTTTGTTATGTAGTATTAGTAAGTTCAGTTTGTTATCTAGTATTAGTAAGTTCAGTTTGTTATCTAGTATTAGTCAGTTCAGTTTGTTATGTAGTATTAGTAAATTCAGTTTGTTATCTAGTATGAGTAAGTTCAGTTTGTTATCTAGTATTATTCAGTTCAGTTTGTTATGTAGTATTAGTAAGTTCAGTTTGTTATGTAGTATTAGTAAGTTCAGTTTGTTATCTAGTATTAGTAAGTTCAGTTTGTTATCTAGTATTAGTAAGTTCAAGACACACGACTAGTTCATAAACACTCTGTTTGAATGTTTACATCCAGCCTTTGCAATCCCCGCTCTAGATAGACTGGTTCTGTGTTCATAGTATTCACTTCACTGGTTGTCATTATTTGTTTAATTTTCCCTGTTCAACTTGTGTCACTTCTGCAAGATAAACTGACGGGTATCTAAAGGATGGTTTCACAAGTTCGCTTAGTCCAAAAACATGTAATGTTTCATATTGGTCCAACCACCAATTTGTAGAGTGGGGACTTGCAATTTTGAATGATCCAAAATGATTTTAAAAAGACAGCTATCCAAAGATTCAACTGACGTGACATGGTTGCCCAGGCATCACCCATTATGTCCCACTCGGCAACATGTAGCGACATCCAAACCACCATCATCCCATACATAGTGCTGTATGTCTTAGCACTTCACGAACTGATATTACCACCCTAAGCTGCCCCGTGTCCTCCTAGATTGTAGACCCAACAGCAGTACTCATGGTGAACCGGAACACCTTGTACTGCCAGTGTCTGGGTGATTGATGAAGATTAACCACTCTATTAGTCACGCTTAATATCTACATTATGACATGGTTTGCCAGATTGTGTCTGATTAAAACATAAAGAGAGAAAGTTGTTTTCAAACAGGGGGGTAGGCGAGAGAGAAGCAGAAGTCAAAGAGAATTTGAGTCATTGCTGCTGCCAATAATATAGTCTCTTTCCTGGAACAGCTGGTTAATAGATGTTCCCTGTCAGACATGTGCATTAATGAATGCTCCCTGGTTGACAGGCCCAGACAATTTCCATGTAGCCAGTTAATATTTCCCTGGAGCTATTCTCCTGGCTGGGGCTCATCTAATTGCCTGATAACAATAGGTGTTGTGAGCATTAATTATTTGCAAGCGGTGGGGCTCTCTATTGCTGCCTTTGTGTTGCTGATTTTTTCTGGTTTGGCGATAGGCCACATTTTTCTGGTTGGGGGACAGACCAGCATTCTTGCTGCGTATCACTAGATGTTTCCACAGCTGATTGTTATCCAGTCATAGCTGTTCTTGCAGTGATGGTGTGTGAATCACCTGATACCTGATATGACATGTAATACAGCAGGTCTTTTAAACAGATCATATAATTGAAGTGTGGGGTCATCAGGTTGTTTGGGGCATGGGGGATCCTGAGTGGGGTGGGAAATCACTGATTTATGTGACAGTGTCAGCTAAACAGGTAGCTGAGTGTTGCCACTGTATAGACATGTAGCTTGCTGTTGCTACTGTCTAGACATGTTGCTGACTGTTGCTACTATATAGACATGTAGCTTGCTGTTGCTACTGTATAGACATGTAGCTTGCTGTTGCTACTGTCTAGAAATGTAGCTGGCTGTTGCTACTGTATAGACATGTAGATTGCTGTTGCTACTGTATAGACATGTAGATTGCTGTTGCTACTGTATAGACATGTAGCTTGCTGTTGCTACTGTATAGACATGCAGCTTGCTGTTGCTACTGTCTAAACATGTAGCTGACTGTTGCTACTGTATAGACATGTAGATTGCTGTTGCTACTGTATAGACATGTAACTTGCTGTTGCTACTGTCTAGACATGTAGCTGGCTGTTGCTACTGTCTAGATATAGCTAGCTGTAGAGATTGTCTAGATGTGTAGCTGGCAGTTGCTACTGTCTTGGCATGTAGCTTGCTGTTGTTACTGTCTAGACATAAAGTTGGGTTTCACTGGCTGCTTATATACTGTTGCTGGCTGTGTCTACCGTCTAGATATGTAGTCCATGGTCTTGGTCTAGCTACTGCAAATAGATATTTAGTAGTCTAAACATGTAGCTGGCTGTTGCTACTGTCTAAATGACCTATGAACCATCAACCAACCAAGCTAGTTTATAAATAGAAATTATAAAAATGTGTATCGACATTAGCAATTTCTAACTAATTAAAACATGTGTTCTGGTTGTGGTAAATTGTGCCAACAACCAAATATTTAATGGAAATTACACATTGTATCCACAGCTGTTCAGTTGTGTCATTGACACAGGGGAATGGTAATATAGGGAAGGTGTTAATTGCCCATTAAATTGTGGTTAATAAGCCCAAAATAGTGTTTGCAATTTGATTTAATTTACAAATTGTAAATATTGCATTTACTGCATGTAAACAAACCAACTGTAAACAAATCACATGTAAACAAACCAATTACATGCAAACCACATATAAACAAGTTTGATAACACTGTTGGAGCTGCTAAGTACATATCCTAATTGGCAGGAAATGAAACAGTGTTGACAACTTGACAGTTGTAGCATACCTTAAGATAAGTGCAACGTTTGAGAGGCAACAGAGTGACAGATAGAAGACACTATTGATGAGATGTCTACCGTCCAGGCCCCCTCTTCCCCCCTTATAGCTGTCCATCTTTTCAAGTGCTGTCTCTAACATGCTGACAAAACACATCATTCATTGCCTCCCCAGAAATGGCAGCCACAGAGATAAGCCTAACAGATGTGTTTCCTGGAAATTGCCTAACTTCAAAGTTGCCAAGATAAACTTAGAGAGGCTCTAGCTACCAGTGGAAAGTGTCTACAATCAGAGAGCCAGAGATAAGCACATCAGGGTGTGCTCTTTTGAAGTGGATCAATATCACCCTTTCTGCATGTTCCGGAAACTTGCAATGGTGGCATGAAGGTAATTACCATGACATTTAATGTAGTAAAACAAGTCTGTGTGCTCTGTTATCTAGAATCAGCCAGGGGTGGTAATTATTGGCAGGAAGTTCACTGAATCAGTTGTACTTTGTGCCAGTTTGCAGACAGGGTTGTGGAAACATCCAACTTCAAAGGGGTTTGCTGTTAGGAGTGTAGTCTTCACAGTAAGCACCAAAATACGATTGTTTACAAATTGGTGTTTTGGTTACAATTTGAACATTTCGCGGGTGCAACATAAACATTTTGAGCAACATTTTGGGCTTATTAAACGTAATTTGGCAGGCAGCATACCTTCAACATATTTATTATTGTATTAATATATGATTCAATATACAGTGTTAACAGATGAGGAACAGGCACTGTACCTTTCATTAAGGGGGGCCATTGATGGGACTTGGGGTTGATTAATAAGGTATGTTGAAGTGAGAGGGAGGGAGGGCAATTGTTTGCTGACAGTGGGTATCCTTGGTATTAGTCCCCCCCATTCCTCCATGCCATTAATTCCTCAGTGTTTGCTGCTGTATTAACCCCTTGACTCCCAACGCCACTTCCTGTACAAGTGTTTTGTCTGTGCCACAGGGCATCAGTGTATAGCTGCTACAGTTGTTCATGGCTTAGCTTCCGTTGTTGTCTCACATGCAATTATAAACACACACATGTATTTATTTACATGTTGGGGTAACTAACAAACATGAAGGGTAAGTTAGGATTGGTCACACAAGTTCACAAAATCCCAGACCTGATCATCACAATGTAAATCACTGGGGGGTGTAAAATCGCTACAGTGGTGCCACCTGATTGGTGGAACATGTATTAATGCACATTGCCTCTAATGTAGTTATCCAGAACTGGGCAGGTGGTGGGTGGTATTTTGGACAACATGTCTCGTCAGTTGAATCTAGTGACTATTGGCGGTGATTTTGAAAGCCATTTTGATTGCTAAAGATCACAAGTGCTACACTATGTATAATAATCTGAATAAAGTTTCAAGCAGCCCCAATATGTTTAAATAGATTTAATACTTTGCATCTTCCCATATCGTGAGATTTCCAAACATGCCATAAGCATTTAACAATTAAAAAAACAGTATTTTTGTAACATATTTTGCACATTTGATATTCATACACATTTCACTTAAAACAACTTTTATATTATTGAATCAACCATCAAGCAATGAAACTGGGATTGGTTATTCAATTGGAAGTATGAAGCTACCAATCATTGACAAAATTTATTAATTGGAAGAACACTTCTGTATATGTTGTTTTTATTATTCTTCTACATTCCAGCTCAACCATAAGGCCAAACGACACTTCACCTGAGTGCTCTATTTTTGGCTGATTTTTTTCACCCCTTTCCAGGTGGTTCCTAGATTACATTCCTGCAGCTAATTTTGACCTTCCTGATTTTCATGGCATTTTTCCACATTTGTATTTTGATTTCAGAAGGTGTACCCCACGCATCCAGGCCTCGATGCTTTGACCCATTATGAACATTTATATTCACAGCCATTTTTTTTTTATTTGTTTCAATATTGTTTGACATTATCTCTGAAGAAACTTGTTTTTGACATTTGAATATTTTGACTGTCAGTCTTTATAGGTCGATAACATTAAAAAAACTATTTTGAAGGGTAACATCAAACAATATTGAAGAAACCAGAATATCTTGACATTCAAGGATATATTTGTTGTCTTGTCTTTATTTACCGTACGTGTATAATAAAATAATTATCCCATTTTTGCAAAATGAAAGTTACGTTGTTAGATAAGTACTTATTTTGTTTATGAATATTATGTTAACATTTATCTTAAAAGTAGATAATTGTTGGTATGACCTGATGTTCTTTGCACTTTCTAATTGTCTTTTCCCTCTTTTTGTAGGTAAGTCTGTCATCTTGTGATCCAAGTTGTAGAACATATAAGCAATGCAGTCATCATTGGTATGTAAGCCTTTCTCATTTCTCAGCACCTGTTCTGGTACACAGGAATCAGCTTATAGGAATGAAAGGGTTAAACAGTTGGATCATAAAATGCAAACACCAGTCTCTGCTTTCCCAGGAGTGGCAAATGGACAGAGATCGATGTAATTCAGTTAAATAATTATTTAGTGAGAACGGCTGCTAAATAGTGAAGTGCAGCCAGAGAAAATGAAGACAGAAAGGTAAAGGTGAATGGTGAATGGTGAAGTGGGTGTGGAATAGGAAGAAGGTAGAGGGCATGTATCAAACAGAAAACACAGCTTGTTACCACAGTAGAACTATAATAGTAGGTGCATTTGTTGACTATACAAGATTATGTCCACCGTTCAATGGATATTCATTGAATATCTAGCTCACTGATGTTTCACCATGCAATTGTATAGAAGACTCAGATGGTTGATTAGAAAATGGACAATGTTTTCGATAAGGCGAGATTTGTGGTTAGATATGGATAACCTAGGCATGGTTGTGATTTGACAGTGTCCATGAAACAAGAGCATTCAGAGGACCAAGTATTGTGTCATCGACTGTCATTGTGTGTTACTAGCCTCGTCTTTACACATGAAAATACCACTGAAATTAGTGTTGATTAAGATTTCAAAGTAGGCTCAATCTTTGCATCATAATTTTTTACTCTAATTGTGTTAAGATTCCTTGGACTGGAATGGTATTTGAATGGGCTTCCATGGAGTGACAATCGGATGGGCTTCCATGTAGTGACAATGAATTATGGGATGGGCTTTCATGCATTGACAGTGTGATGGGCTTCCATGGAGTGATAGTAGGATGGGCTTCCATGGAGTGACAGTAGGGTGGGCTTCCAAGGAGTGACAGTAGGGTGGGCTTCCAAGGAGTGATAATAGGATGGGCTTCATGGAGAGACAGTAGGGTGGGCTTACATGGAGTGACAGTAAGACGGGCTTCCATGGAGTGACAGTAGGGTGGGCTTCCAAGGATTGACAGTAGGGTGGGCTTCCATGAAGTGACAGTAGAGTGAGTATCTATGGATTGACAGTAGGGTGGGCTTCCATGGAGTGACAGTAGGATAGGCTTCCATGAAGTGACAGTAGGATGGGCTTCCATGGAATGGCAGTAGGATGCGCTTTCATGGAGTGACAGTAGGGTGTTTTTCCATGGAGTGACAGTAGGATAGGCTTCCATGGAGTGACAGTAGGATGGGCTTCCATGGAATGACAGTATGATAGGCTTCCATGGAGTGACAGTAGGATGGGCTTCCAAGGAGTGACAGTAGGATAGGCTTCCACGGAGTGACAGTAGGATGGGCTTCCATGGAATGACAGTAGGATGCGCTTCATGGAGTGACAGTAGGGTGTTTTTCCATGGAGTGACAATAGGATAGACTTCCATGGAGTGACAGTAGGATGGGCTTCCATGGAGTGACAGTAGGATGGGCTTTCATGGAGTGACAGTAGGGTTTTTTCCATGGAGTGACAGTAGGATGGGCTTCCATGGAGTGACAGTAAGATAGGCTTCCATGGAGTGACACTAGGATTGGCTTCGATGGAATGAGAGTAGGGTGGGCTTTGATGGAGTGACAGTAGGGTGGGCTTACATGGAGTGACAGTAGGGTGTTTTTCCATGGAGTGACAGTAGGATAGGCTTCCATGGAGTGACAGTAGGATGGGCTTCCATGGAATGACAGTAGGATGGGCTTCCATGGAGTGACACTAGGATTGGCTTTGATGGAATGAGAGTAGGGTGGGCTTTGATGAGTGACAGTAGGGTGGGCTTACATGGAGTGACAGTAGGGTGTTTTTCCATGGAGTGACAGTAGGATAGGCTTCCATGGAGTGACAGTAGGATGGGCTTCCATGGAATGACAGTAGGATGGGCTTCCATGGAGTGACACTAGGATTGGCTTCGATGGAATGAGAGTAGGGTGGGCTTTGATGGAGTGACAGTAGGGTGGGCTTACATGGAGCGACCATAAGATGGGCTTCCAAGGAGCGACCATAGGATGGGCTTCTATGGAGTGACAGTTGGATGGGTTTTGATGCATTGACAGTGTGATGGGCTTCCTTACATTCACAGTGTGATGGGCTTCCATGGAGTAACTGGATGGGCTCCTGTTAAAAAAACTGTATCGTTGAAGTTTGCTGTATGAAATGCTACCCGTGTGACAGTTAGGATGCATGCGATGGGGCAGCCACTGCAGATGCTTATCGCTGGCAGACAGACTTCGTATGGGCAGACGGAGTTGGAGTCGGTGCATCTGATATCATTATAATGGAACGTTGTCAGTAATAACAGGGTAGTTGTGAGAGCGAACCGGTGTAGTGCTTTCTCTCGGCTCTGATTAGCATTCACCATGATGTATGCCTTAGATAGTGGAGTAACATACCATTTACATGGTAAATGTGTAACCAATATGTAGAGCCTTTGGTAGTGGCACTAACTGGGGTGGGGTGGGGGTTAAACATGACTTGTGTGTTTATTGAGTAACCTGCTTTGTATTCACGGCATTGCAATCTTCTCCCAAAAGGTGTTTGAAACATCCGCAGTGACAGACAATCCTTACAATGCTGTCATATGTACATTTTATTATTACTTTTGTCAAGATTATATTGTACTTTATACCCTCTGAACACATATACAGCCAGTCATTAAGGATTTGCTATGACCGTATTTTCTTAGAAAGAACCCATTAAGCAAGGGAAAGAACTTAGTAGTGGACGTTACTTGGTCTTGTGGATGGGTGGGGTGCTACTGTGGGGGGGGAGGGTATAGCACTTCATTTGCATGTTGTCAGCATGAACATAAAATAGTGAACTAACCCTGTGATACATAAATAGTGATCAGACCCAGCCAGACGTAAATAGAGATATGACACCACCTGAAGTAAATTGTGGTCTGATCCAGCCTGAAGGACATAGTTGATGGGACCCCCCCAATCATGTGTGTTTGTGGGTGGGAGCTTTGCTGTGTAGAGACTGGGAGAAGCCAATAGAGAGTTATACTGGGCTAGATAGTGGAGGCCCAGTACAGCTGGCCAGTGCAGGCTGCAGACATGGCTACTCAGTGGTCAAGGCAGGGCAGTATACTCCATGTTTGAGTACTGAATGTTTGTGTGTGCTTGTGTGCGTTTGTGTGTGTGTGTGTGCGCGTTTGTGTGTGTGTGTGTGTGTGTGTGTGTGTGTGTGTGTGTGCGTGTATGTGTGCGTTTGTGTGTGTGTGTGAGAGAGAGTGTGTGTATGAGAGTGTGTGTACATGTGTTTGTTTGTGTGTGGCGTGTGTGTGTGCATGTGTACATGTGTGCGTTTGTGTGTGCGTGTGTGTGGCGCGTGCATGTGTGTGTGCATGCATGCATTGGGACATTCATGCATGCGTGTGTGTGTGCGTGTGTATCCTTGTGCTTGCACATGTGCATGTGATCTAGAGGGCACCATATGACAGATGTTCTAGTGAGTGCATGGAACGTGATTTCCATGAGAACTATATTGGTCTGAATCCATAAAACAGAGGCGCAGACAGTAAACACCTGTGATCACGAGGATGGATGTTATGATATGATGTATAAGGGTAAAGCTGATGGATTTTTATTTTATTATTGATTCATGTGGAGAAATGATGTGTCGTTTACAGTCGTGTTCATTTTTTACCAGGAAATATCAGCATGCAAAAGAAAACTGTAGCGCTTGGTGATAACTGCTGCCTTTGCTTTGTTCTGGAGAGACTGGATGTAAGCTAGTTCAGGTGTTTGTAGTTAATAGAGATAGTGACACTGGTTTCAGAACTCCAGTATCAGCATAGAAAGCTTTCTGACAGTGAAGGTGTTTCTCACACTTAAAGGAGTTAGATTTTTTTGCTCGTCTCATTTCAAATAAATTTAGTAAAAAACCCAACCTGTGTACTGTCCACTGATATGCTTAGCTTGCCTGTGTCATTTGTATGTGTAGTTTTGGTAAAACCTTAACTTATTTAATTCTTGCCTAAGAATCAGTTCTTTAAAAAAATTGAATCTTCACATGAATGCGCGATATGTGTGTGCACGTGTTTCTGTGTTGTTGACAAACCTTGCTCTCTCTCTCTCTAAAAGCTTCTCACCAAATAATTCAGTGTTTCGAAGGCTGAATGTTGGCCCAACAATTTGCTTTGATAAGTTACCAGATGCAACGACCAAAATCATTTCTTCCAACAAATTAAACAGATGCGCAGACTTTTTTATTAACCTGACTCCGGATATTATTTAAACTGTTTTCCCGTTACATATTTGGACATAAAAGAACCGGATTCATGCAGGGCTAAACCAGTTGAAGAACCAGCTTTAATATAATAATAATATACATGTATTTTATTCAGGAAGCAGCTTCAGAATAGTAATATATTTTATTTGGTATAGTGCCAGATTCTTCTTGGCATTTCACAACATATTAAAATACCTAAAATAGTGCAGAATTGAAACAACAAAATTATTTTAAATACTAGTACTAAAAATTAGTTTAAATAAATGCAGCCGTAAAATGGTATTGAATCTCTAAATAATGAAATAACTAAATAAATATGTTAGCTTCTAGTAATAATAATTATTAAAACATTAATACAGCACAAAATTATATAGCACTATTACTAATAACTAAATGTATATGTACACTTAATAATAATACATCACTTTATAATTTAGTGAAACATTTAAGATGGTGTTTGCCACAGTTAATATAAAGTCTACTCATGGGTTAGATAGTGAAACCCATCACATGGGACTGGGGAGGGAGAATGTGGGAGCATATGGGGGAATCGGGGAAACTGTACGTATTTATGCAGTGCTTACACTTGAGTGGGACCCACAGAGCCATATGCTAAGCACACACCAACCGACTAAGGCCGACTTGAGTTGGCAGTCGGCGCAAAAAGCAGTTGGTGCTAAACGCCAATTAGTTCCGCCGACTAGCGCCGACTTCTGCCCGCACACACCAGCCCGCACACACCAACCGACTCGATCGCGCCGACCGTCGGCGCTCGGCGTGATCCTTGTGGAAAACAAATCCACTATAAATACGCGTGTTTACCCATTTGATGTTTACTCGAGATGGCGCCGTTGTTCGATAAAGATTTGATAATTTTAGTGCTGGCTGTGGCAGCAGTTGACGTAGTACGATGTCGTCGCCGCCGCCATCGTCGTCGACTATGAACAAAAACAAGGAATGCGTGGATGCGTCCACACACAGCGGCGCGAGAGGAGCAAGGGGCCTACATTAATTTAGTAGAAGAATTGCGCCAAAACGAACACGATTCGTACAAAAATTCATAGCGCATCCTATAATCGTCACAACAGCCCAGCGTCACATGATCGCCGTAAATACATGCAATAACTGTACAGACAGGCTATGAAAATACGAATTTCACGCTGATTATATGTAATGGGGAACGTTGCCAACGACTATGGATTTTTTCGATACGCCTACAATAAACGCATGAAACATTTGTAAAAAATAGGCCAAAACGGCTATCAGAAAAACTAAACTTGTAATGTAAGTTGGAGCTTCGCCGTCAGCCTTCACGACGATATGGCTTGATCATATCCTCCAGCAAAGGAACGCATAGCGTCGAGCTATGTTTTATATCACAACGCAGAAAGTTATATTTAGCCATTTCAGTTAACAATTATGTTGAAGTGTAATCAGTCGCACCCAACGAATTCTTGAAAAACGTTTCCCACAGCTAGCGCCGCTTTGCGGATTTTTAAGGCTTAATATATTATATGCGCCCGGTAGCGGCGCCACCAGAAATAGCGTTTTTCACAAGACAAAATGGCGATTCCTGTCGGAAGCGGGAAATAAAGTCAGGTGCAAATTAGGTTTATTTGTCGCGCCTGTTTTAAGAACAAGTGATAAAAATCGATGATGGTCAATGACAATAGGATAAAAAGTTATGTACCACTTTCTGAAACCTTGGTTACACGCCAACCCAGGCCAGTAAAATATTAAAATAAAAATGAAACATTGACCTTGTGGCCCGAATTGGCTTGAAAACTAAAAAAAGACGCCGGGCATAGCCTTATAATATATCGAGGCCTATCACATGATCGCGCTATGATTTCTCATTGGCCAAGTTACCGCCGACCGTCGTGTTATGAAAAAAACCTGCACACACCAGCCGACTCGTCATCGGATATGTGCCGACTTGTCACCGGATACCTCCTTATCTAACGCCGACTACCGATTAACGCAGACCGCCGATTCAACATTTGAATCGGCGCTATAAGGCCGACCGTCGGCCTTAAATTTGGCACACACCAACCGACTGCCGTCGGCCGACGGTTTTTACGCCGACTAGTCGGTTGGTGTGTGCGGAAAATCGGCTGGTGTGTGCCTAGCAATAGATGCATAGCAAGATTTACACCTTACAACTAGACTCCATTGCAAACACTTCACAGCTGAGCAGACAACAGATGTGTCTTGGGTGTCACTATCTAACAGTTTGTAGAGACAATGTGTCACTTTCCTGCTGATGTTTGGAGAATTAAGGATTGTGTGTATAAACCAGTTAGCACATTCAGAAAATCAAGGTAAGTTCTTATATATAGCGCAGTAACCAGTCCTCAGGACTGCTCAAAGCGCTTTACACTTTACTCCCTGGCAGACCACCATCTCGACTTCTCTGGGAAGTCTAGTCTACACCAGATCTGCCTTTGACAACCATGTGTATTAACTAACATATGTAAATGTTTAGCTGGTAAGGGATCATCTCAGAACATCGATATCCAATCTAAGACGAACATTTTTATTACTTTCATCTGGCGTTAGCCCCCGCCACTCTCAGATGAAAGTTTGTCAACATTGATATGATGCTAATAGTATCGGTCTGAAGCGTAAAATATCAATGTCCAACACCAGATAGAACTGCCTCTGACCCCCGTCCCCAAATGAGAATAGTTTTGTCTGATATCGGACATCAACATTCTGAGATGATCCCTAAGTGTATGCTACAAGTTTTCAGCAAAATGTCAGGGTGCATATTATACGTGGGGCATAATATGAAAAGTTACAGTTTGGAATTGTTTTGCCCTACAAATGGTTTGCAAATACAAAATGTTTTTTTCTTGTGAAATCAGTAATTTTGTGTAGAGTGGGGAATTTTGTTATGTACGTGCATGCAGTGACAAGGTCATTTACTCCTGCCTAATTAAATCCGCACCACATGGGAGTGAAAAAAAACCTCTTCACTTAAAAGGCTGTCCTTAATGTCACGAGAAAAAAATGCACAATAGATGTGTGAAAGGAGCATTGTGAAATGGCGGCCTATCATATTCCCCAGAGGGCAGGTAACCAAAATTAACACCTGCATGTTTGCAGAGAACATTTTGCCTCGGAGGCATTTCCTTGTAATCTGGTTGTGGTTGAGTCGGCAGATTGTTGCGTTGATTTGAACTAGTTGTGACAGGTCTGAAATTGTAAATGATTACTTTTATGTTTTATAGCATCAGAATCTGTGGTGATGTTTGTCATGGGTAGATGGTAGTGAAAATTTATTTTGTTTGTTGTTCAAATTACACAAAGGATTTTGCGAGACTCATAAATTATAAGTCTTGTTATATATCTGCAGAAAGATTGTCATTTTGCTTTCCAGAAAATCATCTTTGAACATTCTTGCAATTGCTTGCACAAATGGGAATGGAAAAAACCTCTTCACTTAAATGTTTCTTGGAGACCTAGGAAATATCAGAACCTTTAAAGAGTGGATTATTGATACACACCTGTTCACCACTTGTCTATAGCTGGGTACTCACACAGGTGATTGACCTGGAGCATTGTGGAGTGAATGAACTTCTCCAAGGTTTGAAACCACAGCAAGAATATTAAAACCCAGAATATCTTAGTATAATTCTCTAACAGCTGTACTTCTACTAACAGGCCTCCAGGAAGTATTGTCACCTTTGAGGATCATTTTCACAAAATAATAAATAAAATACTGTGATATATCTGAATTTCCGTCACTTGATTTGTGTGTTCTGAATGCAGAAGTGTTAGTGATCTACCCCCCCCCCATGGGCTAGTGTCTAGGAAGGCACAGTCATTGTTGCTGCTATTGTGCTGTGATTATACCTGCTGTCACAGTAATTATGTAAGTGACCCGGCATTCGTTCAGGGGTAGACTGAACACCCTTTCAGTAACAACAAATATTGCCTTGTTAGTCATTGGGCGGTGGTAGTATTCGGTAATAGTAAATAATGTGGGTCGGAGATAATATGAAAAGTAAACATGCTTTGTAGGTAGATGTGTGCGCATGCACGCGTGCTCACGAATTATGCTTCTGTGTGCAGGTGTGTGCATATGATGTAATGCATACATACATGCATGTCAGGCAGTACACTAAGGGAAGCTGATGTGGCACCAGGCAGCTGTGATTGATTATTTAACATCGCCTCCTGGAACTAGGATCCATATTTCTCCCTCAGATGCCAGCATATTGCAAAATCAAATCTGTTCAAATCAACCACTGCAATAAACTAATATAATTAAGATATTTAACATTTTTACACCCATTTCATGATTTAACTACTAATTCACATTTTAATAAAGTCCAATCACTCCGTTGCAATGATTTAACGACATGCGATGAACCGGAGACCTATATCTCATAATTGTGTAATCGCCAGTTTTGAGTCGACCCCTGTTGCTTCCTGTGGGGCTGTGGGTGTAGACACAGGGTGAGTGATTACAGCTGCACTGAGTGGCTAGCTTGAGATGACCCCTTGAGGCCCCTCTCACCATCTGTCTGCTCTGCAACTGTAAGTGTGCTCAACCACACAATACTGGCTTAATAATACCACTGCAGTTGTCTTTCTCTGAGCTACCTGTCTGCCTAGATGAAGAGGTGCTTCCAGTTTTTGCACATGGATGTTATCAGTTGTGTTCCGCACAGCCGATAACACTCTGATTTCATTGTTTGTTGTCTCGTGATGCCGTCCATGCAGTCTTATCCTGACAACCCTTTGTTGTTTAAAAATCTGTTTTGTTTAAATCTGTTTGTTACCACTGACGGTTATCAGGGATGCCTTCTTTGTGGTTGTCGTGTTTATCCCGTTAGAAAAAGTAACTGTTTGCTACTTTAAGGTATTGTTTCTGTGTGGAATACCATTTATCACACAAACAGGTAGCATGACCAGACAGTGTTATTACAAGTATCCTGCCCTGTAGCAGTTTGCTTAACCAGTGGGTGATTTATCTCAGGAACATGTTTTTGTAGTCACATTTACAGAGTGTATTAAGTAGGAGGGACTGTGGTTGCAGCAGTGTATTGTGAGTGTATTATGTCCGAGCATGCATGCTTGCACATATGGATGTACTCATACAGGCATGCACATGTGGATGACAGTCATGCATGCATACAATGTGGTGCACACATCAGGGTTGTAAGGGGTCATATCAGAACGTCAATGTTCAATATCAGACAAAATTACTTTTTTACTTTGAAGGAGGAGTGTTCTGAGACAGTTTCACCTGGCATCGGACATAGATATTTTACGCTTTGGACTAATTCTGTTAATATATTGATATCATCATATCAGTGCTGACAAGCTTTCATCTGAGGAGGGGGCTGAGGCCAGATGAAAGTAATTCCGTCTGATATCGGATATTGACGTTTTGAGATGATCCCTAATGATACAATAATATCACTATATGATATGTATCTTGATAGATTAGTAACCATATGATGATACATGACTGTTACAGTGTTCCTCTGGGTTAAGCTCCATAGAGTGGTCTGGGTGATGACCTGTCATGTGCTTTAAATTCTACCTTCAAAGTGATACATTATGTTGCATTTTGATGAATTTTTACTTTTCTATTGATGATCATAAATAAAAAATATATACTTCATTTGTTCACACAAAATGATGCAGAACTCAATTTTATAATTTGGCAATGTCACCATTGATAGACTCTGCATATTGATAGATTGTATCACACTAAATCACACTAAGGGATCATCTCAGAACATTCATGTTTGATGTCAGACTAAATTACTTTCTTTCAGGGGAGGAGGTCAGAGGCAGTTTCGTCTGGCGTGAGACATTGATATTGTATGCTTTTGACTAATACTGTTGATACGTTGATATCATCATATCAATGTTTCACAATTTTTGTCTGAGGCCAGATGAAAGTAATTTTGTCTGATATCAGACGTCAACATTCTGAGATGATTCGTAAATAGACTATTTATTAAGCATACTTACAATAAGTAGCTTATACGGAACCATGGAGGAACACTCTAAGCAAGCAGTGATCTCCATTACAAGGACTTAGAATGGTTCACCTGAAGACAAACGTGCACCTTCCTTCCATGTAATCTACCAGTCTTACAATAACTAGCTTACACGGAACCATGGAGGAACACACTAAGCAAGCAGTGATCTCCATTACAAGGACTTAGAATGGTTCACCTGAAGACAAACGTGCACCTTCCTTCCATGTAATCTACCAGTCTTACAATAACTAGCTTACACGGAACCATGGAGGAACACACTAAGCAAGCAGTGATCTCCATTACAAGGACTTAGAATGGTTCACCTGAAGACAAACGTGCACCTTCCTTCCATGTAATCTACCAGTCTTACAATAACTAACTTACACGGAACCATGGAGGAACACACTAAGCAAGCAGTGATCTCCATTACAAGGACTTAGAATGGTTCACCTGAAGACAAACGTGCACCTTCCTTCCATGTAATCTACCAGTCTTACAATAACTAGCTTACACGGAACCATGGAGGAACACACTAAGCAAGCAGTGATCTCCATTACAAGGACTTAGAATGGTTCACCTGAAGACAAACGTGCACCTTCCTTCCATGTAATCTACCAGTCTACAGCAGGTTGGATGCACTCAATTTTTATATCAAACTACCCGTGGATATCTAATCTGGGATGTAAGTGCTATTTGGTCACGAGGTGAACAGGTGATGCTAATAAAAATAGTGATTGTAAAAAGTAGACCCGATATATATAATTCAAGCACTGTTGGCCTGCAGAGCTTTGTGAGGGGGCTAGGCTACTAGGTGTAATCTTCCTGATGGCGCAGCAGTCATTCCTTTCTGCTGGTGAATGGCACCGTTGCACCTGGTGTACAAATCCGGTGTTCCAGTCCGGTGCACAAATCCGGTGTACAAATATGTATGGTGTACAAATCTGGTGAGCAAGTATGATGTACACATCCGATACACAGATTTGGTTTACAAATGAGGTATATAATGTATAAATAATAACACTCGGTGTACACATCTGGTACACTACTAAGGTGGATAAATTCAGTGTACAAATCTGGTGTGCATACCTGGTGTACAAATCCAGCATACTCATCTGGCTTACAAATCCGATGCACAAATCCGGTGTACAAATCTGCATCCTCTCACCTCGCCTTGTGATGACCGGGTGAAGTCTCAGTGCACATAGATGAGAAATCTCACAGCAATATCAAGTAGACGTGTAACATTGTGTTGTGCTACTGTCACCTAATAAATGTCACTTGATGTGAAATAAAACCAAGGCTTTAAAGCTCACCACGTCCGTATTAACTCAGTGTAACCTTTCTTTCTGTGTGGTAATTGCAGTCCATTGCTGTGTTTCCCCTGGGTCAAATGATGGGCCAGGTGGTAGGGGTGGGCTTTGCTAGCAATGCTGGCATGAAGGGTTGGTAGGGGGGTCCGGGTGAATGCTCCCCTGGAGATTTTTTAATACATAAAATGGTGCACATTCTGAGGTATGTTTTAACCTTTACTCTTGGATATATATGGGAAGATATAAAACAACAAGACACTACCTGTAAATGTAGAAATCATGATTGATAAAAGTCAGTAATCATGATTGGTTCATTGTGTTGAGGTGTGGTTTCCACTGACCACTGGTTGTACATGTTGAGGTTTGGTTTCCACTGACCACTGGTTGTACACGTTGAGGTTTGGTTTCCACTTGACCACTGGTACCTGGTTGTGGTGATGTTTTCTTGCCCTAACCCCAGGTCTTGTTACCATATCATAATATTATGATATTAAATTGGTGGTTTCTGTTCCAAAGATTATACTTTATTTGTTGCTAGCATGCTATGCGATTAATTAAACAGTCATTTCTGGAATGCCACAAAAGTATGTTTCTATTAATCGCAAGAACGTTTCTCAAATTGTGTCCTTTTTTATAAAACAATGTAAGCTGTTTAGTATATCCACATTCTGTGCAAACATCATTGCCTAGCCCAGGCATTGATAATCCGTTAGTTTACACGGTTTTGGGCAATAAGCGTTGTTTACAAGATATGAACTTCGGTGGTTTATAAGTACTCTTCACTCAAATCAACTTTCCCAAAAGTGTTTGCACAACTTTATCGGAATATGTATTATATATTTAGCACAAAGATATCTTACGAATCACATTCCTTATTTTGCTATAAACGGCATAGAACATCAATTGAATAGAATTACGAGTTGTGAGCAGTTGTGTCGAATCCGGACTTGCCTCGATTTCGCCGTTATAACAATACGTTTTTCCAAAGTTTGATACCTCTGTGAGTTAGTTCCATCATCCTAGGCATATTTACGTTTAATAATATTGCATCTTAGCGCCCTTTTGAGGCGTAAATAGTGCCCCAGTTTGTATCATCATACGCTGCTATATCGCTCATTTTATGCCCACGGTGCGGTAATGCACGGCCGCAGCGGCGCAGACTAGTGCAAACCGGGTCGTTATTTGGGCTTCAAAAGGGTCTGGATGCGACACAAGTGCCACTGATAAATAGGATGCATGGTTTTTATTTCAGCTTCAAAAGGGTCTGGATGCGACACAACTTCACAAGTGTCCACTACTGTTGTGATGTAGTGTCGTTAGCCTGCATGGTTTCTACTCCCACCTCCATCATAAACCAGACATTCAACATGGCCCACCTCGCTTATCACATATATCAGGGGAAACACTGCACTGAAGCAAAAGTCTAGTGCAACAAAAACAATTATAATACTATTATTTACTGCACGAAAGATATTTTTGTGTCATCTGGCAGATTCTTGGATAAAACATCAGCAATGTTATACCTAACCATCAACTAATCAACCTGTCAATCAACATCAAAGTGATTGACAGCACTAAGAGGCTTACCCCTGATGTAGTGTTAATGTGGAATTAATATCATGTGGCTGGAGGCACATGGGCCCAGGAGGTGTGGGGGTACATGGGCCCAGGGGCCATGGGGACACATGGAGGGAGGGTGGGTGTATTATTTTCACATTAAAGTTCACATGCTGTGGTAGCTGCTGTCCACACCTGAGCATTGTATCATTGCTTATGTCTGTAATCCCATTGTTTAGGACAAGCAATTAATTATGTCACATTGTGCAGTGTTTGTTAATTGATGGTCTCAAAATACTGATGGAAGGACGTCATTTATCCACAAACACTGCCATCGCATTTAACTGTACATGACTTGAGCCACACAGCTAGATCAGACAGAGTTGGGCTGAAATAAAATCACAGTAAGAAATCATGGAAATAAAGTCACAGTATTAGCTAGGTAAAAATCATGAGAAATAAAGTCACACCCCGATTTTATTCGAGGACTGTATAGCTTATATAAAGTTTTGCATATTTTAATTGATAATTCAACGAAATGAAGTTTGACGATTAAGATGAAATTCCAAGAAAACTCAACCACCATCTTTCATATTCTTGCTTATAATTGAACACACAATTTGATGCATGATTACAACAAATATTCCAACAAAATTCTGACATGGTCTTGCACATTTTCATTGACATTTCAGCACTTGTAAGATTTGTTTGTAACTTTTTATCAAACTTATGCTGTGAAATTGTTGTCATGTTAAGTTACTTTTGATTACTGAAATGAACATTCACCCAAATTGAATTAATATTTCCATTTATGTTATAAATATAAAGAACTCTAAAGTTCTGACTTTTTCCTGTTACTTTTTCCGTGTCTTTTTCCTATATTTCCTGGAAAGTGGACATCATTTGATTCACTGGAAGTAAGAGACTGCCAGTCTTACGTTTAACTTCCTGGATGTTTCAAAACAAGCAAAGAGTGAATCCTCCCTGTGCAAAAGGCCAGACATGTAATCACAAGTGTTTGCACCAGTTACTTGGGCCGGGTCTTGTTTTACATGTGTCCTGTCAGATAGTTGCTCTGGCTGGAAGCGCTACACTAAAAGGTACGCACAGAAAGTGTCAGGATAACAAATACTTTCTAACACTTGGGCACCACTTATGCAAACCCAACTACTGGATACATCAATTGATAATTATATTTAGATACATAGTCATAATATTATATTTATAAATTAAATACACATTTGACTGTTGCAATTAAATACATTATTGTAAATTATATGCACAATTTGTTACTTGCATTTGGATACATTACATGTATACAATATATACTTACATTTAGATACATTATAATATGCAGATCTCTTGATCTTAGAGACTGTTCATAAAGCATGTCACTCTACTCCTGGATGTTGTTGAGACCCCCCCTCCCCTCCCTTTGCTTTGTAAAGGTGGCAGTACACCCACCCTAAAATTGTATTCGTTATGAGAAAGAATGCTGTAAAATGCGTACATCTATAATAATTATTATATTTGTTGCATTAATTCATTGTTTGTATAAAATATAAGACTGTAAAAGTAATAAAATCAAACAGGTTTTTTGTTGGGAACCTGCTGAAATCACCAACAAAACTGGCTGAACAATTAACGCTACCTTAATCTGATTGTAATAGCTCAACCAACCAACATTTCAAAAACTGTTAGTAATATTTAGCCAGACTCCCCCACCCCTATATAACTCTTGGTCACACCTGCCAACAGAACCCCCATCCCTGCCCCCAATGTACTTTACACATGATCCCTTATATTATTTAATGTCATATCTTACATCACCCAAAACGGACCAATTGGTCTCACATCTGTTGTCACAGTGTCATTTAGTGTCTATGCTAGTTTTGATGTCTCTCCAGCAGCTCCTTCTGTCTGTGTCATCAGAGTTGTCAGCATCTGATGACATCACTGTCCTTGTGATTGTGGTTTAAAAGGACACTGTTGACACATGTCCCTTGTAATGGACACAGTGTTGGTGTGACACGAGCTGGGGATAGACTGTTAGTGCACACACGCACACATGTGCGGGGTTGTATGCACGCACACACCATATTACCTGTCTTATTGATCCGGCTTGGTTGAGATCGTGTTTGAGGTTAACAGGTCACTGACACAGGCACTGTACTGGTACTTCCCTAGTTCATTGTTTTAACACAACTTGCCGCCAGCAGCCCCTTGAGGCACACGCCCATCTACATAGGCTGTTTTAACTGTTTAAATCTACCTGTTTTAACCTGATTTTAAATATCTGGCACAGACGCCTCTACACAATACAGCTGTATATGTGATACATGCATCTCGGGGTAATACGCTCGCAAGAACTCAGTCTATTAAAGGGAAGTAGTATGCTATATCTGTGTATCTGAATCATAGATCACACCAACTGTTTACACCAACCTTGATTGTTTATAGTTTAATTGCAACAAAATGCTCTGTTTTCGTTACACAAACTGATGAGAGAGGACCCTGGAAAGCATATGTTACTGCATGTTAGACACCATTGTTACTGTCATAACACTGGGTAGACAGTCATCTGATTTGGTCACATGATTGAGTGTTATTGTAGAGTGACAAGCAGTGAGCTGATTTAGACACTGAGCCAATTGTTGTTGTTACAGGTATCAGCTGATAAGCAGTGCATCTGCCAGACAACAGGAAATTAATAACTGGATCAATTGCCATACGGCAATGTTGCAGAGGGTTAAATATGAATTGGTGGGTGTATGGGGGAATTAGTGCCTGTATGCATGCACTGCCAGGTAGCCTTGACCCCCGATTTAATTTTACCAAAATCATGGGTGAAGTGCATTTGTTTTCTCCTTTCCTCTGTCCATCCTCTCTCCTATCTGTCCATCTCTCCTAAGATGGCAATGAATCTCAACAGCCTTGCAAGCCCTCACTAAGGGATGGTCTCATATGTTTGCAAAGTAACACAAATTTATTGGCTCAAACCACCCCTTCAGTACGGGGTGTGCAACTTGCAATTTTATGATTAAAAATCTACGTTAATGTCCATTTATATTAATGCATGTTTCACACACTAGGTGATGCCACTGTAGCAGTTTATTTTATCCCAATATGTGGAGACGATCAAACCATCCTTCGTACATAACGCTTCATTTTGTGACTTAGCGAAATTATGTGAACACCCTTAGTTAATAAATTTGTTTATTTTTTCTAATATACAACATCAACTGGTGATATATCATGGGTGATCTTAGAGTGGTGTTCATTATGGTGACAGTTTCACTGCTGCAGTGGACCATTTAGTACATGGCGTGAGCTAATGAAGTGGGTCAATAGTTCACATAATCATCTACAACTCAGTTCATTAGTAGGGGATGTCACATCAGACGTGTCATTGCTCCGTAGTGACATGTCATGTCAAGTAGCTGTAGAAGAATGGTATGATCTATGAAAGTGACATGTGGTGTCACTGACTGACATAGTCTGTGAATATAGGTAAATAACAACATTTCTAAAACCATTCGTACATCAAAGAAAGTGTTGAGTCTTCAAAAAATAGATGCAGATTTTTATATATATATTTTTTAATACCCACGATAATAACCCTCACTGGGAGAGTGTAAGTTATACATACTTATATGATCATTTCTGCAACAAACAAAGTAGCAAACCGTATCCTAGTCACCTACAAGAGGTAGAGGTAGTGACCATGTGAAGCTTACACGGGTTTATCATGCTGTTTCACTATTGACCCTGTGTATTTGGACAAGACGGTAGTATATCAGCAAGTGTCATGTTTACTCAGGGCTATGGCTGTCTGTCACGAAATGTGACAGTTGTGTTGCCAGGCAGTGCTGAAACATGTATCATCCATTTTAAAATATGTTATCATTTTTAAAAGTTGACAACATGAGAAAGCCAAATTTTTAAGTTGACAAAACATCTGAAATCATTATTTTAAAGGTGATGCAGCATTTGAAACGTCAATTATAAAATTAACGTAGTGTCTGAAAGGCCAATAAACTTACCCTAAAAACCTTCATATAGTAGTAGACTATTTAAAATATACAAGTTAAAAATCGTTTTTAAAAATTGACACTTGTAGTTATTATTAATAATATTATTGTTAAATATTAATAATATTAATGTTTAACAATACTCATAGTATTCATAATAATACCAGAATCTTCCACAAACACTTAACCTACATAATTTCTCCTGTAGCCTAAACTTCCCCTTCACTTGTACTTTTTCCATTTCTACAATCTGACACCAATCCACTCACTACTCTGTGGTGTTGACTAATTACATTCACATTAATAAATCATTACTAACTGGCTCTGCAAGGCATTCCCGGCATATCTTGAAACCATCAGCGTATCAGTGCATGGCAGGTCACCAACATCTGCATTTACCCACCACTGCAAATACCTACTTTTAAACTGATCTTTTCTGGTCCTCAGTTTTCAATATAATCTTCTAAATTCTAGAATAAATATGTCAAAGGTGTACTGCCTGCCAAAATTGCATTTAATACATCCAAAACATTGTTTTCAATTTGAATGTTGCACCCACAGATTTATTTGTAAATGAAATATGCAGTTTCTAAACACTCTATTGACATTTGACAATATTGCATAGACAGGCGGGGCTAACTGCAAGTCCCGTTTAATGCTTGTTGTGTTCATGTGGTTCCTTTATACAAGACGACTAGTTCTGTGAACTTCCTGCTAATAATTACCACCCTGGTGATTCCACGTATAGATAACCTCACTTTAAATATGTAGTTGAAAAATAAATCCACATCATCCTCAGTTGTTAGTAATTATTTTACTAAAGGCACAAAGTATGATAATTTTTATTATACAATTATGTTATAATAAACTGTATTTACTGTAACATCTTTCAGTGAACCACAATAAAAAAATATATTTTGACCATTATCTATCTCGAATACCGACCATGTATTTCAGCATGCAAAGTAAACATGATAGTTGAGGGGAAATATTAAATTATACACATCACAATAAAATATATATAAAAAATTCCATTAAAACACATTTTAGGCAGACATGGTAGAATAGATATATACTGGTAGTTTATGAATCATAATACAATTTTACAATAGAAATAACATGAATTTGTAACTATGATAATAATAGTACATTTCTTATATAGTGCCCCCCATCCAAAAAGTTGTTCTGGGCCAGTGTGCAGTGGTTATTAGAAATAAATAAATAAAAACTATCATGACTAGGTTGTTTTGGTAGTGTTACTGGTTGAATGAGTGCAGATGGATGTGAGGCCTTAGGCAGTGCACCAAGGACGTGAGAACTGTGCACCAAAACAGTGCACCCTAAGAGATGTTGTACCATATATTGGCACTGTTAGCATAAGAGGGACTCATTTCTGTTTGGCACCCACCGGCATAATCACAATAAGTCTAATTGATTTACGTTAAAGCATTGACAACATGACAGGCAGTAAATATGCTCAATCTCTACTATGTAACTATGTGTGGTGTGCAGCGGTACACAAAGGGTTAAACCACTGCAGGTTTGAATATCACTGTGTCATTGATTGGGGAAGGAATCGGAGCCAAGCTTCTTGTTTTCTTAGTCCACGGTTGATCATTGCAAGGCATTGCTCTGATGCCTCTTGATCATGGCCTTAATGTGAAGTGTTGACAGCAATAAAGCAACATTGGATTCAAATCAGGACATTGTGTCCTTTAGTGCACACACTAACATTCAGTGCACACACCAACATTCAGTGGACAACTAACATTCAGTGCACACACCAACATTCAGTACACACCAACATTCAGTGCACAACTAACATTCAGTGCACACAAACATTCAGTACACACCAACATTCAGTTCACACACTAGCATTCAGTGTACACACCAACATTCAGTGCACACATCAACATTCAGTGCACACATCAACATTCAGTGCACACACCAACATTCAGTACACACATTAACATTCAGTACACACATTAACATTCAGTACACACACCAACATTCAGTGTTGATGCTAGTGTGTGAACTGAACTGTGCTCAGTTCACACACTAGCATTCAGTACACACTAACATTCAGTGCACACATCAACATTCAGTGCACACACCAACATTCAGTGTACACACTAACATTCAGTGTACACACTAGCATTCAGTGCACACACCAACATTCAGTGCACACACCAACATTTAGTGCACACACTAGCATTCAGTGCACACACTAGCATTCAGTGCACACACTAACATATAGTTATTGCAATGGTGCTATTGAAATATGATTTTTTTTATCTTTGAGAAATGCATTATGGTTGTCACTGCGGATAAAGACCTTGGATACCGTTAAAGACATCAACAAGATAGTGGCACTTTAATTGACCTGAGAACTCCCTCTGCCAATAACTGTTGTCTCCACTGAGATTGTAAGCACTACTGAAGAGTTTAATAACATAGGGGTGATGTCGTTTATGGAACCATTTAGATATTTTATTACCTTCTATCATTGAATGTCCATGCATTACAACTTACACACCATTGAGGCAGGATCATTCAAGGGGAAATGTATAGTTTTGGAAGGATTTATGGCCCCGTCACCTTTCTAATATCCCATATATTGTCACCCTGTATTACTTTGTAGTTTGATAGCAGTTTTAATTTTGTAGCAAAATCAAAACTGTTTCCAATAGTTACATTTCTGTAGCATTGCTAGGGTTGACTAAAATAAATTGTGATGTACCATTCATAAATATTACACATACAATTAATTAACATAATTATAATATAAATATTATGTATATGCAAGAAACTTGTTTACATAAAATGTGAAATTACATAGAATTCATCCTGAGGTTGTAGTGTATTCCATGGGGTACCCACCCTGGTTTTCCACCCACCCCACATGATATAGGCATGTTCACCCTGCCCCTGCCCCTGCCCCTGCCCCACTGCATCCCGCCCCACCAACCTAACAGATCTGATTGTTGGAATGAATATGGTTTGTCCAGCATTGTGTCTACTTAACTGCACACACTATAATCTCCGGAGGGTTGATGGATGGTCCCCAATGACTGGCTGGCTAGCAGAGTCAGCCCCTAGCTTATTGGTGTGAATAAATCGCCAATCAGCCTGACAGTTCACCTGATTTATTTACAGTCTAGCTGAATGCCCGCTACCTTCCGCTACCTTCTGCCGTGTGCGGCTCGGTTAAATGCAACATTTCCGATCCACTTAATAGTGCAGTATTGACAGCATCAATTACTATCTACATATGAATAAAGGATCAATTGATTTTTTTGCTTGCTTCAGTTCAAACTCGTTTTTGCAAAGAATCAAATCTATCTGGTAACAATAACGATTGTTCATTTGTGCAAATGTCATATTTGAATAAATCATTGGTCAAACAAATAAATTATCTGTGACCTGATCTAATAAAAACAGTGAAAAATGGCAACAGTTACTCCACCTCTGTTCTATATAAATATTCACATGTTTGCAGGTAACCCAATCTAATGGGCAAAGTCAATTCTTAAGATGATTTTAGCAAATGTTTGCTTGTTTGTTCAACCAACTGCGCACATTATCTCAATTATTTACACATTACAAATTTAGACATCAACGAACCTGATTATCTTTGTGTTGAACTACTTCTAGTTTTAACTGGCTGAAACAGTAAGGATATGGGAATAACAATCTCTTGTATAAGATGTAACTGTACCATCTGCAAGGAAACCTCCATATGAGTGCGTTTATAAAGTTTTTTATTGTTATTTAATAATGAGATAATTATTGAGTCTGAAATGAACCAAGTAAAACATTGATTTGAACAGGGGCCGTTAAATTTGACAACATTTGCTACTTTATGTTGCTTCAGTATCACTGTACATCGTCATGGTGCATTGTTTCATAACACCTCTGGTATGGACTGTGTTATGTGAACAGTTCCTTGTTTACTTACTTAGTATCATGATGTACTCTTGGGATGTCATGTAATATCTATAAAAGTAAAGGTAACTTCTAATATATACCGCAGTATATCACGCACGCACGCACGCACGCACGCACGCACGCACGCACGCACGCACGCACGCACGCACGCACGCACACATGATACAACAGTATGATGATACTTATTTTTAAGGACTAATAAAACGATGTCAGGACTAATTGTTTCTGATTCAGCCAGTCGGACGGAATACCTGACAACAAAAGCCATCGTGCACCCTGTGACCATAAAGTGGGGTTCCACTCTGTCCTTTTCCTTGCTTAAGACTATTTTTTGTAACAAATCCTAGAGAGGGATACTATCTCACTAGTATTTTATTCATCTTCTGAGAAGACAGATGTGAATTAATGACCTGTCCCTATTTCCTCTCCCATCACTGATTTTCCCAGGAGGATTTTGTGGGGACACGGGATGATGGGAGGGGGTGTTTATTGCCAGCCCTGTGATCTAATGATGTCATTGTCTGCATCATGGCTTCCCAAAAGATAGTTGCTAGGCAACCAATAACAACATGGTGATGAGCTAATTTGTAAATAGTGATCATGCAATGTCCCAATGGACAGTCAGAATATATTGTGACTCCAGCACCCAATGAGCCTTAGGAGGCAGTATCAGGCCTGCCTTGATTTCTTACTCCATATTATGAATGTTTGATTAGCTCATTCCTTGTTTACTGTCTGTGTGTGCATGCATGAGTGCGTGTGTGCATGCATGTGGGCGTGCATGTACTGGTATCTACTAGGTATAGGTTTCATTTTTCACAAAATGAATTATAAATGATAGCAGCAAAAACAGATTGACTAGGCACCATTTTCTATCGGACAGTTATGATTTTTAGACTTGAGTTATTTATTATTGGTGCAGTGTTGAGTTACCGGGAATATACACATTGCCTACAATTTTATGGAATGAAACAGGAGTTCACCAAATGGAAGGAAGTGGACCAAATATGATTGTTTTGTCCCTCAAAAACCCTGACAGTACTGGAAGTTAGTTATTATATCTTTTATTTCCCGTAAATTACCGTAGAGGACATAATCAGTTGGTGTTAGTTTGGGTCATATTTGTTATTGCAGAATACTTGTAATAAATAGTTGAACATATTTAATTATTTCAGACATTTTATGTGAAGCACATTCTTTCAGAGAAATCACACTATAAAATTTATTTTTTGCTATTATTATTGTATAATGGCTGTAACAGTTTACATAACTAAGCTAATGTTACATTATTCTTGCTTGCAGGAGTATGTCCGCCAGACAACATCACCCAAAGTACCCCCTGTGGCTTCCACCCCCACTGCCACAACTCCCTCCTGCACCCCTGCCTCCACACCCCCTCCCCCACCATGCCACCCCGCCTCCCCCCTGTGCAAGGATGAGCCCCCTGCCACCACCTGTGTCACTGTACCATCCCCAATGATGATTAACACTACGCCGATCACAAAGACGTTAGAAAGTAGTCCGGCGATTAAAAAGCGCTCACCGATTGAGGAACTGGAGAGGGTCGTGAAGAAGGAAGGATTGCTGAAGAACTGCAAGAAAACGGCAGCCGAAATCCTCGAAAACAATAAGGTAGGTGTCGTTTTATGTTGTCAGATCATTAATCCAGCCTTTGTATTTCCATGGATTATGACATGCAAAAATCGGGAGTCTTGCAGAGGTGCTATGGTGTATTCTGTGTTTTGGCCAAGTTACTGCCTTTGCATCAAGTCCATGGCGCCCTCTACGTATGTATGTATCCCACAATGCATTGCAAACCTTGTGTTTCTGTCTCGGTTGCACGATCAAAATTCTGTCAGTGTGATTTTAACAGAAGTAACAAAACATGTTTTTCTTAAGCTGTTCACACACTGCAAATGTAAACATCACTGAGTGATTCGCAGTTAGCCATCTCAGCTGTGGAGAGTTTTAACTCGAGGAATTGTTGTGCCTTCTTGTGTTAAGACCCTTTCACTCATGTGTCAGATTAACTGCATACCAAATATCTCACCTCTCAAACGTGGCACGGTTATTCAGTGTGCTGCAGGTTTTTTTACACCAAGACCTTTCTCTTTCATGTAGAGTCAGGCACGGATATTATTATAAAATGCCATTTTTGACATAATACAACTTTTTGATTAATAGCTTCAATCTAATAATATTAGTCCAATGACACTAACATATACTATAAGTATGTAACATATTAGATGGATGTGAACGATACTTTTCAAGATATCTTATTTTGAAAATGAGGAAATATATTGTTTTGGCAGTTTGGCACCTGGCAAAAGACAGGCACAAAATTGAAAAATATAACTTAGGCAAATAAAAAGAAATCAAAGTGGAAGAAAAATTTTATATGTGGACAATGGAACAAGTTTCATTAAGCTATGTCATGTCGTTTGGTTTTTATCTGACTTTTTGTGACATATTTTCCTGATTGCCTGGAGTCAGGAACAAATTTCAAAACTAAAACTTCTTGCACCGGAGTGGATTTGAAATCAGAACAACCATTACAACATAATAACATTATGATCTCTAATGTATCTTTATTACAGAGTTAACTTCTGTAATAAATATAGCTTACTTTGTATAAATACAATTGTTTTTATTTATAAAATAATATTAAATTGAACTATCTGTAATTGCATGTTTAACAAAAACACTGTTTCTGCGTAATCTTTGTAAATTTGGATATTTGTTTTAAATATCAGGGATGAGAAATTTCCGGTTTTTGCCAGAATTCCGGTTTTTATTCTGCTCCAAAGATCACTTTTCTGAGTCGTGTAAATCCGGGGAGAAAAAAAATGAATGTTGGGAGGTAGGGCATATAAAATCCTGGACAATTCACTGATGATCTATCTGCGGATTGAGTTAACCATCTATCCACCGGATGTCGCCACGTGTTAATGACGCTCGCTGCCTGGCGATTAGAGACAGAATCGACCCAACCGAACCCGTGAATCTGCGAAGTAAAACCCTTAGTTCTGTCGGCTGTTCGCTTCAGCGCTTTCGAAGTGCGTGCGGAAAAGCAGTGGACCAATAGGAAACGACGATGTATTTTCGAACACAATGGCTAATCAACGACGCAAGACAAATGTTGCGTGAAGGACATTAACAAAAGTGTCAAGAATAAGGGGAATTGGGCGTGGCTGGAGAGATCGGCTGGAGACACTATGTTGGATATATTCATCAGTAAATTATCAGTACCAGGGAAAGCCAACTTTTTGTGGTGCGAGGCCGATGTCAACTATGCGGATTGGATCCGACAGGCTAGTCATAGGGGAACCGAAGGCATAGAAGTACACACGCTGGCACTGCCCACGCTGGTCACCAATGTTCTATTAGAACCTAAACAGAGGGCGTATCATATGGAAGTTCGCTGATTCCATGTAGACAACGCACTTCCACAAGCACCCACAAGTTCCAGATTGGACTCGTGGTGGGCTACCATATTCTCTACTGGCAAGTTCCTAGCCTTGTCAAAAAAGCTGGTGGCTGCAACGATGAGCTGCTTTCATGGTCCTCAGGTGGAAGGGTGTTTTAGTCACATGTCTAGCATCATGAATACTGCCACTGCCACAAAGAATGTTAGAACATTCAACACAGACAGTGAAGTACTCATTCATGGCATGCAACAAGACTGCTATACAGGACTTCCACGAACAGGACTGGTTGCCTCGTTCACAACACGAGGGGTGCACACAAAATGTACTCCATCCATCTTGCCGAGGAAGGAAAGATGAAGGAGGAGAAGAAAACTGAGCTGAACATGTCAAAGACGAAGGCAGCCACCAAGTACAAAGCTAAGGAAGTAGTTGAGCTGGCAACGAAGAAAGCTAGAATGGCCCATCAACAGGCTGTTTTGACAAAGCTGGCCAAGGAGAAAGCTCGGGTTCAGCCCAGAAAATATCATTAACAAGTGAGTTAGTACTATGACAATGTGTGCGTGAGTCCGTGTACTTTTTTTGCTATTGGAAATATTAAGATTTTCTATTTAATATTGCTCAAAATACACCATATGTCGTCTACAATTTTAAAATATCTCTGAGGAGTCCCCCCTCCCCCCGATTAGATGAGACAGTCTTCTCGGGCTGAAATGTGGGCCACAGCAAAATTTCCGGTTTTTTCTCTGAATGTCACTCTCATCCCTGAAATATGGTAGGTAGCGAACTACCAAAGCTGAGCTAAGCGTCGATACTCGGGGACAATTTGCAAATCTTTCACCTTTTAAGTGTCCGCTCGGTCACAAATTAAATGTAATCTTCACAAAATAACATGTGTTTGATTCAAAATTTAATGTTGAATCGATTGGTAATAAGCACTGGCCGATCTGAGATAAATTAGTGAAATTATTAGCAAAAGATGACAGCTACGCATAGGTTTATGTTACATGCATATGTGGCCGGCATATGTTTCTTCGTTTGGATTAGTGCTTATCACTGATTGGTCGAACTACCATTCCTCTTCAATTTAAACATTATTCTAACCTGACCGGAACAACATATTGGCATTTTTACTGGTACAAATTTTATTTCAATGCATGTAATAACAAGGTCTGGAATACAAATTGAAATACGGTCAATTTCACTGAAAAAAGCTCTATCCCCGCTGTGTAAGCAATTAGTAAAAATCACTAATATCAAAATAAACATCAAGCAAATCAGGGCATTTTTACAAAGTTTATTTTGTCATTAACATCACCAAGTTAAAAAAGTGGCTTTGATAATAATTTCCTAAGAATGTGTTAAGAAAAGTTAAATTGTGAGTTATTAGTGTAGATTTATGCAAAAAAGCAGTATTCTGTTCTGTTTTTAAACTTACTGAATTTTAGTGATGGTCCCCAGTGCAATTATAACAGCCTCATTAATAAGAAATTTTATCTTTAACTGAATCTAGACCCATAAACCATTGATTCACTAGGTAAAGTGATTTACATAATCAAGACAGACATGATTGACAGCTACATATGCCACTGGGTGACATGATTGACAGGTGAGGCAGTGAAGTACTGTGGATGACTGACAGTCATAAACACAAACCAATGATGGGCAGATTATGGATGATGAACTATGGGTGATTAAAATGCTAAACATGGCTAGTTAACTTTAATATGCACCCAGTCCAGATGTTTAGGGATACATTTATACAGAGACTGTTCTTCTGTTTTAATATGATCTTCTTAATACTAGAATCAATAACTATATATGTTGAAAGTTTATCACGGGTCCACCAAATTGCATTTAATAAACCTAAAACATTGTTTGCAATTTTAATAAAATGTTAACATTGTAAACAAATAATTCAAATTGTAAACAGCTATTACTGGCACTTATTGTGGAAGCTTGAGCCCCTAACCAAAAATACTTTTGAAGTTAGATGGTTTCCACATTCCTGAACACTTATTGTGACAGAATACAGCAGTTTAAAAAACCTTCAAATAATTTCCACCCCTAGCTTCATAAGCCTTTGCCACATTATATTTGTTGGTTTATTTTAACATAAAAAACATCATCCATAAATCAGATGGTCCTAAAGAACAGCTTGTAGCCATGTAATTATAATGTGATTCTCTCTTCAAGCTTTGAATCGTTAATTAATTATTAGGTCTGCCAGCTTGCATGAACAATGTTGGTTCACCTGAATTTGTGAGTTGTGTGTATTAATTCTCTGAGAGTTTATAGCTTCCTCTTCTTTCTTGTCTCCAACATGTGCTCTCTTTTTCTTAGATAAAGCAATAAATTAAACAAACTACTGAAAAAAAGTTGTATCTAATTGCAGACTAATGGGGTTTAATAATTAAATGATGATATTAGTAATGATGGTCAAGTTGTACATGTTTGTATACTAGATTATGTTAGTATTATATATTTGTAATGATTAATGAATTATATTGCTTTGTAAAGATAAAACAAATCCTCATTATTTGTTATGTTGATTTAGCCTTTTTCCTGGTGTGTGACTGACAGCATTTTTTCTTTTATTAACAGAGTTACCATATCTAACCAATGTCTTATCAATTATATTAATTTACATAAATGTATTTTATCTCAGTAATTATTATGGTAGATACACTTTAAAAAGTATCCATTTTTTCATGGAGAATTAATACATTATTATTAGTGATTTGCCTAAGTAGTATGTTAAAAATTCCTTTTGAAGCACACATGTTGTTGATTGATAAATTCCCCCTTTATGTGACAATCCAGTCCTAACAACCCTCCAGCCTGACTTCCCTACTGCAATCCCAGCCAGTCCATTAGAAACAGCTGACAAGTTCATAACAAGTGCTGACATCTACTGTTCACTATCTAACTCCATGTTGACACTCCAGCAACACTAGCCACAGCTGCCACGTGCCACTTAAAGGGCCCGGCCGACGCCATAAGTAGCCTCTCCGTTTAGCAGAGTGTCTGCTCTGTTCTAATTACACACAGGACTACATAAACAAAGCACTGTTGTTAGACTTCCTGGCCCTAATGAGTGTTAATTACTGGCTTAGTTTAGGAATGTCATCATTGTGTCTTTGATGAGAGTAGTTTTACTGCTATGGTTATATGAAGTATCTAGCACTGCTCTGAAGTAATGTTTGACCTCTTGCAAGTGTGTTTACTAATTGATAGCCCAGGGCCAGATACATCTCTGGCCAGATAATGGCTCCTGGAGGGCCAGATACTTGACTAGAGGGTCAATACGCCACTAACCTGTCTAGTTGGATACAGGCACACATTTTGACATACAGTTCACAGTATCTGATTCATAAGCACTTGTTATGATATGAAGTTATTGCCACTTTAACCCTAGTCGTAGGCGCTAGTAAATAATTAAGCCCAGAATGCATTATTCACTACCCGGAATGAAACTATGTTTAGTTGCTGTCTCGTTTATGTTATATGTGGGTTGTAAATATTTTAAAAGCCACTTTAGGATGATTGTTGTGCCTCACTTCAATGGCACGCGCATTGTTATATAATTTTGACCAATTCCCACAGATAATTCGGAATAAACTGGCAGTGTGCAGGGTTGTATATTCTTCCACATAATATAGTTATATTTCTTAGTTTTATTTATCTTATTTTAATAATAAATCTGACATACATGTATGCAAGAGTGGGTGATAAATAAATCAGGTAGATGTTGAAAGAAGCAGAAGTCATTGTTCTACAGGAAGGACTAAACTTTGCCGGCATACACCGAAGACGATACCAGTCAAAGAAACAGTTATAAGCACAGTGTTAGCATGCCGTAACCTAACACCTGCTAAAGCTCAGAGCCTAAGGGGAGAAGTAGTGAAATGTGTGGAAAAAGCGAAAGTCCCCCTAGTAACATATCCAGGGAAGAACGCCTGACACTACAAACGCTGAAAAAAGGACAATAACATTGTCATAATGCCAGCAGATAAAGGCAGTGTGACAGTCATACGTATGATTTATGGAACCCCCAAGATACACAAACCAGAGGCACCGATAGTATCTAGCATTGGCAGTATTTCCCTACAATGCAGCAATGACATTGGCTAACATTCTCACCCCTCTTGTTGGGAAGACACCTTACTACATCAAGAACAGCAGGGATTTTGTAAACAAGATAAAAGACCTAGAGGTCCCTCCCCCCTAACCATCACCACCGCTCCCATCCCAACCCCCCATCAGTTTGGTACAGATACGTCGATGATACTTTCGTCTGGATACATCAATGCCACATGGAGGGTTTCACTGCTCGTCTCAACAGCATAGACCCCAACATCAAATTCACCACGGAACAGGAACGAGAAGGTCAACTTCCTTTCCTGGACACTTGTGTACACGAACAGCGAACGTCTACAGAAAACCAACACACACCGACCAATATTTGAACTTCAGCTGCAGTCGCCACCTCGAACACAAGTGATCAGTGGTCAGAACACTGATGAACAGAGCAGACCAACTCGTAACCACAGACGGAGACAAAGCCACCGAAACAGCACATGTCAGAGCAGCGCTCAGAGCCAAAAACTTCAGAGAGTGGATGTTCAACAAAGACACCTAGTGCAGAAAAACAGACCAGTCAAATACCGAACATCCCTTTAACATACGTGTGCAACCTGTCGGAGAAATTGACCACCATTTTCTGGGAACATGGAGTGGGGACATACCACAAACCTTACAACACCATAAGATTTATCGTAGTGAATCCCAAAGACAAAACCCCCAAGAACAACATGTGTGGGGTAATATATGAGATAGGATGTCCAGACTGTCATCAGACCTATCTATGTAGACGAAACCAGCAGAACACTAGGAGCCTGACTCAAAGAACACACTCACAGCAGTAGGTGAACACAGAGTGAATGAGGGCCACAACATCTTGACCAAATACGTAAAGGTGCTCGCCAGAGAAAACAACTTCTGGAGAAGGAAAATGAGTGAGGCGATTGAGATCAGAGAGATGCGACCAGAAATCAACAGAGATTCCGGATACAACCTTCCCACGATCTTCCTGGAAGTGTTGTCATGTGACAGTTACCAACATAGTCACATGACGACCGAGAGTCGCGTAGACCAGCGCTGGTGAAGACGTCGAAAGCTCAGTTCATAGCAACATAGGACTCGGAAAGGTAAATTGCCATATTTTCAAAACTATGTACCCGGTATATGTACTTTTATTGCCATTGTGACATTGTCTGTTATTACACAACTGTTTGCTAGACCCTGAAAGGGACATAGGTGCCATTTGGGAGGAAGGTCTAGGCCTATAGGGAGGACAGGGGAGGGGGCAGGGGAGGGTGTAAAATTGTGGGGTACACCAAAGGAAGAAAAGTCTTGTAAAACTGGCTTTAGATGTTAGCATGTTAAGGCTGATAATAACAAGATGTGATATAAGATTAATTATGATATTTCTATAGCAATAGGCTAGTCCCCTGCATGGGCTTGTCTAGGCTCCAGGCAGGGACCATTTCAAAACTGCAATGTGGATTTTTGAAATTATTATTACTTAATATTTAAAGTTTTTGCGGCGACTCAAATATTTTATATTGGAATTTTATTATTATTTTGTGAGTCTTCTAAAATGTACATTTTTCAAAGGACTCAATATCGTTAACATAGTGTGGAACATCTAAAATGGTGATGGTAAATTACCTTTGTGTTTCCGGTAACTTTGATTTTTAAAATAGGGTAGGTAGGTAAGAAAACATTTTATTGCGAAAAATAAGGTAGGCAGACCTATTGTAATATTTTAATTTATTTATTATTTTTGTTCAACCATTTTAGCTAACGCCATATATGACGCCATCCAACGGAATTTGTTAGAACTACGAAACCCAGACAAATTATCACTTTGAGCCAGCATAACCTACCGGTAGGCTGTTGGTATTCCTTTGAGTTATGTGTTCGAAAGCGGAATCTGTACACTTATGCGTGTTCTAACAATGTGACAAGTATATTTAATTAACAACATGTGCCCAATGCGCTTAGCGGACAACCAGACAACGATCACCAAACGGTTTATGTTAGTGCCTTCCGCCCGCGTCCTGTTTACGTCGGTTGACACGAGGTATGTAGCAGGGGCGCCATGACACTTCGCAAATTTCCGTTCCAAAAGGTCAATTCTTGTTACTTTTCAGGATTTTTGCAATGATTATCTGCATTGTTTATCATGTTGAATGATCGTTGTAATAGTCTTTTGTTGGACTATAATATAATGTTAAAAGAAAAGTTTTTGGTCAGAGGTAAGAGTCGAGGGTTGGTACCATAAAAATATTTTTTTTTGTTCTTGAAAAAATGCATAGGGTCACACGGAAATACTATGGACGGTCGGGTTACCGGAAACGCATGTATTATTTTATTTGGCCTTACCAATTTTTAGATTGAACAATCCTTTGAATAATCCTGGTGTTTGGAAGTGCCTTTGAGCTTGGTTTCCAAGGATTTAGGTGCAAAAGAAGGTCTCTTACTACCGGTAGTCCTGTTATTGTTACATCATCATCGTGAACGTTTCAACTTTCTGCTGAACATTGCTCATTTATCCACTTACATTAACTTATTCTGAACGTGGAATTAATTTTCTCGCAGTGTGTTTGTTCACTTTGTAATATATTGAAATGTAATAGGTGTATTGTATGCATAGAGCAACACAGTAGAGTTGCGACAATACGCAGCGCTTTTATAAGTCTTTATGACTGCGTGACCATAAATTCTGTGATATCGCTGTGCCAGCAGGCAAACGGCTGTGCAAAATTAAGTGCACGCATGCATGACAACATTCTATCTGGCGGGATAAAAATAGTGTTTATGTAAGCCACACACCAGGTGGCATTGTTCGTGTTGCCTAGCAACAGAAGTGGTGGTCCTTGAGAAAGCTATGTACTTGACTGCATGCGGGGTATTTGTACAGAGGTGGGTGTACGAGGTTTAATTTCCCACTTATCAAACACACAATATACATTTATACAGTAGCATGTATTGACTCAAGATTATAAATTCACAGAAATCTGAAAAGTTCAGGGATCACTTATGGATTTTTTTGTAGACAATTTCACAATATTACTTGATTAATATGCAGTCTTTATGTAGTAGTGTGTTCTTGATCGATGTGCTAATAGGAGTAACATCTTCTTGACTGTCATATCATTAATGTTCCTGATTGGTGTATTAATATCTTCTTAATTGGTTGGCTAACTCACATGTAATACAAGAAAGTTTCATTGATGGTCTTGAATGCTCATGTTAGCTCCGTGGTCCCGAGTGTTTATTCATGTTAGCATCACGGTCCTGCACAGTCAGAGTGTTAGGCCGTGTTCACATACAACTTTAATCCGCATTAGAATGTGGATCCCAATTTGGGTAGCGCAATGTGAACCCTCGTGATCCGCATTAAGTTACCCGAATTCTAATGCGGGAAAATCGGTGAATTAGAATTCGCGTAACCGAATTAGGATGCTGATCAAGCCAATGTGAACTCTCCGTTTGCTTTGATTCAGCGATGGCGGCGCTGCTGCATGGCAGAGTGCTGTAGTCTCGCGCAGAGTATGACGTATGACCCGCACACCAATTTGGTTGGCGATCCGACCTAACTTTGTGTGTGTGAACAGAGCCGAATTACTTGATCCGCATCGTAATTCGGTTGAAAATTAGATGTGAACACAGCCTTAGTTTCAGGGGCCTGAGTGCTCATTCAAGTTAGTTCCAGGGTTGTGAATACTCAATCATTCTAGCTCCATGGTCCTCAGTGCTCAGTCATGCCTGCTACATGGTCCTCAGTGCTCAGTCATGTCAGCTCCATGATCTTCATTGCTCAGTCATGTAGCTCCATGGTCCTCAGTGTTCAGTCAAGTCAGGTCTGTGGTGCTCAGTCATGTCAGCTCCATGGTCCTCAGTGCCCAGTCATGTCAGCACCATGGTCCTGAATGCTCAGTTACATCAGTTCTGTGGACCTGAGTGCTCAGCCATGTAATTTCTTTGGTATTCAGTACTCAGTCACGTTAGCCCTATGGTCCTAAATGCTCAGTCATGTCAGCTCCATGATCCTCAGTATTCAGTCATGTCAGCTCCACGGCCCTCAGTGTCCAGTCATGTAAGCTCCACGGCCCTCAGTGTTCGGTCATGTTAGCTCCATGGTCCTCAGTGCTCAGTCATGTTAGCTCCATGGTCCTCAGTGCTCAGTCATGTCAGCTCCATGGTCCTCAGTGTTTAGTCATGTTAGCTCCATGATCCTCAGTGTTCAGTCATGTTGGCGCCATGGTCCGCAGTGCTCAGTCATGTTAGCTCCATGGTCCTCAGTGCTCAGTCATGTCAGCTCCATGGTCCTCAGTGTTCAGTCATGTTAGCTCCATGATCCTCAGTGTTCAGTCATGTTGGCGCCATGGTCCTCAGTGCTCAGTCATGTTAGCTCCATGATCCTCAGTGTTCAGTCATGTTGGCGCCATGGTCCTCAGTGCTCAGTCATGTTAGCTCCATGGTCCTCAGTGCTCAGTCATATTAGTTCCGTGGTTCTGATTACTCAGTCAGTCATGTTTTTGGTATAATCACTTTTCTTTGCCAAGTTTCCTGGATCAAGTGCTGATTATGCTGTGACTTGCAACTCATTGTCACATTTTGAAGTCAGTATCTGCATGCATGATTATCTTGTCATGGTTGTATCTTATGTTTTATGGAAGAAAACATGATTTGTGAATATTAAATTGAAAATAAATAAAACCTTCAAGTTTTTTATTGATTGAATGTGAAATAATAAATATTTTGATCACAGTGAAGGGGATTTACTAGCTGCGTCTAAATGACTATATGAATGTCAGAGAATTGACATGTAGGCAAGGAAAGATTATAAAAGATAAGTTTCTTGGTTATTGATTAATGCTTTTTTCCAACATGATAGAAGATTCTCCAGTCAATTTAGCATAGCTTTCTAACGTTTTCTTTCATTGATTTCTAAATGGAAACAAATTAGCAGAAATTGTTTTTTATTCCTATTAAAAATGGTTTGACTCTGAATATTTGCCTACACATGACATTGCATACTGGTCAACATACGTTTGAGTGTTTACACAAATGTCATAATCTAGAAAATCCATTTTCATGATCGTAAATAAATATTTTTACAGTGGTTATTAATAAATTGTAAGGCACAGCAGTTAGCATGATAGTGGATTAGTGTTTGTCAACAGAGATATAGACGTACAGCGATGTTTACCTGGAATCTGCTTCCATTTTGAACCTTGTGATTGATCATGTGTTTTAGTATGCCATGTTGTCAGGTTTTTAACAGGGCTGAAAGTAAATGTGTTTACCAGGTGCAGAAGGGGCACTCGGGAAGAGTTTGTAAGGCATGTTGTCAGTGTAATGGTTGGCATGTCTCAAGTATTTTGTTCTATGTACTCTGATGTTGCTTTCTCATTTCTTTATGTGTATGTTTGGCTTCTGTGTGTGCATGCACACACGCACATAGGTGCGCGTATGTTTGTGCGTGCGTGCGTGTGTACCTGGATATACATGTCACAAAGTGTGCATCAGCATGCATAGAATGACTATGAATCAGTGTGTATCTTGTTCCTGTCATTTGTAGTCTGTTCATTATCATAATGACGGGATGTATCCGGACACTGAATGTTTTGGACACCATAAATATCTACCCCCCAACATTTTTTTATTGATTTTCTCTGCTCTTTGTTTTCGGCACTTATTTTGTTGTCCAGATATTTACAGTTTGTAATGACTACGTATTTTGTTGTCCAGATACTTACAGTTTGTAATGACTACGTATTTTGTTATCCAGATACTTACAGTTTATAATGACTACGTATTTTGTTATCCAGATACTTACAGTTTATAATGACTACGTATTTTGTTGTCCAGATACTTACAGTTTGTAATGACTACATATTTTGTTGTCCAGATACTTACAGTTTTGTAATGACTACGTATTTTGTTGTCCAGATACTTACAGTTTGTAATGACTATGTATTTTGTTGTCCAGATACTTACAGTTTGTAATGACTACGTATTTTGTTATCCAGATACTTACAGTTTATAACGACTACGTATTTTGTTATCCAGATACTTACAGTTTATAATGACTACGTATTTTGTTGTCCAGATACTTACAGTTTGTAATGACTACGTATTTTGTTGTCCAGATACTTAGTTTGTAATGACTGTATTTTGTTGTCCAGATACTTACAGTTTGTAATGACTATGTATTTTGTTGTCCAGATACTTACAGTTTATAATGACTACGTATTTTGTTATCCAGATACTTACAGTTTATAATGACTACGTATTTTGTTGTCCAGATACTTACAGTTTATAATGACTACGTATTTTGTTGTCCAGATACTTACAGTTTGTAATGACTACGTATTTTGTTGTCCAGATACTTACAGTTTGTAATGACTACGTATTTTGTTGTCCAGATACTTACAGTTTGTAATGACTACGTATTTTGTTATCCAGATACTTACAGTTTGTAATGACTACGTATTTTGTTATCCAGATACTTACAGTTTATAATGACTACGTATTTTGTTGTCCAGATACTTACAGTTTGTAATGACTACATATTTTGTTGTCCAGATACTTACAGTTTGTAATGACTACGTATTTTGTTGTCCAGATACTTACAGTTTGTAATGACTATGTATTTTGTTGTCCAGATACTTACAGTTTGTAATGACTATGTATTTTGTTATCCAGATACTTACAGTTTATAATGACTACGTATTTTGTTATCCAGATACTTACAGTTTATAATGACAACGTATTTTGTTGTCCAGATACTTACAGTTTGTAATGACTACGTATTTTGTTGTCCAGATACTTATAGTTTGTAATGACTATGTATTTTGTTGTCCAGATACTTACAGTTTGTAATGACTATGTATTTTGTTGTCCAGATACTTACAGTTTATAATGACTACGTATTTTGTTATCCAGATACTTACAGTTTATAATGACTACGTATTTTGTTGTCCAGATACTTACAGTTTATAATGACTATGTATTTTGTTGTCCAGATACTTACAGTTTATAATGACTACGTATTTTGTTATCCAGATACTTACAGTTTGTAAAGACTACGTATTTTGTTGTCCAAATACTTACAGTTTGTAATGACTACGCATTTTGTTGTCCAAATACTTGCAGTTTGTAATGACTACGTATTTGGACACAATGTTTTCGGACACACAACAATAATACTTTTTGCACTGTATGTTTTGGACAGCTAAGGATTTAATTATTTTTAGATCTCTGAATGCATGAAGTCATTAAGGCAGGTTTCTTTTATCAGTGGATATCTGCCCACATGAGAGACAAGTTATTATCTCTTAATGATCCCCATGATGGCATTGATAAAAGAGATCTCTAGAATAGGCCCTAGACTCATATATATATACACACCAGCATAGATATATTTTCTACAAAATCCTAAAGATTCTTCACCTGATGAAGGCAATCATTAGCTGCACCACCTCAGTTGCTTTGAAATAGCCACTTGTCAGACTGCTAGTGACACCTAGTGACTACAACTGAACCACTATCTTTGTGGCCTTGTGCCGTTTCTATTGATGCAACAATGTGCAGTGTCATTATTGGTTGTCTTGAAATGTTGGACATCTGGTCATTGTGGGGGGATTATACGGGATCCAGCCCAGTGTTTCCACTTGACCAGTACACTTTTAAATGTATAGTTTCTGTTCACCAACCTGCATCCTCATCAAATTGAGGCTAGGCAGTGTAAAGAAGATGAAATTGAGGACCCGTATCGAGGCACGCCTCACCCCATGCTGCAGTGAGATAGGAGGGCAGCAGACAACTTTGAAATATACAATATTTTGGGGGGAATATTCAAAATATATACATTACTAGATTAGGTAACTGGTACTTAATATATATATATATATCTAAAATTATTGATGTACATAATGGTGTATAATTATTAGCATGACTAATACCACTATTTATTGCCTACAATGTCCAGTCTTTATAGTTATAATCTTAGTTCAGAGGGCCTGCAATTCTCAATGCTAGGTTTGCTTTTCGTTGCTGGGAGCCCACAGTATAATACTCCACAACAATCAGCCAGTCTTCAGCAGGTACCAGTGTAATAGATGTATTAATACACAAACTGTGACACATCGTATGAGAATCTCCCATGTGCCACCCACATACTTGTTTCGGTGTCCTGCCATTTCCATAGACCGCTACAGTGACAGTGTATGTCAGAAAACACAACTGTAGTTATTTAAAGTTTTCTTATGTGTTTGCGATATGCCGTGCTTTCTAGAGTGTCTTTCTCCTGTCTGAGAGAATTGAGTGGTGATTACCTCTCCAGGTGGCACCACGGATAAACTTATTTAAAATGAAAATACTGCAGTGGTATAACTATATATAATTGATGCCCCAGGTTTGTTGTTCCATGGCTTGGTGTAAGCTATTGGATATTTATTTAAATATAAATTTTATTTTTAGTCTGGTAGTAGAATCTCAGTAAAAGCATTTGCGATATTATTGCTGATGGAAATGTTATGTAGTTGGAATTGGCAGCTGAGAGTCTCGTAAGACAAATGAGTGATGTCATTGTTATGTAATCCTTTCCAAGGCTGTTGTGATGGTCAGAGCTAATCTGTGCTAAGTCTGTATTAGTGCCTGCATTGCAGCTCACACCTGACTGGTCATTCATTCTGCACTTAACAACAGGTGCATTAAAGGTAATCACCAGGGACCTTCCTCAATGTTATGCGGGGTGCAGTAGCACAGTGGTTAGAACATCACACTTAATTGAGAGGATCCAGGTTCTAATCCTCCTGATGACATCTTGAAGCTTGGGAAATTTTTTTGATGCAGCATTGCCCCAGTTCACTGGTGAATGAATACGTAGCTGTAGACAGTGGTGGGTATTTGTGTACGAGTAGACTTTGTGCAGTTATTCCAGTGTGGCTGAATGCTTCCCATAGAAGTTGAGATTATGTTGGAATGAAGAGGTCTGCCAGGAGGTGAAGTGTAAAGTGCTTTGAACTGTCCTGTCATAAGAACTGGTACAGTGCTATGTAAGAACTTACCTTTACCTTTTACAGTACCTTGTACTGTCTTTGTTGTCACCTGTCCTTGTCTAAACGATAAAGTTGCTTAGATAAGACACAGTGAGTGTGTCAATCATTTGGGGGAGGCGTTGGATGGTTTCATCCAATGTCACTACTACCTGTTAATTGTTAACTTGACATCACGGTAAATTGGGATTTTTTAGAATGTTGTGAATGCATTCTCAGCATTATGAAACAAAAAAGTTAAATATGACCATAGATCCATTAAATGTTGGTTTTGTCATGAAGATAGTTATGAATCATCAATAATTGTAAATTGAGATTGATTGAACATTGAATGTGATTAGCTGGTTATTTGGTCTGATTACTAAAAAAATCAGTTTATTAAATTAAATAATGTTATCTGAGAAATCTGAGGGTTTTATCGTCATTTAGGGCCTAGGCACTTAGTTACATAATGATGACACTCATACTACAGAGGTTCTTTTTCAGTTTAAATTTACAGTGAGGAAGTTTTTGCTTTATAAATTGACTGGAGTATAGTGAAAGCCTTGTGCATGTGAGAGTAGTAGTTGACATGTGGTCTTTCACGCAGGATGTCTGTAATGAAGATAAATGTATTACCAGTTGTAAAGGTAATGGTTTGTTTATGCAGATGTTCTCATTATTTGCATTTGTTGTCCTCTTCACTTTCTCTTCACGAAGGCCGCTAGAAGCATCAAGGTGCACCTGGGACTATTATTTTGTGTACCTTCAATTACCTTTGTTAGCTTCAAAGCAAGTTAATACCTACTGCCTCCTTCTCAGTGAAGTAGTCGGAAGAGTGTTCTTTCTTTCGAGGAGGACGCAAAGGTCAGATCGTTACTGTTGCTTCGTCTACAAAAGGATTATACTTGTTTTTAACATGCCAATTAATCGGGGTCAGGAAGCCGTGCTGGTAGAATTTTTATAAATAAATTGTAATGTGATTTGTTTGTATTTTTTTTTAATTGAGTTGTCACGTTTATAAATGTGTTGATAATATTTTCGGAAGCAGCTAGAATTCCACTGATTTCCGTGTCTGTTGTGCAATTAGAAAATGGATTTTAAATAAAGGTAAATTTAGAAGTTTGAAGGAGTTAAATAATAATTATATATTGACCTTAAATGGTAAAATCCTATGTATTTAAATAGTTTTAAAACGTGATAGGGTGGGTATGTTTATGGTTGAACAACAGGTGATGCAGGGGGCAGGGGTTGGCAGGGGCCAGGAGTGAAGGAGGCAGGGGTGGAAGGGGCAGACAGAGGCTGGGAGGGTGGAGGGGGCATGGGTGGACAGAGGCTGGGGAATGGAAGGGGCAGGAGTGGAAGGAGCAGGGGTGGAGGGGGTGAGGGCAGTAGAAAAGTCATGGAACAGGTGTGCCCTGGGGGTTGCTGTCAGTTTGACATGCAGGTTAATGTGGGGTAACACCCTCTCCTCTCTACCAGTGCTTTCTTTGTGTTGCTGGTAAAGTTGTTCATCAACAACCATTATCACTGATTATTATTTACCCAGCTTACTGCTGATTACTGCCTGTGGCTGGGCCAGAGTGCTTAGCCTGGCTCCCCCCTAGGCTGGGCAGACCTGGAGTGTTTACTGTTGGGATTTAGCAGCTCTGCTATTCATGCCCCAGCGAATGTGAAGTTGTAAAGCAATATTGAATTATCATCTTACCATGTACAGCTGGTGAGATTGCTAGGCATTGTTTCCCAGCAGTGTTGATGTCTTGCCTTACCCCCCTTGTTCCTATCTACATATGGGGACAGACCGGTATTTTAACAGATTAAGCAGACAGATTAGTTGAGTAATACTTACCAGAACCTTTAGTATGTTTTTTTTTTATAATCAGTTATTTATATATATATATATGTATGTATATATATATATGTATATATATATATATATATCAAATCTTAAGCATACATCATGGGTGTAGTCTAGCAGCTACACACAGTAAGGTAATTATATACCATATTACAGGATAATTATGAAGGTTGGCTGATAAAAGATAACTAAGAAGTTGTAGCAAGCCACTATAAAACAAACAAATCTTAAAATGCAATTCTTTAGTCCCGAAAGCCAGAGGGTTTAAATTATATCATTACTACAGAATTTGGAGATTTCTCCACATCTAGTTGACATATAGGAGAAAACAAGCCCCATAAGCACCCTATAATCCCAGCAGGGACCTGGGTATAGGTTTGGGACTTGAAATAATTATAATTACACGGTTGCTGCACATGGCGGCTGCTGCCTAGTGATCAAGTCCTAATGCCTCCATGCTGCTGCATGCTGATTGGCTGACTCACTGACCAATCAGAGAGGGCCGTGAGAAAGTAGGGCAGGCGTTGTAGTGGGGTGGTGTACACATACTTGTGTTGATGACCATCAAGACAGGACGGTTTAGACTGGACACATCTGGTCAGACAAATACGAGGGAGAATTCTTGGACTAGTATCGGGGGATCGGTCATGTTGGATTACTGTAGTTTGGATGGTGTGATCGCGTAAGAGTTGGAGTCACTACGGAAGTGTGTTCATTTCATATGAATACAGAGTAGGTAGGTAGACAGGCAGCTATACTATAGGTAGCTATACTATAGGGAGCTTGACATCAGGTGTGTTGATGTGAGTTCCTGTTTGTATTGTTTAATTTTTATGTATTTTGTTGACCCTGTAGGTAGACAGGCAGCTATACTATAGGTAGCTTGACATCAGATGTGTTGATGTGAGTTCCTGTTTGTATTGTTTAATTTTTATGTATTTTGTTGACCCTGTTGTGGGGACCTGGTATTTCTGTTGTCACCTCAGAGTTAAGTAGTAACTTGAGGCTTTTGTGCATCAATTCTAGTGACTGCTCTAGCCCCACTGAAATATTCAAACTGACCATGTTGACCAGTGGCTAGTAGTGGTCCCACTGAATTTTGCCCCTTCATGTTAGCATCTTCAGTTGACCCCATATTGACCCCAGGCTATGTAGTCTTCTGTGAGAATAAATGTTAATAACGTCGCCAAAATTGCTAATACATTGATGAAAAATCTTTCAATTTGCTAGATGTAAATATTACAATGACAGCATTGTTAAATTGTTCTTCTATATGTGTAACTCGGCTGTCATTCTTGACATATCACCTGTCATATTTGATGTCATCTGTCACATTTGACACAACCCCTGTCATATTTGATATGTCACCTCTCACATTGACACAACACCTGTCGTATTTGATATATCACCTGTCATAATTGATACATCACCATTTTGGTGAGCGTTCTTTCGACTCCTGCCTATGTTGACCTGTTATGTCTCATGCATAAAGACAGTTCTGACCTCTATCTGATTCAGGATGAAACTATGTGCGATATCAGAACATAGATCCTTCTTACCAATTATTACTAGCTTGCTTTGATTCTAAACTTGTATATAATGTCACGCAACTAGATCTACACCAAGATTGTTTTATTGAGACAAACATTCCTTGGCTTGTGATAAGATCCTTAGTCTGCGAGCTACAAATGTGTACAAGCCAGGGCAAGATTTTAAATAGACAGGTTAGTACCTCGGAAAAAGCAGCTGAGTAGAATTTATATCCACCGACTTGGCGCACAATAAGGCATAGTGGGCGCAGATGTCAGCAGCGAAATTAGTTTTAAAAAACAACACAAGTCTGATGTTGATTTGCAATGGCATGAAAAACTGGCACATCCTTGGCGTGTTTTCTTCAGTGGCTGAAAATTTAGTTTTTTGGCTGGCATGACTTGGCAGGTCCCTTTGATTTCTAGTTGTCTGGCGTGCTCACTCTTTAATGTCTAAATTGATATTTTAATAAATTATTTTAGGGAAACTCATTTGTGTAGATACTCCGTAACAGAGTTCCTTATCAAAAATTCTCTCCAAATGTGTTTTTTAAAGAAATGTTGCCTTGTAATATTTAAGTGGTAGTTTTTTGTTTTCATCATACAGTCATCAATAGTATGTTAATTGACAAAACATAAAAATGATAAATCTTTTCTACAGTAATGGACACAGAGAGACTACCATGTTTTAAACATTAATGGAAGTGTCACAACATCGATCAGTTGTAAGCCTTCCTTAACAATGATAAATGCTATCAAAATAATATTTCAATAATAATTTCAGGGAACCACGTCTTGAGACAAGTAAATTGTTAATATGTTTACAGGGATGGAGTTTCATTTAAAAAAATTATTGTTGAAATGACCCCTTTTGAATGACCTTCATTTATTGGGTGCAGGTGTTGGGTCTCATCTTTCTCATTGTAATGTAGGTTGTTGTTTTCCTTCCCACAAATCGTGTATGATTACTGAAAACAGATACACATTTTTCGAAACTATACCCGACGTAGTTTTTGTAATAATCCATCTACCTCGGTGAAAAGCACAGCCATGTTGTTTTTATATGGTTTTCATTGCGTCTTGTGTGGTTTTAGTTACGGTGTTGGTGAAAGAAGGTGCTGTTCTTTGTCTTGCCGTCACATTTCGTAGTTTGACACCTACTTTGGCTGAAACTGATATGTAACTTGTCCAGACAACCATCTGTCTCATAAAACCACTTTTTGGAGGAGGCCTTTCACTTGAGAGAGGGCATCATTCTTTATATTGAATATTTGTTTTTGAATGGCGGTCTGTCTCTGTGTTGGTTGGTCTCTGACTGCTCCTCTGTCTGTCTGTCTCTGTTTCCCTCCTCCCTATTGCTCACTCATTGCTCTCCATCTCTACTAAACTCTCCCATCGTTCTCCATTCTCATCTGTACTCTCACAGAACTCTCCCATCCCTCTTTCTACCTCCCCACACTCTCCTCTCTCCCCACACTCCCCACTCTCCTCTCCCCACACTCCTCTCCCCACACTCTCCTCTCTCCCCACACTCCTCTCTCCCCACACTCTCCTCTCTCCCCACACTCTCCACTCCCCACACTCTCCTCTCTCCCAGTCTCTCCTCTCTACCCACTCTTTCCCCAGTCTCTCCTCTCTACCCACTCTCTCCCCACACTCTCCTCTCTCCCCACTCTCTCTTCTCTCTCCTCTCTACCCACTCTCTACCCACTCTCTACCCACTCTCTCCTCTCTCCCCACTCTCTCTTCTCTCCCCACTCTCTCCTCTCTCCCCACACTCTCCCCAGTCTCTCCTCTCTACCCACTCTCTCCCTATACTCTCGTCTCTCACTACTCTCCCTACACTCTCCCCACTCTCTCTTCTCTCCCCACACTCTCCCCAGTCTCTCGTTTCTCCTCTCTCCCCACTCTCTCCTCTCCACTCTCTCCTCTTCACTCTCTCCTCTCCACTCTCCCTCCCCACTCTCTTCCCACTCTCTCTCTCTCCCCACTCTCTCTTCTCTCCCCACACTCTCCCCAGTCTCCACTCTCTCCCCATTTTCTCCTCTCTCCCCACTCTCTCCTCTCCACTCTATCCCCTCCCCACTCTATCCCCACTCTCTGTCTCCACTCGCTTCTCTCTCTCCCCACTCTCTCCCCTCTCCACTCTCTCCTCTCTCTCCACTATCCCCACTCTCTCCTCTTCACTTCCCCTCCCCACTCTATCCCCCCTCTCTCTCTCCACACTCCTCTCTCCACTCTCTCCCCTCTTCACTCTCTCCCCACTCTCCCCTCTTCTCTCCCTACTCTCTCTCTCCTCTCTCCCCATTCTCTCCCAACTTTACACAAATCACTCGTATCTGGGAGAAAGGAAAACTTTTAAAAGAAGAACATGTTGTGATAGGTTGAGTGATTTATGAGTGAGGTTTACATGAATGGGGCAGCTTTCTGGACAAATCAGAAATCAGAACCTTTTCATGGATATTTGCATTTTTGAGTGAGAACTTTCTTGGAGAAGATGGGATCTCTTGGCAGGAAACATTTCAAGATAGGGAAGACCTTTTTAGAGAGAGGGTTTTCTGGGAAACTCTTGAGGGGCCAGCTGCTGCTGTGGAACTGTTACAGTTTGAAAGGCCTTGGCTTCATTAGAGCTTCATTAGAGTGTGTTAATTGTGTTTAGACTGCGCCTCACTTGGCCTGCTCTGGTTGTCTCTTATGCAATCTGACTTCACTCCCTGGTGGCTGCAGTCTGATGTAATTCCCATTAAAGGAGGCAGGAGAGGGGGGACAGGGGCTGGGGACAAGAGGAGATGCCCCTGGGATGGGGGATTATGGCTACTGTGAGCAGTGTCAAGTTTGTGGGGCTTAATTGCTGACTGCACCCTGGGGGTGATGCAATGTTACCATGTGGTTTACATGTGCTACACTGACTCCAGCCAATGGAAATGGGAGAAGAGGTAGTAAATAAGCTGTTTTGGGATAGGTAATGTATTGTGGAGGGGGGCTGTTACCCCCTACCCTTCTCCACACCAAAACAAGGATAGAAGCATTGGCTAAGCAAACAAAATCAGAATATGTGCACTATATTGTTAGAACAGTTAGCTGACCTAACATTTAACTTGAAACTTAAAGAATTAACTATGGCTTAAAATGTGTTGTAATTTGTTTGCTTTGATACATTTGCTCAGTTTTATGAAGTTGTTCATTTATGTAGATGGCATTGATGAATAGGACATTATTATTGGGATTTTATGTTAAACCAATGCAGTATTTGCATACGTACGACTCCCGTTTTGGCAAATGACAGCATCGATATTACCAGTGCGATAACCTTTAAAAATACTACTTAGCGTCCACGCTGTATAATGCAGACTTGTTAGTTTAGCGCAGAATAAATCGTGCTCCAATCTGTCTTCATCTTTGCTCCACTAGTTTGCTTAGGAAACATTAGGAGCCCAGCCACAATAATAAATGTAGCAAATGAAAGAACGGTGACCATTTTGGTGAAATTATTACTTCAGCCTTGTAACGCTCTCCAGTTGGGATGATTTATAAGTCTCGGGAAAGTAGATTCGTGGAATAACAAGATTAGCTAGACAAAAGGTGGAAAAAGCCTTAAAAATGATGTTTCGATCGGAACTAACGAATAGCGTGGGTCACGGAATCATTGTCGTCGGAAGGATAACCATAGCAGAAAAATGACGATAGCATCGGAGAAAAAATCGACCACATTTGTACTGGCAAGTTAACACGTTCTTAACACGCTATCCAACTCGCTGTAATTGTTTTTACTTGACATATTTCTTATTTATGGCCGACTTCAATGGCGTTGCTTGTCCCCTGTAAAGAAAACCAGCCATCGCTATGATTAATGCCCTGTAATCTGGCGGACAAAACCGTTTATTTATGATCACATATCGTGTCGGTGAACACTTAGGAAAAAATGGCTGAGTGAAAAGAACAGGAGGGCGATTATTCTGCTTGAGTTGAATCGTGAAATGTTGATGTCTTTGACTGACAATCTCTTGTAAGGGCATTAAGGCGGTCTAATCATAATCATAAGTGCGTTACAGATGTCTGCCAGATTTTGGATGAGATTGGTGGACAGATAGAAGAAGCATCAGGGCTTGGAAAATGCCTTTCATCGTTGCTGTACCTTCTGCTAAATGTTGCTTAGCTGCGGTTGGTTTTCCTTGCTGGTGGTGCTGGGTGCTGCACCGGAGGGTGGTGCCCTGAGGTGAAATGTGGTGCTGATCAAATCTTGTTGTGTGTGAATTATTATTGGGAAAGTGAGGAAAATTGCACACTCAGTCCATGTTGTGTGCTGTGGCTGGGGTGTCACTTGTGGCGGGCGGTGGTCCCTTTAAGTGGTTGGGCTGTCTGTGCTGGTGTGTGGATTGAGACCTGTCAACTTGAGTGGATTGTTGATGACAGTTTATACAATAACGAATTGCATAGATTCACAAAAGCGTGTTTCTTGTCTGGCAGAACACATCCTAGATATTGTGTGTTGTTGATAAATGTGCTGGGGTTAATGTTGTAAGCTTCGCCTTCTGATATGAATACCAATGTTTAAGCAGTGGCTAAATACATTTTATCTCAGAAGGTGTCTATGGCTGTAAAATACATGAAATTGAAACTCCTTAATATGATTGTCCCTTCAGTCATACAGTTGTTAAATGTTTAACACTTCTTGGTATTGCAAACCAGATATTGTATGGAATTTCTAAAATGCTAAACATGCAAATACTGATATTCAGTATTTCACTTGACAATCCAGTACTTATGATGTTGTTTTTGGCTGCACAAATCTTTGCACTTGCTGATATGTTTGGAGATAGTAAGAGTTAGTCAGTCATCAGATGAGGCAGATGGAGTTTGTTGGAATTTCTAGAGGGCATAAAAGTAGATTTTATGGGTAGTTGAAGGGGTTTGGTTTAATGAGAATGAGAAATGAAAGGCTATAAATGAAGTGGGAATATATTGATCACTTAATGACCCCTCAGTTTAGGAACCCCTTGGGTTTATAGTCCACTTAGAGACCCAGGGGTCCTAATGCCTCCTGGAAGTCTCAAGCATGGCATTGTGCAGTAGAAAACATTGTCAGGATTCATTAAGCAGGTGTGACATTGTTTTATTGATTACAGTTATTTTAGTTGGTTGTTGGTTATTGTTAGGTTTATGGTCAGCCATTGCTTACCAAGTCAGCAGTGTAGAACATATACTGCTTTGTCTGTCATTGTTGGGAAGTGTTTGTTATTCCCCCATTAGGATCAAATTGCTGGAACCAGTGAGATGGCAAAATGCCAGAAACACCATAAAAGTTACCTGCTGTTCCAACGTGCAAGATTTATGTGGTTCAAGGTTTCTAATTATTTTCTTTTGGTACTTGCAAGTGATACAATAACACTGACATTTTTGGTGATTTTATCAGTAACACTGCAGTACAAGTGAAAAGCCAGTCACCAATTTGGTAGCAGGAAGTAATTTTGTGACATCTGATGACTTGCTTACATTGTGATGGAAGTGAAAACTTTGTGTGTTGCACTAGAAAAAAATTAGACAATCATGCAGAATGGAGCCTGAAGGGTTTTGCCAGGAAGGGGTTATAGTCTTGAGGGGGGTTATATCTGGAGGGCACTATGTCCGGAGGCAGATGGGGTGTTATGGCCAGAGGGGTTTTTGTAGGACAGGGTGAAGTCCGGAGAACATTATATCCAGAAGAGTATGTCTGGAGGGGTTATATAGATAACTGAAGGGGTTTATGTCTGAAGGGGGTTATATGTGGAATACAGACATGTGCAGAAGACAGTGCTGTAGCCCTGGTGGTGCTGTTCCAAGGAACTATATGCACCGTTGGTAGAGAGACTTAAGTGCAGTAAAGGTATACTTGAGCAGGTGTCTATTAAAGGGTAGTAGACATTAACGACCGGGCTGGCTTGACAAGGCAGTCTGGCAGAGGCAGGAGCACATAATTTGTAGGCGGAAAAAATGTCTACTTGTGTTTCACTGGAATTGGAAAGGTTGAGGAGCAGCCTGTAATTTCACCCAGAAAGCCCTTCAGGGGTGTTCACCCCTACCCCACCCCATGCGGAGATAACAGTTCTTGATGTGAAGGCTCCATTCTGGACTGCTAGGGCACAAGTGTGGACTTCTGCTGTGGTCTTAAAGGGGACCACACTAAAGCTGGCCAACTGTCAGCATTACAGATATGGATTAATGTCTTAACTACAGTACTATTGAAAAAAACTAAGATTTTCTATTTAAAGATACCCACATGACATGTTGACGGGGTGTTCTGTTGTTATAATAAATGTGACAGTTCTGTTAAGACTCATCAAGACATTTGTTCAAAATTACACTCACCGGGAGGTTTTTCATACTCCATCTGTACATTCAGTTTTGCATTAAACATACAGTGTACAGAATACTACAGATGGAGTATGAAAAACCTCCCTGTGAGTGTAATTTTGAACAATTCAGTTTTGGATTAAACATACAGTGTTTGTATAAATTAAATACAATTGTTACTACAGATGTCCCAACAAACAGTGGGAGGTGGATTATGGGAGGACATCCAAAACTAGTGTGTCACAAAGAAAGTTAGTTGACAGAAAAGTCCAGCTGTCACCACTGTCTACCATTTGTAACCTTGAAGTCAGTGACTTTTTGCTGTGTATGCCCTGTTCGTTACCATGGTAACCTCTGTTTAGTGTATCATGGCGTTATATGATTGGCTGTCCATGCGTGCGTGAATACAGACAGATGCACATGTCATCCATGTAAAACCGGTCCCATCGATGTGATGTTCGTTCAAGCGGAAACCATCCATTAAAATTAAACCACCTTCCATTTTAGCATGCGTCAGGTGATGTGCTTACCAGGCAAATGTACGCTTTGTGTCATTGAAGAACCGACTGTAGATGTTTCTTTATTATTGCACATATTGTGTGTGGTTGTTTTGCCTGTAAATGATGATTTGCCTGTAACAGGTGTTTTGCCTATAAGGGGTGTTTTGATTGTATTTGCATTTTCCCTGAAAGGGAAAGGGGTGGTGTTTGTCTATAAGGAGTGCTTTGTTCATAAGGGATGTTTTGCGAGTTCTTCTTTTGAAGGATTGTTTGGCTTGCAGGCTCAGTGATGTATTCCTGTGTAAACAAGCTAAAATATAGGTTACTATGTGTAGCAAGCGTGTTGGGTCTTGTCTGATCACTCGCCTTCCTTCTGCACTAGTGACTGTGAAACTACACGTTGTTGACAAAGGTATTTAGGAAACTATTCAGGTAGGATTTAGCTGTTAACTTATTGCATAGTCTGCTACACCCTACGACATGGGTAAGAACCCAACTCTTTAAGAGGAAGAAGAAAAAACCTTTATGGCTTAGCACACACATTGGTGAGCTGACAACAGAATAAGGCTTTCATGCATCAGTTACAATATTACATTACTGGGTAAAAAACATAAAAATAGTGTCAAACACAAGAAATTCATGACACTTGACCAATGATGTCACACCATTTCAGCAAATGTGCTGGTTGGACATAGTTTTTTGCATTTTGCTTCTGAAAGCCACATTACCTTGGGTCTGTTACTTTGGTAAATTGATCAGGTTTCCTGTATCCTGAAATTGGTCAGATATTGCTGTGTTGATCGGCTGTCTTGTCTGTGTGAGCCAATTGCACAGGTAGAGCACAGGTATCTATTTCACAGAGCATGTTAGTTATCAGTGATATCCTTTGCCCATTGTTTGTTTGACTGAAGTAAGATGGATAACGTTGGCCTGTCACCTGTTAAGTGCATCTAAGTAGCAGTTTGTAGTATCAGGTGTGAAATTCATTCCCTCCTCCGAGGCTCAGGTTCTATTTCTCACCACCGTTGGCGCCTGTAGCCTTTGTTAAGTAACACCAAAATGTTAGTCATCAGGTATTTAAAAAAGCACACAGGTCAGTTTATCTATCGTTCGTGTGAAGTAAGATGCTGGGGTGATTTAAATGTCTTATGTAGATGGCTGCGTAGATTGCCTCATTTACTGATTACTGAAAATAGTTTTTTGGGTCGTCAGTTTTGGATGTTTTTCTGGCTTTTCCAGCCATTATCCTTCCTTTGGAACAGAAGTGATTGTGCTTGTGCATTCTTGTGTGTGCACTCACATTGGAACTAGTGCTGCACAGTAATGTGTGTTTTGTGTAGTTATAAAACCTACTTTATGTGATACGGATCTTGGTTGTTGGTATTTGCCAGTTACATTTGTGGAGTTTTTTCAGTTCTGCTGCGAGACTACAGGGGGCGATGCTAGGGCCGACTGCCTCCGAAGTATCAGTCGATTCACAGGCTCAATGTATAGGTTACTAAAGTAACAGGCACCGTCAATGTTTACATTCAAATATCTTGACAGATCCGACCACCCAGTATTACTGGATGCTTATCACAACCTGTTAGTCCTGACAGACATAGTGGCACAGGGGGTTATAGACCCTCAAATCAAGAGGACCAGGGTTCAAAACCTCTTGTTTGTATGTTTCAACTGGCTGAGTTACCCCAGTATTACAGGGAGAGTGAAGACACTTGTTGATACTTTCTAGGTAACACCAATTTGAGATCTTGAAAAGAGATTATACAATGCCCATGGATAGCTGCAATGTTACTATATATTATGCTGGTGTTAGTTGCTTGGCAACCCTTCCAGAAATAGCACCACTCACCCTACCTTCAGTGCTTGTTTGTCTATGAAGTTAACATTGACCACCATGTTATACTTATTGTATCAGTCAGTCAATTGATGTATCTCTTGGTAACTATGCATAACATTTAAAAGTTTACCTGGTTGCCACATGTGAAACATTATTTTCACCACTGAACCATGGTAGGGAACTTAATAAACAAACTAAACATAGCTTGGCTTGTGAGGAATTAGGCAATTTTTTTATATTGACATAGAATACCCTTTTGTGGTTTGCAGATTGTCAATATACATTGCCTATGCACATGCACAGTGGACATTAGTGTGACAAGAGTAGCTATTTCTGTCACTAGTTTATCTGCGAGGTTCTTGGTATGTTAAAGACTAATCACAACGTAATTGATTAAGTAGTCGTCTCTGCTGCTGTGATGCTAGTGGTTTACCAGTCACTCTGGAAAAACAGGTGTTGTAACAAAAAACTACAGGTATGTGGTGTATTTCTTTACTGATGTAAAGAAATACACCACACTTACAAAATGTATGTATGTTTGGAACTCACGTTGAGGTATGTGCATATCATATCGCCTGTGTAACTATACATTTTGTTCTATTGTAAACATACACTAAGTGGTGTAATTAAAGGTAAAACTACAAAACAGTATAATTTCAATCTTGCTTCAATGCCCATAGTGCCCTGGTCTACCCTATATTTTAGTTTTTGTGCTCAATATTTCCAGCATTCACTGGTAAAAAAATGTTGCTGGCAGTCTGTCAGTTTCCTCAAGTTTTTTTCCAAGTCTGTGTGATAGGAATTCAAGGCTGGAATTCATATTCTTATAGCAAATTATGTAGATTTGCACTCACCCTCAAACAGGGCATGGCTAATTATGAATGACACCCGTCAATCATGTGTCACATACATCATCTATAGATTGTAAACTTTCTCCCTTGATAGAGCAAACCAAATTGATTGCCTTGTCACTTTTTCTGTGCCTGACTATTGTCTTGATGTTTTTGGCAGTTGTACACCCAGTGGAACCATATCTAGTTATGATTCAAATCCACTCAGACACTTCAATATACAGGCACCAGTGACTGATGATCTTTTCTACTTGTAAATGTGTAGTAATTGTTCACATGGCATGTTATATGCATATATCACGTATCTGCCAAGACTGTTTCTAAAGTACCACTCCACACATAATTCACGGTTTTTCCCATTTTCTGAGCATTTTTCATGTTCACAGCTTGTAAAATGCTGAATTGATTCGCTTTCAACTTGGCCATTTATCATGGGTTTGTGCTGCTATCGAAGTCATGTATGTGTGTTTGTAATGTAGCTAAACCTTACAGGTTTATCTAAAGGTCAGAACTTGTAACTAGAAAAACGTATTTTATTAAAATATGCTTAAAACTATATAACAGTTTAGGGCAAATGACAGTTATTTTTTTAAGATCAGGTGAAAAAAGTTCTGTTTTGATTAACGAGAAGACTTGACGGTATTGCTTGCCATAATAAATTAATAATCTTCATATGAAAAGTTGGATGTGAACAATGAATTAAACAATTTTATTTATATTTGGTTATTAAAGCCCCTGGCTCAGTTATTTGTTTGAAATTGGGTATGACCTTCAACTTCAAGAGAGCATTTAAAACTCATGTTTACGTAAACCATCTTTTTTTGCAGTTGCACAATAACATCCTATCGAAATCAAAAAGCGCCATATCTGGTCGGAATACCAAGGTGACAAACGACAGGAAATCACTTTTGTTGACCCCCAACGGACCCACCACAAACCCGCTTGACTGGAGCTTTAAAGAGAGGCTCAGTGATGTAAGTACCACATTAGATTTCTGTACAAACTTTTCTCACCGAAAACATTTCTGGAATAAATGGAACCTTTACATCAAATTCTGTTTTATATTCTTTATTGCAATAAGTTTAGATAGTGAATAGTTTTCTGAAACTGATCAAGATTGAAAATTTTCAATATGTAACTTAATAATCGAACCATAATTGAGCCGCTGTATTTGTGGGGTATGTTAATATTTTCTCTTAGATGGCCTACATCTTGGGCATCAAACTTTCAAGGATTAATCCATGATCCTTCTGAAGAAAACTAATACCTATAGTTTGTACCTTTTGCCCTTAGTTGACTTAAGGGTTGGTATAAGTTTTAGGGTCCATAACTAGACATTAGATGGACATAAATTGATTGTTGCTCATAATGTCATGCATAATTTCTGCGACTGTTCTGAGAACCGCCCGTCAGTTGGGAAGGTTTTATGTAAATTGTGTTAATATAAAAAACTTTATGAACAAAAACCGTTGACTGCGATACTGTGTGTGATGCCATTCAGAGGATGCCTATTTGTTTTAAGAAATTTAGTAATGATTATGATGTAATAATTACAATTTTCGTCAAGTTACTGATTAGTAATCAATGACTTTATGGATGTTTATAAAAGGACCTAAAATGGTTATAACCTTGACCTTGCCCTCTGGTGGTTGAAATGTGATGTGCTCATCTTCCCTTTCTGCAAGTCATTATGACCTTTTGTGCCTGGTGATCTTCCCAGTAGAAGATGCAAAGCTAATTACGGTAACGAGCAGGGCTTGATTGAGGCAGATTGTGTCAAATGGACAACCTAATGAATAGGTTTTGTGGAGGTAAGACTTCAACTAATGGTGGTCATTAACACACTTCTGATGGTCACTTGTGCACATAATCAGTCCATAGTGGACATTGCCCATGGCTTGACCAGTCTTCATTTCATAGTTTGACACATGAGCTAAATGGTATCATTATGTTCATCAGTTGGCTCTTGTAATATGTGTCATCCTGATGATTCTAACAAAATGGCGACTGCTAGAAAGTCTAGGTCATCTTAAACCAAGGCTATCTGTTCCTCATATTACAGGACTATTATGTCGAAGGTGTACTGCCCACCAAATTGTGTTTAATAAGCCTGAAACGATAAGATACTTTGGAAAACCATCCCATATCTATGTAGCACCATCTGGAGGATGGACATTTCTGCCCTATAGGCAACCTTCCCCTAGTGACATCAATGTCATAGGGTGGGGGGATACCTAGGGGGAAGACAAATTGCCACACTGGTGTCAAATAGAATATGGACCCCATGTGTCTCACTATTTAGTAGCCCTGAACAGAAGTTTGTTTGTTTCGTAATCTGTCACTTTGACCTTACTCAGAATTTTTATAATAATAACTTATGTAACGCTTTATATCCGCATATAAAACATGTTCACAGGCACTTAAAATACAACATTGATATAAATAAATATTGTATAAATGTTATCATTATAATAAGATTATTAAAAAAAATGTTTAATAATATTATGGGAATCAGATATTCCCACTTGTATTTGATTTGAATAATGAACCCTCGCTTTGTATTGATGCGTCACGAGTGCACAAAGAACCGTACCGCTCGGGCCAGTTCTGCAACAATAATGTAATGTAATCTGGTTTTTCAGACGAGCACTCACTCCAGTGTAAATTCCAGCTCTGGGCAAGGCTATTTGGTAAGTACCATTGAGGATATATGTCTGTCTGTCCTTTTTGCATCTACTTCCTTTTGTATTGTTTGTGAGATCCTATCTTTCCAAGACCTCAAAGGATGTAGGATAGGTTACAAGTGAAAGTCACCAAGAAAGGTCACGGGTGTTACTGATTAAGTCATGGAAATAGAAACAAAGAGACCATAGTTTTATGGATTCATAGTTCGCTCTCCCAGTTTTCTCTAAAGTTCCTGTACCAAATTGTGATTAATTTGCCATAATCTGACAGATTATCTTTTTTTAACCTTGGTTACTTAACTTTATAGCATATCCAATGAACCTCATATCCATCCATGTTTTGATGACTTTAATAATGCTACCAATTTAAAGATTGAGTAACCGTTTTGTTTTGATGAACCTCTGAGCTTGATTTCTGAGGATTTTTTGCATGAGCAAAATTATGTTATCTTGTGTGAATTTTATGATGTTTTCTCCACCATCTGCCACCTGGTGTCAGTTTCGAGAACAGGGCGTTCCTGCAGGCTCGATTATGTCTGTTTGTCATGTACGCCTTATTTGCAAACTTCAAGAGCATCATCACCGGTGCCTTTGAGAACCACTAGAGGGCTCTTGAGTGCGAGAGCGTCTTTATCCCGTTGCTACAGTAACTCGACTTGACCTTGCGTTGTCAAAGTCAAGTGCTTGCCTATGCAAGCTTTGTCGATTGGTCGCTTTGTAAGTCGTTGGTTGATGAGTGGTCCTCTAGTCCCAGGCAGCTGCTGTATTTGTCAAGGACTTCAGCCTCTTGCCCTTTCACTGACATGCTCTTATTGAGACAATGACATCTTCACAAGCCTGCTATCTACTACACTGAGCTAGTTTGAACAGTGATGTCCTTAGACTTGCCTGGACATGTCGTCTTAGCTTTGTGATGTAGTTGTCTCCGTCTGACCGATTGTGTTGGTTGGGAGAGCTGCAGACAGAACCCTGAGACGTGGGACCACTGCGCCAAGGCAAGAAGCTCATATAATAAAGAACATCCATCATTAAACTAAATCCTTTGTTATATTTGAGGAGCTTTTTTAAAATGCAAAAAGCTGGCATTATATTACTGAGGATACTATTTCCGTGACTCACCAGCAAAGTTGTCATCACAGCATTATTATCTTGTGTTGACAGTTTTCAGTACACGAGATCATCGCTAAGGAGCGAAATTGATTTGAAAGAGTAATGTCTGGCTGATGAGTTCATGAGAATGTTAGATGGTGGAATGGGGGAAAGGGAGAGAGGTAGCAGAAGAAAGAAAGGAGGGAAGGGGAGAGAATAGGGAAGAGGGAGAGAGGTAGCAGAAGAAAGAAAGGAGGGAAGGGGAGAGAATAGGGAAGAGGGAGAGAGGTAGCAGAAAAAAGAAAGGAGGGAAGGGGAGAGAATAGGGAAGAGGGAGAGAGGGGTAATGGAGGCTTAGTGAGGGAGAAAATAGGCAGATAGGAAGATGGAATAAAGTAGAGATATGAGAAGAGAGATGACAGGACAAAGTGGGGCCATAAGTGTAGGGATTGAGGGAGATGAGAAAGCATGTCTGGTGCACGGTTTACTACCCAGGAAAAAACTTGGCATCTGTCTAAATTTCAACAGCTGGAGGTCGTATTCATCACTGTTTATGCATCGCTTGGAAGAAAGCAAGAAGAGAACTTCTAAAGTGGGTCTGTGTGAATGAGGCTGGGCTTACATGTCTAATGCTGTGACTGTGTGGCTTACACCCAGCTGACACCTTGCACCTGCTAGAGGCCTGACTTGGCAACCAGGAGCTGATGTTTCTATAGGCCCAGTCTCAAGTGGGTTTTTGCATGTGTGGCCACACAGAGGGACTGTTATTTATGAGCTAAGTGGAAACAGAAATTGAAAAGCAGCTAGGAACGCAGATATGCCAAGTGATTGGCAAAGGCTAGGTCACGCATAACTGCATTGCCACAACAGACACCATCACTCATCAGCATTGTCTAATTGTGTCCGATTGATTTTGAGCATTCCCCTTATATCTTGCTTGATCAAAACCTCTTCTCTAATGTCAGATGTTGACCTCATTTGCTATGTGTTACATTGTCACTGTGGGCATTAAACAAAATGCATGGCTGCTGTGGTCCAAAGGCAAGTGAGGAACAAATGTCATATCAGTGATGTTCATTTGAGCTCTACTGCTCTGTTTAGTCACATGGGTGGGATCTAGGGGGTGTATACCCCAGGGGGTAGGCCTCCAGATATCCTCCAGCAGACGTAGAATTCAGTGTGCATATTGTCTGAACACTATTGATATGAAATCTTTGCAGATGGCTTTGTTGAGCACTGGCAGGGATGATGGATGCCCGGCCTCTGAGGGAGGTTAAGTGGGCTCTGGTGGGTAGGCAATCAAGCCTGTTTCGACAAGGTTGGCTGCTCTCTCGAGTAGATGATTTATCAAGTTGCTTGCCACAACAGTTGGCATTCCCGCTGAGGAGAAACGAGACAAAAACACCACCATAGGTGCTTGACGGATCACACTGGCGCTTCTTGCTGAATTCATGCCACCGTACAGACATTGTGGCATTGCGTTTGTGTCGTTGACATTCCGGGCCACTAGAGGGGGCGTGGTTCAACTCCCACCATGTGTGTGTGTAAATATATGTATAGATGTTTGCTCGGGATCAAATATCTGGTGGCTTTGATGCAGGTATTTATGTGTTCCTTCTGCCGTTGGAGACAGTTGGAGACAGTTGTATGTTGATGTGAAGGGTTCAGCTTCGCTTCCTTTGAAGGCTCATTTGCCAAGAGTGCTCAGGCAGTTGTGACAACGTGAGACAGTTGTACGTTGATGTGAAGGGTTCAGCTTCGCTTCCTTTGAAGGCTCATTTGCCAAGAGTGCTCAGGCAGTTGTGACACTGTGAGACAGTTGTATGTTGATGTGAAGGGTTCAGCTTCGCTTCCTTTGAAGGCTCATTTGCCAAGATTGCTCAGGCAGTTGTGACAACGTGAGACAGTTGTATGTTGATGTGAAGGGTTCAGCTTCGCTTCCTTTGAAGGCTCATTTGCCAAGAGTGCTCAGGCAGTTGTGACAACGTGAGACAGTTGTATGTTGATGTGAAGGGTTCAGCTTCGCTTCCTTTGAAGGCTCATTTGCCAAGAGTGCTCAGGCAGTTGTGACACCGTGAGACAGTTGTACGTTGATGTGAAGGGTTCAGCTTCGCTTCCTTTGAAGGCTCATTTGCCAAGAGTGCTCAGGCAGTTGTGACACCGTGAGACAGTTGTACGTTGATGTGAAGGGTTCAGCTTCGCTTCCTTTGAAGGCTCATTTGCCAAGAGTGCTCAGGCAGTTGTGACACCGTGAGACAGTTGTATGTTGATGTGAAGGGTTCAGCTTCGCTTCCTTTGAAGGCTCATTTGCCAAGAGTGCTCAGGCAGTTGTGACAACGTGAGACAGTTGTACGTTGATGTGAAGGGTTCAGCTTCGCTTCCTTTGAAGGCTCATTTGCCAAGAGTGCTCAGGCAGTTGTGACAACGTGAGACAGTTGTACGTTGATGTGAAGGGTTCAGCTTCGCTTCCTTTGAAGGCTCATTTGCCGAGAGTGCTCAGGCAGTTGTGACAACGTGAGAGAGTTGTACGTTGATGTGAAGGGTTCAGCTTCGCTTCCTTTGAAGGCTCATTTGCCGAGAGTGCTCAGGCAGTTGTGACACCGTGAGACAGTTGTACGTTGATGTGAAGGGTTCAGCTTCGCTTCATTTGAAGGCTAATTTGCCAAGAGTGCTCAGGCAGTTGTGACACTGTGAGACAGTTGTATGTTGATGTGAAGGGTTCAGCTTCGCTTCCTTTGAAGGCTCATTTGCCCAGGCAGTTGTGACTATGTGAGCTTCAGAGCTTCACGTTACAGTGTGGATAGCAGTTGTCTTTGAGCAGTGCTGTTGGATTGCGGAAATGTACTATAATGTTGGTGAATGGTGCTTATCAGTGCCGCTCGTTTGCAATGGTGCTACTGTTGTTTGGTGCTGTTGTTACTGGGCCTTGCTGTGTTTACTACTTGCTATATAGCAGGGTTATTTATAGAGGTAGTGTGTGGTTTACAGGTGTTTATTGGTTCAAAGAGCCTGTTACACTGAGATGCAATAATGAATTCATTGTCGGTATTGATACCAAGTGTAGGGGTGTCTTTCAGAAGGTTGCCTGCATTATGTGTTCTTGGATCTCGAAGTACTTGCCTCGACTGCAATGACCACATAGTTTCTATTACTTATTAATCACCAAGTCTACATTTTTGCTACTGTATATGTTTTAGGGAGTTTTTCTTTCTTTTGAATTGTCACGCTGGTTGTGGGACACTTTGAATGATGTCAATGAGAAGTGTTCACTGGTTTTATGTTTCATGTTTTCTACTTGTCTAAGGTATGGCAAAATGTATAAATCATCCTGCTCCATTTCTAATCTAGTGTGCTTAGCAACAATTGGGGTTATTGAGATTTCCAAGACTCTTGGCTTAGTGACATTGATTTGGTTTGGAAATAAACAGATGCCAGGTTTTATAACAAATCTCCTGAGCCCAGTCATTCCCTTGAGGCATTCATTATATCTGACAAGCCAGCTCCACAAAGTATGGATGCCAATTCATGTGGTCTGCCATTAAGGAATGGTCCACGAGCATCTTGGGAGATTTTCCACTTTCGCTGATTACCAAAGAAACGATCGAATAAAGCATTCTCCGCTTGTTGGTATGTAATTAGCCGCCTGGTGGTTCGTGCAGGAAACGATACTGGTTTGCCGGCATCCAATATTGCTGACATCCCCTAGCAGCATGGATCAATCAAATCCCCAAAGATTACCGTAGCGGTATTAACTGCTCGGCATTATGGGAATACGCAGAAATTGAGCAAACAAATATGCAGCTTTGGATCACGGTACAGACGCCGGACGACAGCGGCGCGCGGTATCGTGCACACAATCAATTCGTGTTGCTTCGTTAGGAATCTGGTTAATTATTCACAAGTTAGCAGCAGGGAGGTAAATTGCTGTAACTCACTATGGCTGTGATGAATCGATTGACTAGCTACAGATGCCGAAGCGAAGTTAGGTTATTAGAGCTAAGGCAACATTAGTAACGAACGCATTTTAGGAGTGTGGACTCTCTTTCATATGTGACCCAGTAAAATGTGACAGAAACTGAAAAATTATATATAATATATCTTTTAATGCAGTGTAGAAAATCACCGTAGTATGTAAATCAGGTTATTCCTTCATTAATTGCTGACTTATTAGTTTGGTTATTGCGCGTGTTTGCGTGTCTGTAGGAAAGTGTGGGGTACATTGTTTGTGGAATTTCTGCAAGGTTGTAGAGTGTATCCAAACGTAATTTCTGCACACAGAAAAGTAACGAAGGGAGCTATTAGATTGGAAATTATTTCTAATGAAATGTCTTTGTTTTTTGCAGTGTGACAGCGAATCTGAGGCCGAATCGAAAGTAAGTTGTAGTTTCTTCTGTACAGTTGTTTATGAGAGGATCTCTGTCATGGGCATCTTTACTGGTAATGACACTCCTTGTATTTTGAAGCCATAGTGTTGTGTGGGATTTTGCTCCATGTGTTGTCGTTATTTTTGTGTGTGTCTATGTTGTGTTGACCAATTAGTATTTGGCTTGGTGTTTGTTGTTCCTTCGGGCATATGTACATAGGTGTTGCGGTACATAAGAAATAGTTTCTTTCCGCCAACTCTCTTGTTAACCTAATGACGATCCTTAAATTGAGGTTGTTTGTTCCGTTACCCAGAATCACAAGGGGTTGTAATTATTAGCAGGAAGTTTGCTGAATCAGTCGTACTCCATCCCTATTTGTGGTCAGCAGTGTGGGAACCATCCAACTTTAAAGGTATCCATGGGTAAGAATTAATGCTTTGGCAGTAAGTGCAAATAATGGCTGTTTACAAATTGAATGTGTGGTTTACAATTTTGAGTGCACAACTTTCAAATTGGGAACATTGTTTCAGGCTTATTACATGCAAATTATATTATTTATTGTGGTATTAAGAAAATATATAAATGTCAATAAATAATAAAATAAAACAAATAATACTTTTATTTAGGTTTTAAATTCTCTTATTCATGTGTATTGTGTAGACAATTTTAATAATTGTGTACAAAACAATCACAACACTAAAAATATACTCCACAGTTTGTACAAAACAAACGTAAGTGAAACATTTCATTTAAAATGTTAAAAGAATTGCCTTCGGAAATTGACAGTCTTAATTAATTGGTGTTCAACTCAACTAATTGTAATTAGACCTCCATTAACTTCCACCCCTGTCCACTAATGCTCCTGGCACTGACCAGGCCTGCACTGACCACATGTAAAGACCAGTCTAGTCTGATCCAGCTTATCAGGCCCATACATATTTTTGTCAGTGTAAGGTTGTGCAAAGTACAATTTTAAATAGATCCTAGATCTGGTAGGGTTAGCTTGTTGGCACTACTCTCGGGGCACCACCCCAGAACACCACTCTAATAGCACCACTCTGTAATAAATAATAGGTTTTAAAATATATGAAAATGAGCATATCTGTAAGGCTGTTTTTAAGCCATATTTATAATGTGGTAATACAAAAAAGTAAAGGTAAGTTCCTATATAGCGCAGTATCCAGTCCTCAGGACTGCTCAAAGCACTTTACACTTTACTCCCTGGCAGACCTGTTCAATCTCACAGGCAGGTTATATATAGAACATTTGTACCAATTGGCCAGCTATAATTATCCCCTTGAAGTCATATATTACCACCCCTCAGTGGTTTACCCTTTGTGCCCCAGAAATGCTGAATAGTTTGTACCTAACCCACCCAGTAATTATGACAAAGCCACAGGTATGTTTTACTTCCTTAGTTAACAGGGGTTTAGTTGGCCAATGGTCCATATCCCCTTAGATACCCTGGGGTTGAGTGGAATCCAGTTAAAAGGATTTGGAAAGCCCCCCAGGTGCTAACACTGCTGTGTACATAAACCTAGCCAAGGCTGTTGACAAACTACTCAGTCTAGTAGTCTAGCACTGACTCACTTAAAGGGCCTGTCTACCGCCACAAGTAACAGCTCCAGTGCCTTACAGGCGGTGCATGACAACTGGCCATGGTTTTATAAATAATTTATTTATGTGATTAATTTAACATGTTCATTTGTCCCCATGCCAGGGTTCTGGCTACTAGAGCGGGTATTTATTTTACTAAGTGGTTATTTACATTTTCAGAAATGTTGTATATTATTATTCATTTTGGTAAAGTTGTTCTGTGTTAGATAGTTTAATCATTTACGGATTACAGATTTATTTTGCCAGTCAGGTGTATGCTATGGATGGACAGTTGAAGAACACTAATTGAATTATTGCAAAATAAAAAAAATAACTAAATACTCTAAATAAGTTATTTTTTTCAATAAATAAATCTGAAACAAGTCAAAATAAAAAATAGGCCAGTGTTTTCATTTCAACAAGAACTGTTCCACAGCAAACATTATTGGGAAACACAAAGTGATGAACTAATGGGTCCTCTAAATGGTTACACCCTCTAAATATTAGGGTTTGTTTACATGCAAAAAATGTGTGTTTGATCATTTAGATTCAGCCTAGATACCATCAACAACAGAAATGTTATCTGACAGTGCTTGTGCAAAACTTAACAATAATTGATGATAAAATCAAGTTAAGTTCCATTTCTAGGCAATCATGTCCCCGCCTAATTGAATTGTGCTGATGTCATAATCGCGCTTTGAACTGGATAACATGATTTTGCCATACTCTGCCTTGGGTAATCTGATCATAATCATATGATTCAATATGGCATCCGTTATTAATACTGGTAATTCTTGTCGAAATTGCCAAAAAGCATTTTAGGATCGCAATGAATTATGGAATTAGATTTGCGTATCGCTTGTGTATTATGGAGCTGCAGGAGAATGAGAAGATTATCAATCACATTGGCATGGATGATGTGTTTTAATCACGGCAGAATTATCGAAAACGGTGCCATGTCTGAAGTACTTTCGAAGTCCTCATTATTGATTGGACGTTTGTGGCCAGTGCTTTGATGCAGAAGCCTAGATACATGAGATTTGGGCGATTTATCATATCTAATTTCCCATGTTTAAATTAGTACGATTTGCAAGTGGCCTTGTGGAATGAATCAGTGTTATAGTTTGGTATAAATTAGAGAGGGTAATTGGGTTTGGGGTGCAGGATTGTCCATCCTATAATTAGGGAGTGTGATGTTGTAAAACGCTCATTTTAGATTTGTTTTATTGGTACATTGTCTATTGTAAATTTACACCTGGTGTCATTCTGCGAAGTTGATATGTAAATATTGTTTCAGTGTGTGAAATTAACACCAACTAAGAGGGAAGGTGATGTATATTATGATAATGCTTAGTAAATTAATAATATATTATTAATAAAGGTGTGCTTTATGGCAGTAACTCATAACATATAATCTACAGGCATATATAAAGTGTTGCATAAGAGGAAAGTGCAGTTTAGAAATACATGAGGTTGGGGCAAATTATGTTTTACAACAACTACAATAACAAACATTGGAAAAATAGCATATTTAAAAAAGAGGATAGGTCCAATTAAAGAAACATAGAGCAGTTACTTTTAGAAGAATTGCATGATTTAAAAAACAAGATGAAAAGCAATTTAAAAACAAATGAAATAGTGCAATTTTATTAGAGATTATTGATATTTCAGCTCTAGTAGGGAATACCATTGATGGAATGTCTGTGATGGATTCAGGCGTTATTGACAGCAACCATAAATGAGCTTCCTGTTTCTCATATAAAAAGGATGATGTTAAGGAGTCATGTAGAAGGATGTGGATGTTAGGCAAAGTAATTTCTTTTCCCCAGGCTTCTGTCAAGGTTATAAGGATATAATCTGAGTGGTTTTTCCCAGTGGGCAGACAGACTAACAGAACCAGTGTGGGGGGGGGGCTTGTGGGAGCCTCCACTCTGTTGACGTGTGCCTTTAAATCTTTAATAAAGTTGATCTAATTTGGACGCTGGCAGCTGGCTGTATGTTGGCCATAACTCGCGATACATACAGCAGCGTGTGTTGCTGGCATAATAGACCTGTTACAGTGATTAGGCGCGGTCGCGTGCCTTGTATGCACTTCGCGATAATTACATTGTAAATTTGCGAGTCACGTTGGACACATTTGCCGCCGGCCGTTCCCACAAGGTGGCAGCTTATTGATGGCGGGTGTTCATCTTTGGACAATTGCGTTGCATAACTTTGTGTATTGTGGTACTAATCCAGCCAGATAATGCTGTTATTAAAATAATTGATCTGCTCCGCCTGTGGCAGTGTTCTTACTGCATTAAGGGGACAACAATGCCGGATGGATGGTGATGGTGCTTTGGTGCACATAGTGCCAGTTTCGGGCACTATTGGGAATGTATTGAGTTTCATCTTCTGCAGTTGATAGTAGTAATATGATTCTAAACATCAGGAACACATGAGCTCAGAGGTGCAAGAAAGGAAATCATTAGTCATGAACACTGACATACAGAAGTCATCATCAGAAGGGAATGCCAAGGATTTAGGGTGATAAAGCAGTTTCAAATAATGAACAAATTCTACGGAAGGTAGATTTGAAGTTATTCCAGAATTAGGCACTATTATAAATTAATTCTTAACTTTCATCAAATGTAGGCCTATGTACAGACTACAGGCCATTATTAGGTTGGTCATGAGACTCATGACAGTGTTATGACTTTGAGTGCACATACTTGGACACTCAATCACAGAATTGGAGTTTGAATTATCATGCTGCCATTAAAAAAATGGGCAGTTATGGTCATAATAATTTAATTCACTCAATTGTATGACTGCAAAGATGTACACATTTGTCAGCAGTATTATTTATTGTAAAAAACCTGTAAAATTACATCCTTAACATTGTACATATTACTGTCAACATTAAATTTAAAGTTTTTTAATCTTTGAGACATGACCATAACAAAATGTTTTGTAAATAAAAAATATGCTGACATTTACTTTTTCATTAGAACACAAAACAAAGATCTGATTAGCAGAAGACATCAAGGACTGATGTCCCACAACAACAACTAAATTGACACAGTGACTACCAAAGTGACAGTGACTAAGCCTTCCTGAAACAGTTGTTTATATCAGTATACAATTCCAGCAGGTTGCCAAGTAAGCGCATGGCGTCACATCAGTCACATCCCAATTTCATTAGTGACTCGGCGGACCCTGTTTTCTCATTTCCACTCTCGGGCACAGAGCCTAATCGTGTTACTTTTGAATCAGAAAGATTGCATGAAATTGGTCCCGTCGGAGAAATATTTGCCACCAGGGAGCACCTGTTTAGCAATTGAGCAGTGATGAAGCTCGTAAAACGGCTGCAAGTTTTTCACCTGACCTGCAGTAAATGTTGGTTCGATGGGAGTTTGGCAAATTGACTTTCACAGGAGTTTCACTACACTAGGCCTTGTGTTACAATGTGTCAATGTTTAGGGTTTACACTACACATCAGTAGGCCTTGTGTCACAATGTGTCAGTATCTAAGGTTTACACTACACAGCAGTAGGCCTTGTGTTACAATGTGTCAGTGTCTAGGGTTTACACTACACAGCAGTAGGCATTGTGTTACAATGTGTCAATGTTTAGGGTTTACACTACACATCAGTAGGCCTTGTGTCACAATGTGTCAGTATCTAGGGTTTACACTACACAGCAGTAGGCCTTGTGTCACAATGTGTCAGTGTCTAGGGTTTACACTACACAGCAGTAGGCCTTGTGTCACAATGTGTCAATGTTTAGGGTTTACACTACACAGCAGTAGGCCTTGTGTCACAATGTGTCAGTGTCTAGGGTTTACACTACACAGCAGTAGGCCTTGTGTTACAATGTGTCAATGTTTAGGGTTTACACTACACAGCAGTAGGCCTTGTGTCACAATGTGTCAATGTTTAGGGTTTACACTACACATCAGTAGCCCTTGTGTCACAATGTGTCAGTATCTAGGGTTTACACTACACAGCAGTAGGCCTTGTGTCACAATGTGTCAGTGTCTAGGGTTTACACTACACAGCAGTAGGCCTTGTGTCACAATGTGTCAGTGTCTAGGGTTTACACTACACAGCAGTAGGCCTTGTGTCACAATGTGTCAATGTTTAGGGTTTACACTACACATCAGTAGGCCTTGTGTCACAATGTGTCAGTGTCTAGGGTTTACACTACACAGCAGTAGACCTTGTGTCACAATGTGTCAGTGTCTAGGGTTTACACTACACAGCAGTAGGCCTTGTGTTACAATGTGTCAATGTTTAGGGTTTACACTACACAGCAGTAGGCCTTGTGTCACAATGTGTCAGTGTCTAGGATTTACACTACACAGCAGTAGGCCTTGTGTCACAATGTGTCAGTGTCTAGGGTTTACACTACACAGCAGTAGGCCTTGTGTTACAATGTGTCAATGTCTAGGATTTACACTACACAGCAGTAGGCCTTGTGTCACAATGTGTCAGTGTATAATTTACACTACACAGCAGTAAGCCTTGTATTGCAAGTTCACTCTGTGTGACTTACACTCCACAGCAGTAAGCCTGGTGTTACATTTCATACTATCTGGTGTTGATAGTTTGATTTAGCTGTAAGTTCCCTTTAGGTATAGTTGAGACATTTAGTAGGACTTTGTTTCAATCAAGATTTATGACTTTATATCGGTTGGTCAGTGTCTAATGGCTCTCTACATTTGTAATAATAATATCAAGTAATTGAAGGTTAACAAATAAATGGACTGCTTAACTAATGACCATCAGCATGCTTCTGTGTGCCCGTAACAAGATCAATGCTGTTTCACCACCAACTGACTATTAGTGACGGGTACAGCTGCGAACGTTGACAACTCCAGCAGCATCAACAGCAACAGTTGTCAAATATGTTGTCACAGACTGTCTATCCACAAATTCTTGTGCTGAAAATTCCTCTTCCTGTGAAGCACGAATTCAACACGTCATTATAATATATCGTTAGTCCCGTGTCTTATTACCTAAGGTCCTTCTGATCATTTGCTGCAGGTGTATCGAGTGTTTTTTATTGTAACACTAGAATAAGCTATGGCATTCTGTAGGTTATGAAAACACTTTATGCCACTGTCAAATTGTTGCAGTCAAATAGCATTATTCTACTGTCTCGTGTTGTTTCACGCCTGTGTCCTGCCCGTGGATTGGTGGGATTGCCATGTGTGGCGGATATATTCAGCGAGTCGGCGATGTACAGCCTACCTGTGGATAATGGCTATTGATTCGTGGCTGCGCCTGCGTGGCGCTTATCGGCATAATTGAATGCAGCCATTACTTGCTAAATTACGTGACAGTGCACAATTTCCTGGATGGCCGTCGCGCCATATTTACACGCGTGCGCTCGTGGCATTAAGCCAAATTTATTGTTCGTCGTTCGGTGGCTGTGGCGTGACTCCTGCCACACAAAAGCTTAGCGGGCTTCAGTGACATCGGCAGGGTCTGTCTACTGGCTGTCTGGAGGCGTGGGATAACAGGGCTGCGTTACCGCAACAAAACAGGTCTGTCTGTCCTAAGTTTGGCTCATGTTTACTCGTTGGATGTAATGTTTTTTGGTAGTTGTTTACCTGCTGCTTCATAGTCTGTATATCTATAGTTTGTGTGTGACTTAATTTGTTTCTTTTCGTGTTGTCCTAATATACTGTGAATTGTCTGAATGATTTAGCACACATTAGCAGGATTTAATTAACAAGATTGTCATCCAAGTGGACAAGGGAGCCAGCCTGTTGCTTACTGAGAGTCCCACAATTTGTGTTACTCTCCCTTCTGTGATATTTTAAAGTTTGCTTAAACATATTTATTCTGCTCTCATTTATGCAATCAGTAGGTAATCAGTTTCATTCAGTTATAGCGCTATTGTGAGAAGAATACTTTCTGATGTGTGATGCACACCAAACAGAAGAGTATCATCATGGTAGAGATTGGAGTATCTGTGGTATTGTTTTATAGAAGGAAATATGTTCGCTTTGATACATCAGTTAGTGAAACTTTAGGTGATAAAAATCATGGGATTTTCAAGGTTATAACATAAATATTTGTGCTTTATGTGTACAGGGATGAAAAATAGGGTTCAAGGAATGTGACCGATTTTCCTACTATTTTGGCTTAAGTGCACCAGAGAAATTGCGCTAAATTCCTAGTGTAATGTATCCCCGATATTGACAAGATAGTGTTACCCGAAATGGTTCAGGGTTTGGTCCCTGCAGATATTGTGATGATTAAGCGCTGATCCCTGACCATTAGGTATTAGTAATAGCTGACCACAGGCATATTTATAAGTGTAATCAATGTGTCCACGGCAGGAAATGACCACTGTCAATAGTCAATGTTTCTGTTGTCATGCGTTACAAAATGGCTGCATGACTCACTTAGATCAAATCTTGTTGTCACAAACCACAGTTAGTACATGTGCTCTTAGTCCTTGTTCCCTTTTGTACAAAGGTGAAGGTCAGGTATAATATTGCTGCATCACTCGTTCTCTTATTTCTCTCCATTATTTCCTGTTAGCAGCCTCTCCATCTTTTGTCTTGCTCCAATCTTCTCGTATCCCTCTTTACACAGTTCTTCTTCCTCAGCTATGGTCTTCCTCTTTTCCTGCATCCAGGATGTTTTTATCCCCTCTGCTCATGTTGCCTGTTTTCCTGCTTCCATTTCTACCCAGCTGGTGCCAATCTCTCCTTACAGTCTCTAGTGTCGATTGCATGTGATGTGTAAAGTTACCAAGAACTTTTGTATTGGATAAGTTAGTGAAGTTGTTTTCTGTACTTCCATCTTATATCTTTCTATTGACGGCAACGAATATATGTTGCTCACTGGTGTATCGGCGCAGAGGCTATTTATTTGTTATATAACTTAAAACCCCTTTAATGGAGTAGTTTATACTGATGTATATACTTATGTTGTATTTGTGTAACTGGAAAAGTGCAGGCTATGTCATAAAACAGAGGTTGAGTGAGGTTTATTGACAGAGAAACCAAAAAATTACCTATTTTAATGAGGAAGGTGTTTTATGGAGGATTTGTTAGAATGTTTTGAGGAAGGGAATGAGAGGGCAACAGCCCTAATAAGGAGTGCTGAGTGTGGAGGTGCTCTACAGGTGATTCCCCTCCTTGTTACCCTTTATCAGTGGGTGCTAATGGGGCATTAATTCTCTATTGCCACCAGCTGTTCCCTGTTATCCCAGCTTGGGAGGTGGGACTGCACCCTGCTGAGATGGAGAGAGGAACAGGGCAAAGGAAGGCTGGTACCCTTACCCTAGTTTTCCAACCAGGATAGGACATCTTCCCTGCTAATCTTTTGTTAGCCTGGTTTGCAGTAATGATCTGTTGTTGGCAGTAATAACCTCTTGTTGATTCTAAGGATATATATATGGTTGATTCCAAGGATTTATTGTTGATTCCAATGATCTCTTGTTGGCAACAATCATCTCTTGTTGGCTTCAAGGATCTCTTGTTGGCTCTAACGATATATTGTTGGCTTCAGTGATCCCTCCTTGTTGGCTCAAAAATCCCTTGGTGGCTTCAATGATCTCTTTGGGGTCCAATGATCTCTTGGTGGCTGTCTCCTCCCCCAAGGAGCTCCCTGGATGTGTTATCTCGGCATCAGTAACACATTGAAGTAATCTCATTCAAGAGCTCTTTCCCTTGACTCATCTGCACAAGGCATTTCCTGATCAGTGTGTTACTTCCGACACTTAGACAGTTTATAGGCAGACATTTCCCCTGGTCACACATCAGTCTTCCCAGCTGGATTTATAGGCCTTTCCCATATTCCCTTCCCTCTCCCAGTGATTGTATAGGAAAGATTGTTGTTTTTACTTCTGGAATTGTTTATTTAACATTATGTGATGATCCTGTGGAGTTTGCGTATATATACAGTAAATTGACTCATTCAAATGCAGTTTAATATAAAATTAGGAAATTGTTTTCCCACCAGCATTTGCTCAATTACGTAATAAATTGATCCATGTTTTAAATAATAAAATGAGACAGAAATAGTGTAGATGGTCCCCTGGGAACTTTGTAGCCACTTTGAAGAATGACTATGTGTTCCATCCAATCTTCCCAACCCATTATCCCTGCTCATCTTGAATCCCTGGTCACCCTGAAGTCTTCCCACATCAAATAGACTTCTCTAGCCTACACAGCCTACTATCAGCATGGAGCAGTCAAGGCTGACTTTAGGTGGGTACACATTACAAGAGACACCTCCACTATGGCCTATTGCTTTGGATGTTTTCTAAAGGGTGTTTGTGTAAATACCACATTAAATTTGAATGAAAGTCACTTGAAGGAATGCCTATTTAACGTGAGAGTATTGGTTAAGACTACTTTAACATTAAAGTTTATTAATTTAAGGATGCCGGTGGAAGAAGAAACAGGCTCAGAGAATTTAGTTTCTTCTCTCTTGCTAACAATTATGTTGCTGTAGCAATTAATTTCAACCCATTTAGAATAAGGTTCATTGATGTTTATAATGAGTACCATGAGAGATGTTCGATGTCCTGTTGCCTTGAATGTAGGAACCACGACAATAATAATACTATAAAAGTATAATAATTATATTTTATTTCCTTGCAATCACAAGATTAAATAAAATACAAGAAACATGATAAAATGTTCATTTGTTCAACTAGTACATGTGCCAAGCATCAAACAGAAATATTGCCAATAGAGATGTATAGAATCTGATGTTTTAATTACAATTTGAACAGTTTCTGGCTGCAACATTGCAAACAGCTTTGGACTTATTAAAGGCAATTTGGTGGATAGTATATCTTCAATATATTCTAGTGCGAAAAACATTTTAAAATTAGGAACAGACCTCTTCAGTTTAATGTTTAGTTACTCAACATCAGGAGGTAATTATCAGACTAATTACTCAGCCATCCAGTGTCCAGTTGATTGACCAGTCTGTGTTTACTCAGGCTAGAGTGGACAGTGCCCAGTAAGTACCAGTCAGTGGTCAGACTACCCTGGATTCTCACCTGGCCTGTCTGGTGAGAGATTAGTCACCCCTGGGACATGTTAGTGGGCCACTGAGGGATTACTGGCAGGCTTAATTGCCCCTTCTTGGTGCCTCAGGCTTCCATTTAAGCAGATTTGGGAAATGGACAACATTAGAAGAACAGGTTTTGTGATAGTTTGTTTCCCTGATGTTAGGTGCCATGTCATTAGGCGAACATGTGGAGGTTAATGTGGGTGACAGGTGTTCACCTCCTTGCTCCCTTGTGGGGTGGGGTTCATATAGCTTCTTCTGATTTGCTTGTTAACACTCTCCATCTCTTTTGTAATGGTCTTCCATTGGCTGTTCGCACCTGCCCTCCCAAGGTCCTGTTTCTGTCTGTCATTCCATCCAGACATGACAGGCGTAGTGTTTAGTAAATTGGAATGTCAGTTGAAAGAAACCAGTTTTGAATCCTTGCTGTCAGTTCTAAACTTGGGCAGTTCACTCGGTTACAAAAAGTGGTGGTTATAATATGGGAATGAATAGTCTTTGCACAAGAATTGCTGCATAGCTGAATGTTTCTCAGAGAAGTTGAGATGGTGTTTGATTGAACAGGTTTGCCAGGAAGTAAAGCCATGAAGGCAGTAAAAACACTAAGAACTTATCATGTAGCTAAGTTTTTAGATACCCAGTGGTACAGAAACTGCAGCTGTTAAAGGGAGACAACTGCTTAGTGTCTGATTGTTCCTGGTTGTGTCTCTGTTATCCTAAGGACAAATCATGTTGCTGAAGCTGGCTCATTAAGATTAGCTGCAGAGTGACACAGTTTATCTGCAGCCACAGTCTCATTATCTTCCTCCCTTACTGCAGGGTGGGGTGGGGGTCAGGTGTGAAATGTGCTGAAATGTTGTCAGAGGACACAGTTTGCAATTATTGACATTTCAAGTAGTAGCACATGTTGTCTCTGTTTCCTAGCAGTCTTGGAGAGATTTATGTATTCCCGATTAACGCATCAGGCTGCAGTATTGGAGAAAAACAGGAATTTGGGTGATATACAGGGCTGTATGTCCCTTTTTGATTTCAAAATTTTTGCTTCAAAATTTTATGTAAAAACAGAACTTTTGATCAGTTATGAGGGTTAGCTAATTTGTATTGCAATTATGCAACCTGTTGGTTCATCAAAATTATGTTTTGTGGTGAAAAATACGTAGTCATTTAATCAGCTGGAAAGGAGCTCTTTGAGGTCACATTTACCTCTCAAATAATTTATGAGCTCTAGTTTTGAGAGGTGAAGAACTTGGCAGCTAGCCAAATGATCTGAGATCAGAGGACTGACTGCTTTAATTGAGGTAAATTTATACAGATGCTTGTAATGTGATCCACCCAGTCCAGTTTGTAATTTGCTTTCTTGCCAGCCTGCACTTGTTCCTGTGGTTTGATGCCAATGTTCCTACTCCTGCCAGTTTCTGACTCATTAAGCTGGAATAGCCCATGCAGCCAGCCCTGCCTTGTGTGGGCTGGAATTATAGCAGGGGGGCTTTGTGTCCGCCAACACTTCACAGTTATTGTGATGGTTGATGGGGCCATTAGTGGGTAGGGCTATTCACTCAGGTGCACAGGGTCATATTAGGGTTACACCCCTAGCTGGTTTTGTTACACCCCATTTTCTTTGATGGTGGTTGTTTTTTCTGTTGGTTGTATTTCATGTTGTTGGAAAGTAGAAAGTCTATGGCAATGGGGTGACAAGTAAAGAAGAAGGTTTGACAATGGGGTGACAAGTAAAGAAGAAGGTTTGACAATGGGGTGACAAGTAAAGAATGTTTGGCAATGGGGTGAAAGTAAAGAAGGTTGTTGCAAGATGGTTGTTGGAAACTTGAGCCGACACTGTCTTTTGTTATTTTATAATGTTTTATTATCAAGTTCTTAGTACTGGAACACACGCGTTGCCCGCCAAATTGTACTTAATAAGCCCAATTTGCACCAATGAAATGTTCAGATTGTAAACAAAACATTCATAATATTGTAAACACGCTGTAATGGCAGAGTTGTGGAGGCAGATGAATAACTGCAGGTTCCTGGAATTGCCCTTTGAAGAAGGCTGATTCCCACAGTAAAGACCACCAATGGGATGGTTATGATTTTGTCAATGTCTTGTAAATATTATTACCCCTGGCTTGAGGGGATGATTCCGGATAGTTTAATTTAACATAATCTTCAACAACAGTGATCAGTCTGCAGCCAGAACATTGACTTGCTCTTTCCATAAGGGTCAGTTGTTCATTACAAATTAAGGTCAACCAATCTAATATCCAGGTTTTCAAAGATCAGTCTTGTGTTTTTCTTTATTTCCATCTGTTTTTGTAGCCAAGAATGGTTGTCCACAAGATGACCAATGAGAGTGGTTCTTCTGTGCAGCGAGAGTGACCAATTGTCTGTTTCACTGCAAAGTTTTTGGGTTTGTTAGTTAGTATATTACTGAATAAACACAATCTTAATGTCATTGTAAATCTGAGCAGAACATTACTAGAATCCGCTGTTGGTGTCATACCTTAGGAATTGTGGTCACTGTAGATCTACTGAAGGTCATGACACGATTCCCAGGGGTGAGACTGTAGCATTTGAACTTTATAGGAGGGTGGGGGCAAGGATTTTCTATGATGCTAGGGTCAACTTTAGGTGACATTGTCTGTGTCTGTCCAGTTATGGTCTGGTGGTCAGTCACGGTCCAGTGGTCAGTTGGTCAGGTGACATATCTGATAGGTGCTTTGGTTGACTGGTGGGATGATAAACCCAGATTGTGATCAGTGAACCATGACAGGAACCACAGGATTGATCATTTCCAATGTAGGTGAGGTGTTAAGTATATACTTATTGACTTATTCTCTTTATGCATGGGAGTGACATGTTGGGCCATATATTGCCAGAACCCTGTCTTTGATTCACTGCTGTGTCCCGTGTCAACCTAGCAGTCTTTCAATCATGTATTTTAGAGGATGGTCAATGTTAGCGTTGTGTTAGTTTGTTACGTGTTGCATCATATCGATATATTTTGACATTTGAAGCATCTTGCTAACTGGTAATGTTTCAGTTTTACATTAATTTAATTATGTAATCAAACATGTTAAATGTCTCCCTTGGTGTCTGCTCTATGTCTGTGACGTGGCATTGTGTTTATCAGTCAGCTGCATTGTTTGACACAAGTGTTCACTTTTTTAAATGACAGTTGCAGCCGTTCAAACATTAACAAGAAGGGACTGTTTGGGAATCCAATAAAAATGCAATTTGTTTGTTTAGGCAACTGCTTTGCAACTTGTGTGTTTATTTTGTGTTTTTTCTAAGGGTAGTGTTATCACACAAAGATTGATAGGAAGATTGATAGGGGGCGTAAGTGTAACAATATGTTGTAAATGGGTGAGGTCGGAAAGTGCAGGTATTGTATTAAATTAAGGTCACGTGTCAGTTATATAAGGTCACTGTTAGTTACTGGCATTGTTAATAACTTGGCACTGGCAGACTGTAATAAGTCTGGGCTGGTATTTGTTCCAGAAAGGTTTGTAGAGGACGGTCGTTCAGGGTAATTTAGTTTGGTTTGTGATATGATTTCATGCCAAATTTGGTACAGTGTAATAATGCTGAATCTATAAATGAGACCTGCCACTGATGCCAAATGGTGATAGGTCTTATTAAAAGTTTACAGGTTGAACTTGAAGAATAGTGCAATGGTGCATTAGTACTATAGTACATGTTACAATGGTGCATTAGTACTATAGTGCATGTTACAATGGTGCATTAGTACTATAGTGCATGTTACAATGGTGCATTAGTACTATAGTACATGTTACAATGGTCCATTAGTACTATATTATGTGTTACAATGGTGCATTGGTACTATAATACATGTTACAATGGTGCATTGGTACTGTAGTACACGTTAAAATGGTGCATTGGTACTGTAGTACACGTTACAATGGTGCATTGGTACTGTAGTACATGTTACAATGGTGCATTGGTACTGTAGTATGTGATACAATGGTGCATCAATACTGTAGTACATGTTACAATGGTGCATTAGTACTATAGTACATGTTACAATGGTGCATTAGTACTGTAGTACATGTTACAATGGTGCATTAGTACTATAGTACATGTTACAATGGTGCATTGGTACTATAGCACATGTTAGTAAATTAATAAGCAATAGGTGATAGCAATGGTTGATCAGATCAAGAAATATAATATCAGGTGCCCAAATAATAATAATAATAATATACATTACTAATGTCTTGTGTATAAATAACCTGGTAAAAATAAGTTAAAATCATGAAATACATGTGAAAAAGACAACAGAAATCAATAAAAGATCCATAATAATTGCCACCTAATTGATTTTTCCTTCCCCAGAGAATACTAATAACTGTGATGTGAAAATTAAAACTTGCTACTAAACTACGCCTCATTAGTATGTCTTCTACCGGATTGTGTTACCTGGATGCCCAGCAAAGTGATTCAGTGGCCAGATATCGGGTGCGATATCTAATCTGGATGCATAGGATAGCACTGGACATGTATGTCAATTGTGCAAGGCTGTGACAATTATGTTTGGAGGCATGTTGTGGATTGTCGCGTTGTGACAGGGTCATCTGTCAGTGTGATGGTATTAATATTTGATCGTGCTGGATGCCTGCTGCCTCGCCTCCGATTAATTGTCTCTGGCAGGCCACTTAGCCATTCCTTCGACTGCGCTTCGGTGGCACCAAAAGTGCACTGATTGTCGTGCAAACGCATTGCCATTTAGACAAGCGAGCTTGCACGTGCGTCTATGTCGCGTAGCAGTGGTGTCGGTGCGAGGTGACATGTAAGTGACGCAGGTGTATTTACTGTTTAGCAAGGGATTGCTTGGTGGTGTAAGGTGGACAGGGGGAATGTTTGAGGTGGCAGAGACACTGCTGACGACTTGGTTGATGGAGATTGTTCTGTTGAATGATGTTGTGTGTTGTGACATGAAGGTTTATTGTGTCAGTTGTGTAGTGTTGGTTAGTTACCATTCTCTTGGGCTTGGAGTGATCTATCGTCAACAGTCCTTTGGTCAGCCAATGATTTGTTTATGATGGTAAACATTTATGATGTCATTCTTAGTGGATTCTGGATTGTTGAGCATCTGTGCTCGAAGTCGTGAGGAATTAGGAGCAGCAGAAGTTTATTACTACTACTACTACATTGTGTTTCATGCTTGTTAGGGTAATTTTATTATAAATCACTCAAAATGTATTCATCTCATTTTGTATGCTGAAAATATTGACTTTTTTGTTGATGGGTCATTGGCAGGGGTTTGGGGGCATTGTCAGTGGTCACGGTCAAGGATTAGGGGTCATTATCAGGGGGCATTTCATCCTTTTGTGTCTACAAATCAGGAGTGATGACCCATATTTTTGGCAGCTGTGCATGTTCTTTGGCTTCATTAGAGTGCAATGGTGCAACTCCACCTGACAGACATTGCCAATATCTGCTTGGATCACTTGCATGTCCTGTCTGTGTTTGGCACTGGGTCGTAGTTTCACTCTCCAGTGTTCAGTAGACTGGCCAAGGCAGCTGTGTCTGGCATGTCCAGCTGCTCTAAGGGATCCTCTTGCCATGACATAGCAGCATCTTGGAGCAACAGATCATTGCGATTAGGCGTCTCCTGCCAGGTTAAACAGCACTTGTTTGAAGACGAGACAGGCAACTTTTTAGTTGAGCTGGCAACTTTGGTTATTCTATCTGATCAGTTGCCAAAGCTAATTGACAGCCCACTCGATTCGTCTGTCACATGTTTTTGAGAGAGCAAAGAAAGTCGACAGCATCAACACAGAAACAGGAACATAATCGTACCAAAAAATCGAATTGAAGAGGTATTTTCAAACAACTCTCAAAAAGTCTGAATGACCTCCATATTTTCTGCAAATATCAAAATTCATACTGTAACAAGTATGTATTTGGACAGCACATGTTTTGGACAACCTAAAAATGGACAAAATTAATTATTTGTGTTTACCCTATGTTTTGGACAATAATTTCTCTTTGTTCGAATATAATCGAACACAAATGATTATTTTTTATAAAATATAATTTCTCACAAAACGTTACAAAGCCCTATTAATAGCACTTGTAGTCAATTGAGAAGTCAACATCACGACTCGTTTCTGTTCATAAATATTTGGAAAATGTGTTTGTGAATTGTTTTTCTGTACCTAATACCTGTGTTTTCAGATAGCTGAAAATGTAGTATTTTTAGGTGTCGTAACACATATAGTCGTTAAGGTACTTCCAAAACTGACAAAACAGAGGCTGTTTACCTTCTATTTATGTCGACTACCTGGTAGTCACTGTACAACTTGGAACGTGTTGCTGATGACCAACATTTCAGTTGAGGTGTAGAGCTCTGGTGTTCATGAGATTCAGTACACATCTTATAAGTCAATGTTGAATAAAAAAACAAGGTTCTATTAATAACCCGGCATGCATGGGCGTGGGTAATATACACCTTCCTCTGAGTTTGTTTTTGCCTGTCCACATTGTGCCTATTTCAACACACCTCAAAGTCGTACGTCAGTCTTTATTTAGGTACAAGTGTGTGGCATTACAGGTGCATATACATCAACTTTAGTGTCCTACAGTGCACTGTTGTTCCGCTTAATCACCTAGTAATTGGATCTACTCAAATGTACTGAGTGAATCATTTTGATTGTCAGCTGTGCATAGGCTGGTTGTTAAAATGTTGTGTGTGTGTGTGTGTGTTTGTGGCTAAAATTAGAGCACATTTTCAATGTAGTTGTTTTGAGCGAGCAATGGGTGCGCCAGTCATTTAGAGCCAGGTTCTTCTTTTTATTACCATTCAATACTTCATAGCTAGCTATACTGAGAGATAAGATTCAAATAATGAAACACCTGAATATGAAGGTAATGAGGAGCAGACTGAAATGGGTAGAAGACATGGAGAATGCATAACGAGAGATTGACAGAGTTTGGAAAATAGAAGAGGGTGCTGCAAAAATACAGAGAAGACTGAATTTAAGATGGAGAGACGTGTGGACAAGCGGCTGAGAATGAGAGACAACTGCATAAGATCGGAATACATGGAGATGTATCATAGGGGGAGGGGCAAAATTAATTGTGTGATGTGACCCTCCATATGTGTGTATGTTATTGGCGTGCCATATAGGTGTTTGTTAATACCACTCTATTAGATGAAGAACTGCTATATGCCAAGGACCTGCCAGCCTAGCCCTGTGGTATTGATGTACAGTGGCCATGGTGACAGGTATTGAATGTAGTTCCATGGCCAGCGTAGGGGGTCCTAGGGGGTTGGTGGTCTTAAGGATGTCAGGTAGAACAAATGGTGTTTTCTGTTGTGATGTGCTGATTGCGTTGTGGCGTGTTGGCGCGGACTGTGGACGCATATGAGTGTGCCGACTCAGCCCATCATTTTTGGGGTGACGGATCTCTGCATTAGTCTATGGTGTGTGTGTGTGTGTCTGTTTTGCTGGATATCTGTGTGGCAGTCCGTCTGTCTGGCTGGCTGAATGTCTGTATGCCTGTCTGGTTATTTGTCTGTCTCTGGCTGTATGTATGTATATTTGTTTACGTCTCTCTGTCTAGCTATCTGTCTGTCCATCTGTCTGTCCGTTGTCCGTACATCCATCTGTCTGTCCGTCTGTCTGTCTGTCTGTCTGTCCGTCTGTCCGTCCATCCGTCTGTCTGTCCATCCGTCTATCTGTCCATCCGTCTGCCTGTCCATCCGTATGTCTGTCCATCCGTATGTCTGTCCGTCCGTCCATCCTTCGTCCGTACATCTGTCAGTCTGTCTGTCAACCCGTCCTTTTGTGTGGCTGTCAGTCTCTCTGTATATCCTCTGTCTATCAGTCTGTCTGAATGACAGCACCAGCCCGACCTACACCTGAGTCATCTTCAGATTGAAATGGGAGACATGTTGAAAGAGAGTTGTAGTATTATTGATGGTGAACCTTATTGATTTCCTGGAAGTGTACAGAGTGGGTCTGTTGTTGTGCCAGGAAGTAGAATTGGAATATGTGGGAACTAACATCGACTTTATGTTCTTGGCACTCATAAAGTCTTAGTTATTACTTATTAAATATTTGGCTTGTAGGGACTGCCAAATACATCTTGGCCATTCTTTCCATGCCATCATGTCCAAGTATGAATACAACATTTATAAGGGTCATAACTTGGTTTGTTCAGGTTCATTTTAAATAGAAATTTATGTTTTATGTGAAGTGAAACCTGTTTATACAGGGCAGTTCTTACCAACTGCATACCCCATGGTGCCTGTGATAGACAGACATTGTGTCTGTTGCATGTGTACAAACATGCATAGGCATAAACATGTGTATTTTAATATATGCTAACTTTGGAGAGTTTCCATGTTCATTCACTTGTACCATTGGCCTCTGATCTACCAATTGACGATGTATTTCTACCAATTGGCAATGTATTTCAGAAGACACAACAATAGTTATTTAGAGTTACTTGTTTTTGATATGCTGTGCTTTTCAAGAGGGCCATTCTCCTATATGACAGAATTGAGTGGTCATCTCAGGATGGCCCCACCTTAATGGTGATACTTGCAGCCCTTGGTTTGTGTCTCCATGGGTGGATGTCAACTGTATTTATGATGTATGTAGTAACTGCTGACTAGATCTGTACATGTGCCGTAAGGTAATGGCTGTACTTTTTGGACACCTAAAATAATAAAATTCTCGGCTCTCTGAATACAGACAGTAAAAAAGAATTATTTTTGTGTCCAAAAACATAGCTATTATGGACTGTATGTATTTGGGAAAAAATGTTTTTCTAAACAATCATTGTGGTATACAGTGCTATACAGAAACAATGTGATATGTGGGATATACACATTGATGTATGTGTTTATGTATGTATGTGTGTACATCTGTTACATAAAGTTAAACCAAATGGGCCACCATGCGCCCTGGCATGAGGTGTCCATACTTCGTAAGACATTTTGCCAGTCAGAATACAGATATACATGTGTATATGTTGAGAGATTGCTGAAGTAGTATAGCTGTGTTTTATTTATAACTCAAGGTGTCTGTCAGCTGTTGACCTGTCCACTTCTCTCTCTTACAGACGTCTGATGCTGGTCTGGAGGAAATCTTCACAACACTCAGCAAAGGAAACAACAATCGACACAGCTGTAAGTGTTATTTTATGTCGCTTACTAAGTACGCTACACATAACTAAGGGGGTCATCGCATCAGTTCGCAAAGATAAAAAATCATGGGGTAATAAATCACTACACTGGTGCCACCTATGGAGTGAAACATATATTAATTGACAATGACACTAATATGGCCAAGTCCCAGTCCCCGTATTGATAGGGTGAGTTTGAACAAATTTGTATTGTTTACGGACATAGCGAATTTATAAGACCATCCCTAATGAGCCACCTTGGAATGTAACAAAAATATTTAACCTCTGACACCCAAAATAAATTTGTTAATACCTTGATTTGTGAAAGTCCTTTGGACCGTTTCACTAAGTCTTGTGAGGTCGTCAGTCAGATTTTACTCTTTACAAACTATTTCGCTCCTTAACAGTGAGCTTGTGTACTGAAATTGTCAATCAACATCAGGATGTCGCTGGTGTGTCACAGAAATAGTCTCCCTAATGATACAGCAGTTTTCCTTATAAGCTCATTAGCTTAGTGAAAGAGTCCCTTTGTCCTGCATCATACCACACAAGCAGACACATGCTGACATGATTGTAGTAGAATGTCATGATACCACACAGGCAGATACACACTGACACGATTGTAGTAGAATGTCATCATTCCACACAAGCAGACACATGCTGACATGATTGTAGTAGAATGTCATGATACCACACAGGCAGATACACACTGACACGATTGTAGTAGAATGTCATCATTCCACACAGGCAGACACGCTGACATGATTGTAGTAGAATGTCATCATGCCACACAGACAGACACACTGACACGATTGTAGTAGAATGTCATCATTCCACACAAGCAGACACGCTGACATGATTGTAGTAGAATGTCATCATTCCACACAGGCAGACACGCTGACATGATTGTAGTAGAATGTCATCATTCCACACAGGCAGACACGCACTGACACGATTGTAGTAGAATGTCATCATTCCACACAGGCAGACACGCACTGACACGATTGTAGTAGAATGTCATCATTCCACACAGGCAGACACACACTGACATGATTGTAGTAGAATGTCATCATTCCACACAGGCAGACACACACTGACATGATTGTAGTAGAATGCCATCATTCCACACAGGCAGACATACACTGTCATGATTGTAGTAGAATGTCATCATTCCACACAGGCAGACGCACACTGTCATGATTGTAGTAGAATGTCATCATTCCACACAGGCAGACGCCCACTGACATGATTGTAGTAGAATGCCATCATTCCACACAGGCAGACACACACTGACATGATTGTAGTAGAATGTCATCATTCCACACAGGCAGATGCACACTGTCATGATTGTAGTAGAATGTCATCATTCCACACAGGCAGACACCCACTGACATGATTGTAGTAGAATGTCATCATTCCACACAGACAGACACACACTGACACGATTGTAGTAGAATGTCATCATTCCACACAGACAGACACACACTGACACGATTGTAGTAGAATGTCATCATTCCACACAGACAGACACGCTGACACGATTGTAGTAGAATGTCATCATATCACACAGGCAGACACGCTGACATGATTGTAGTAGAATGTCATCATTCCACACAGGCAGACACACACTGACATGATTGTAGTAGAATGTCATCATCCCACACAGGCAGACACGCACTGACACGATTGTAGTAGAATGTCATCATACCACACAGGCAGAAACGCTGACATGATTATAGTAGAATGTCATCATTCCACACAGGCAGACACACACTGACATGATTGTAGTAGAATGTCATCATTCCACACAGGCAGATGCACACTGTCATGATTGTAGTAGAATGTCATCATTCCACACAGGCAGACACAAGCTGACATAATTGTAATAGAATGTAATCTACCACACAGGCAGACACGCACTGACATGATTGTAGTAGAATGTCATCATTCCACACAGGCAGACACACATTGACATGATTGTAGTAGAATGTCATCATACCACACAGGCAGACGCACACTGTCAAGATTGTAGTGGAATGTCATCATTCCACACAGGCAGACACCCACTGACATGATTGTAGTAGAATGTAATCTACCAAACAGGCAGACACGCACTGACATGATTGTAGTAGAATGTCATCATTCCACACAGGCAGACACGCACTGACATGATTGTAGTAAAAAGTAACTATGCCACACAGACAGACACGCACTGTCATGATTGTAGTAGAATGTCATCATGCCACACAGACAGACACGCACTGACATGATTGTAGTAGAATGTCATCATGCCACACAGACAGACACACACTGACATGATTGTAGTAGAATGTCATCATTCCACACAGGCAGATGCACACTGTCATGATTGTAGTAGAATGTCATCATTCCAAACAGACAGACACGCACTGACATGATTGTAGTAGAATGCCATCATTCCACACAGGCAGACACACACTGACATGATTGTAGTAGAATGTCATCATTACACACAGGCAGACACGCACTTACATGGTTGTAGTAGAATGTCATCATTCCACACAGGCAGACACGCACTGACACGATTGTAGTAGAATGTCATCATTCCACACAGGCAGACACACACTGACATGATTGTAGTAGAATGCCATCATTCCACACAGGCAGACATACACTGTCATGATTGTAGTAGAATGTCATCATTCCACACAGGCAGACGCACACTGTCATGATTGTAGTAGAATGTCATCATTCCACACAGGCAGACGCCCACTGACATGATTGTAGTAGAATGCCATCATTCCACACAGGCAGACACACACTGACATGATTGTAGTAGAATGTCATCATTCCACACAGGCAGATGCACACTGTCATGATTGTAGTAGAATGTCATCATTCCACACAGGCAGACACCCACTGACATGATTGTAGTAGAATGTCATCATTCCACACAGACAGACACACACTGACACGATTGTAGTAGAATGTCATCATTCCACACAGACAGACACACACTGACACGATTGTAGTAGAATGTCATCATTCCACACAGACAGACACGCTGACACGATTGTAGTAGAATGTCATCATATCACACAGGCAGACACTCTGACATGATTGTAGTAGAATGTCATCATTCCACACAGGCAGACACACACTGACATGATTGTAGTAGAATGTCATCATCCCACACAGGCAGACACGCACTGACACGATTGTAGTAGAATGTCATCATACCACACAGGCAGAAACGCTGACATGATTATAGTAGAATGTCATCATTCCACACAGGCAGACACACACTGACATGATTGTAGTAGAATGTCATCATTCCACACAGGCAGATGCACACTGTCATGATTGTAGTAGAATGTCATCATTCCACACAGGCAGACACAAGCTGACATAATTGTAATAGAATGTAATCTACCACACAGGCAGACACGCACTGACATGATTGTAGTAGAATGTCATCATTCCACACAGGCAGACACACATTGACATGATTGTAGTAGAATGTCATCATACCACACAGGCAGACGCACACTGTCAAGATTGTAGTGGAATGTCATCATTCCACACAGGCAGACACCCACTGACATGATTGTAGTAGAATGTAATCTACCAAACAGGCAGACACGCACTGACATGATTGTAGTAGAATGTCATCATTCCACACAGGCAGACACGCACTGACATGATTGTAGTAAAAAGTAACTATGCCACACAGACAGACACGCACTGTCATGATTGTAGTAGAATGTCATCATGCCACACAGACAGACACGCACTGACATGATTGTAGTAGAATGTCATCATGCCACACAGACAGACACACACTGACATGATTGTAGTAGAATGTCATCATTCCACACAGGCAGATGCACACTGTCATGATTGTAGTAGAATGTCATCATTCCAAACAGACAGACACGCACTGACATGATTGTAGTAGAATGCCATCATTCCACACAGGCAGACACACACTGACATGATTGTAGTAGAATGTCATCATTACACACAGGCAGACACGCACTTACATGGTTGTAGTAGAATGTCATCATTCCACACAGGCAGACACGCACTGACACGATTGTAGTAGAATGTCATCATTCCACACAGGCAGACACGCACTGACACGATTGTAGTAGAATGTCATCATTCCACACAGGCAGACACACACTGACATGATTGTAGTAGAATGTCATCATTCCACACAGGCAGACACACACTGACATGATTGTAGTAGAATGCCATCATTCCACACAGGCAGACATACACTGTCATGATTGTAGTAGAATGTCATCATTCCACACAGGCAGACGCACACTGTCATGATTGTAGTAGAATGTCATCATTCCACACAGGCAGACGCCCACTGACATGATTGTAGTAGAATGCCATCATTCCACACAGGCAGACACACACTGACATGATTGTAGTAGAATGTCATCATTCCACACAGGCAGATGCACACTGTCATGATTGTAGTAGAATGTCATCATTCCACACAGGCAGACACCCACTGACATGATTGTAGTAGAATGTCATCATTCCACACAGACAGACACACACTGACACGATTGTAGTAGAATGTCATCATTCCACACAGACAGACACACACTGACACGATTGTAGTAGAATGTCATCATTCCACACAGACAGACACGCTGACACGATTGTAGTAGAATGTCATCATATCACACAGGCAGACACGCTGACATGATTGTAGTAGAATGTCATCATTCCACACAGGCAGACACACACTGACATGATTGTAGTAGAATGTCATCATCCCACACAGGCAGACACGCACTGACACGATTGTAGTAGAATGTCATCATACCACACAGGCAGAAACGCTGACATGATTATAGTAGAATGTCATCATTCCACACAGGCAGACACACACTGACATGATTGTAGTAGAATGTCATCATTCCACACAGGCAGATGCACACTGTCATGATTGTAGTAGAATGTCATCATTCCACACAGGCAGACACAAGCTGACATAATTGTAATAGAATGTAATCTACCACACAGGCAGACACGCACTGACATGATTGTAGTAGAATGTCATCATTCCACACAGGCAGACACACATTGACATGATTGTAGTAGAATGTCATCATACCACACAGGCAGACGCACACTGTCAAGATTGTAGTGGAATGTCATCATTCCACACAGGCAGACACCCACTGACATGATTGTAGTAGAATGTAATCTACCAAACAGGCAGACACGCACTGACATGATTGTAGTAGAATGTCATCATTCCACACAGGCAGACACGCACTGACATGATTGTAGTAAAAAGTAACTATGCCACACAGACAGACACGCACTGACATGATTGTAGTAGAATGTCATCATGCCACACAGACAGACACGCACTGACATGATTGTAGTAGAATGTCATCATGCCACACAGACAGACACACACTGACATGATTGTAGTAGAATGTCATCATTCCACACAGGCAGATGCACACTGTCATGATTGTAGTAGAATGTCATCATTCCAAACAGACAGACACGCACTGACATGATTGTAGTAGAATGCCATCATTCCACACAGGCAGACACACACTGACATGATTGTAGTAGAATGTCATCATTACACACAGGCAGACACGCACTTACATGGTTGTAGTAGAATGTCATCATGCCACACAGACAGACACGCACTGACATGATTGTAGTAGAATGTCATCATGCCACACAGACAGACACACACTGACATGATTGTAGTAGAATGTCATCATTCCACACAGGCAGATGCACACTGTCATGATTGTAGTAGAATGCCATCATTCCACACAGGCAGACACACACTGACATGATTGTAGTAGAATGTCATCATTACACACAGGCAGACACGCACTTACATGGTTGTAGTAGAATGTCATTATTCCACACAGGCATATGCACACTGTCATGATTGTAGTAGAATGTCATCATTCCACACAGACAGACACACACTGACATGATTGTAGTAGAGTGTCATCATTCCACACAGACAGACACGCACTGACATGATTGTAGTAGAATGTCATTATTCCACACAGGCAGATGCACACTGTCATGATTGTAGTAGAATGTCATCATTCCACACAGACAGACACGCACTGACATGATTGTAGTAGAATGTCATCATTCTACACAGGCAGACACACACTGACATGATTGTAGTAGAATGTCATCATTCCACACAGGCAGACACACACTGACATGATTGTAGTAGAATGTCATCATTCCACACAGGCAGACACACACTGACATGATTGTAGTAGAATGTCATCATTCCACACAGACAGACACACACTGACATGATTGTAGTAGAATGTCATTATTCCACACAGGCAGATGCACACTGTCATGATTGTAGTAGAATGTCATCATTCCACACAGACAGACACACACTGACATGATTGTAGTAGAGTGTCATCATTCCACACAGACAGACATGCACTGACATGATTGTAGTAGAATGTCATTATTCCACACAGGCAGATGCACACTGTCATGATTGTAGTAGAATGTCATCATTCCACACAGACAGACACGCACTGACATGATTGTAGTAGAATGTCATCATTCCACACAGGCAGACACACACTGACATGATTGTAGTAGAATGTCATCATTCCACACAGGCAGACACCCACTGACATGATTGTAGTAGAATGTCATCATTCCACACAGACAGACACACACTGACATGATTGTAGTAGAGTGTCATCATTCCACACAGACAGACATGCACTGACATGATTGTAGTAGAATGTCATTATTCCACACAGGCAGATGCACACTGTCATGATTGTAGTAGAATGTCATCATTCCACACAGACAGACACGCACTGACATGATTGTAGTAGAATGTCATCATTCCACACAGGCAGACACACACTGACATGATTGTAGTAGAATGTCATCATTCCACACAGGCAGACACCCACTGACATGATTGTAGTAGAATGCCATCATTCCACACAGGCAGACACACACTGACATGGTTGTAGTAGAATGTCATCATTACACACAGGCAGACACACACTGACATGATTGTAGTAGAATGTCATCATTACACACAGGCAGACACTCACTTACATGGTTGTAGTAGAATGTCATTATTCCACACAGGCAGATGCACACTGTCATGATTGTAGTAGAATGTCATCATTCCACACAGACAGACACACACTGACATGATTGTAGTAGAGTGTCATTATTCCACACAGGCAGATGCACGCTGTCATGATTGTAGTAGAATGTCATCATTCCACACAGACAGACACGCACTGACATGATTGTAGTAGAATGTCATCATTCTACACAGGCAGACACACACTGACATGATTGTAGTAGAATGTCATCATTCCACACAGGCAGACACACACTGACATGATTGTAGTAGAATGTCATCATTACACACAGACAGACACACACTGACATGATTGTAGTAGAATGCCATCATTCCACACAGACAGACATGCACTGACATGATTGTAGTAGAATGTCATTTACTTTTTCCTCATAATAGGAATTGTGGTTGGAAAATAAACGAAGTCTGGAAAAATACATCCAAAACAGCTGCCAACCCCCACCTCCCTCATAAACCTATTCTGTTTAGTACAAAACAGTTTTTATGTTTTTTTACGGTGCCTCGTAACTTAAGAACCAGACAAAAACAAGTTATTTCTGCCAAAGAAACACCCCGTTTTGTGCCTGCAGTTATTGTCCTGTTGTCATGTCATATGTTGAAAGCGTGTTTTCGTTTATGTATAATGTCACAGTGTGTTATAATAACAACAGCAGACCTGCTTTTCAGACACCATTATTCTTGTCTACATATATCTGTTAAAATGCTTTCTCTGTGTGTTTATTTCCCATCACTGTAATCTTCCACTCAAGTACTTGTAAAAATTGCAGTTAAATTTTGTTTAGGTTATTTTGACTTTCACACAGTTGAGATAAATATTTCCTAGATAGGGGTAAGGTTATGTTGGACAGATAATAGTTACATGAATAGGTTGACAGTTGGCTAAATTAGCAGTGAACAGTCTCAATTATTCTCCTGTCACCTTGAATTGACCACTTAATCCAGATATTCAGATGTGGACACAGTAGAAACCGCCGATTGTGCCCGGAATGTGTGATCTTGTTTATTTTCTGACGTGCATCTATTTCAGCTGTAGTATCAGAATTAAGAGCCCACTTGCGAACAAAGCACCGTACTTGTAAAGTTTAGGATCTGTGTAGATTTGTTCAACTCAGCATGAAGTGCTCTGCGTTTTGTGAGATAACAGGCTAGGTAAACAGCTGGAGATATTACCAATGAGCGATAAGTAGATTGTTAAACATTGGGAGTATACATAACTTCAGATGCGGCACTCCATCAAAGATAGGAAGGTAGAGAAATTTTGTACCCTGGAGAATTCCGCAAATTCCAACCATGGAATTTCACAGGTGCCTATGGGTCACTGATGCCACGTGTTGATATAATTATTATTTTCCGCTTCACTGAATAAGGAAACTACAACATTTTAGTTGTTGTAACTGAGCAGTTTAACTTATTGAGCAGACGGTATGAACAGATGGGTTTATTTATATCGAATTGCTAAAGAAGGTGGTTCAGGTTAGGTGCGCTGTATAGATTGATTGCTGGCATCTGGAAGCAAAGGCACCACCAGTGTTATTGATTGGGTAATTCTGGGGCCATAAGTGGCTAATGAGTTTCACCTATGTCCCTGACACTCGGCAGTCAGTTGCTACAGGTGTGACCCTCAAATAGCAGCTTGAGTTTGTGCTGAGTGTCTTGTTTATTATTACGCCTGCCAGTTGGCTGCTGATCAAGTTGTTTGTCTTAAATGCCTCCCATAACCACAGGTGTTGAGTGAGAGTTTATTTTCCAGATAACGGTTTGTTTGTTCAGCCAGCTTTAGGATCTAGGGGGTTCTGGTTATTTGTCCAAACCCTAAAAGGGAGGGCGTGTAAACCTGGTTTTCCTGGATATGTATGTTTTTTGTTTTGAAGAACGCTGGCGCCATCTGTTGTGATGGCATCATGTCAAATTAACCCTCATTGAAATAGCATACCTACTGGTTGGTTTGACTGTGCAGTCAGTGTATTGACAGTGTTACTTGAGTATGAGGTGTTTGTATCTCTACACTGGCACTCAAGAAACAATCTACAGTATCATGTGGAATCTTGAAAAAGATCTTTAAATCTTTCTTCCATTAAGTAATTGTTCACTTGTTCTCGTTTCATTGCATGCCTTTTATCAGCAGACTTATTTTTTGACATGACATAGGGGGTGGGTGGGGGCAGCCCCCTCTTGCTTAACCCTTGCCCTCCCAGTTTAATTTGTCCATGGGGCCAGACCACTATGTTTCACTTCCCTGACTGCATCCAAGCATATACATTTTTAGATAACCAATAATACAATTTCACCAGGACAAAACTGCACAACAGCTTTTCCAAGCAGTCAACCTGGCACAATGATATTATTGATGTGGAAGAAATAGTAATTAATCCCCCCCCCCACAGCGTGACATGCAAATTAATAGCAGCATTACCCAGCTGCCTTTCAGTGTGGTGTTAGGATTTTAGGCATGAGTGGGTTGCCTTTTTACTGTGTTTTATGGCACGTTATTGCTGTTCAACATCGCGTCAGTAACACTACGTGTGAATCTTTTGTATTGAGGTGGGCATGCGATGTCACGCGCATGCATTTGCATGTAATCGGGTCGGCGAACTTTTAAAGCCGTCAAATGCATGGCGGAAATGACAAAGGGCATTGACCGTAGAGCAGATGGGACGGGAGCAGGGAAATTAGAAGATGACAATCTGTTGTGATCACTTCAAGTGTATCCGTAGCAAGGGATGATGGTCAGGGATCCGTCATTGCCTTGTTTCTCCATTGTTGTAACATTACCTGACTGGCTATCTCAAGTATTGCTTATTTGGCGCAGCAATCACAAAGTGTAATGCCGGCTTTTGTGCAGAAGATAATTGTCTGCTGCATTTGGTAGATGCTAATTGGATGCAAGTGTGTCTGGATTGAACTAAGTGGACCAGATTCTCTCCAACAGATGTGGTGGTGGCTAATGCTGACAATTAGGATATTGGGGAGGTGATAAGTGATCATGTTATAGCACAATGAATTTTTAAATAATTAATTTAGGACGATCGAGCTTTGTAATAATTAATGTCGGTGAATGTGCAGGTTTTTTTGTGTGTAGGATGCTCGTTTTGATGTCCGTAATACAATTTTGTTTACTACCATTCCTTAGATAAATCATCCTATATTTAATTAGAATTTGACACATGGAGTTTGAATATTCCAATAAGTCTTAACAATGGCAATATAAATAGTTGAGGCAATATATTTTAGTTCTTATATAGTGGAGTATCCAGTCCTCAGGACTGCTCAAAGTGCTTCATCTGTTAATGGTGCTAAGGATCCTACCTCCATAGCTGCCATGTGGAAAACACATTTTGAATCTTTGCTAAACATTGTCACTACTGATGTGAATATGCAAATTGTGAAAGAGTGTAAAAAATACTCGGAATTTGTATAACGACAATGACATAGACATAACATCTTGCATGGTACAAAATGCTATCAATAAATTGGAGTCTGGTAAAGCATGGGGCAACGATGGGCCATCTGCAGAACACTTTATACATGCAGATAGGTGCATATCTGGATACGACTGACAATCTGTTTGGATTCAAGAAGGGACATTCCACTGATCATTGTATTTATGTGTTAAAAATTTTATATGCGTATTCAGTATTATAGAAGCTACAACAGTCCTGTGTAGACCTGCTTTTAGACACATCTAAAGCATTTTATAGAGTGGACACTCTTTAGACAATTACTTGATCGAGATGTGCCAGTCCTACTCGTGCGAATCTTGTTATACTGATACAGAACCCAAATGTTTTGTATTAAATATGGTTCCACAACCTCTCACTTTGTAATGTATCTAACGATGTTCGACAAGGTGGGATTTTGTCTCCCTACCTATTTACTGTGTACACCAATGATTTAAGCAGTGTGTTAAATAATGCAGGTACAGGATGTCACGTACACAACTGCTGCACTAATCATATGTTTTATGCAGACAATTGATGTGTTATTGCGCCTAGTCCCAGTGGTCTTCAGGCTTTGCTGAATATTTGCAAATAATAGTGAAATCGATGTATGGTCATCAAAAACTGAAATGCCCAGATATTTATATTAACAGTAGCAAACTTGTGTTTGTTGAAAATACGAAATATTTAGGAGTACTGATATGCAATGACCTGAAGGATGATGAAGCTATGTTAAGACATCTGCGTAGCTTTTATGCCAGGTCTAACAGCATTATTTGTAAATTTCACCACCGTTCTGTTGGTGTTAACTAAATCTGTTTCATGCACATTGTTGTACAATTTATTGTTCCCAACTCTAGATAAATTTTAACAGGGGCATTTATTTAAAACTTAAAGTTGCCTACAACAATATGCATAGATGGATCCTAGGATACCCTCAATGGATGGATGGGACAATGCAAGTAGCTTGTTTCTTAATAATACTATCGATACTTTTGACACCATATTGTGTAAGAATGTTTACGGTTTTAGAAAACGGATTCTCAACATTAACAATGATCTGATAAAGTATATGTACAATTGTTAATGGGCCAATGTCATCTAGCTGGGCCAAATCTCTGTATATTGTGAAACAGTGATTTGATATCATGTTTTACATATTTCATTATTTTTATAATCTTTTAAAACTTATTTATGAACTTTATTTAACTTATTCCTTATTTTATTTATGTTATCTATTTATGTGTCTAACTTATCTACTTTTTAAAAAGCTATGTATTTGTTAATTAAATGTGCCAATTGCCTGTGGGTTTTTTGCCTGAAATAAATGTATTCGTCGTATTCGATAAATGTCTAAAAAAGAATTTACAAATACTTTATCTGATCTGGGGGTATGAATTGAAAAGGTCAATAAGAGGGGTGAGGTGGTGGGTAACTTGTCTATTGTATCGAAATAACCCCTGTAAGATTAGATAAGGCATTGATGGCAAGCTGTTCTGATAAATATCTTATTATTTATATCCTACTAAATATATCCTGTTTTGCTGATATGAAAACAAGATACAAAATCATGTTTGATTTAATCTGTCACTTATATCAGGCACATTAGGCTCAGTGGCTAAGGCACCTTATAAGATGGTTTGAATCCTTGTATTACTGCTTCAAAACTTGGGCAACTTTGTTCACCCCACTGTGGCAGTTTCTGTTGGAAGAGACACTTTATGCAGTGGACCCTTCTATCTGGTGTCTATGCCAGGGGAAGTGAAAGATCCCACGCAGGGAAATGAATGAGATAAACCTGTTATGTACTCAAAATAGTCAGTGGTCTCAGTCTACAGAAATATGACTGTTCAAACACTGCAGTGGTCCTAACTGTTACCCATGGCTTGTTACTCCATGGCTGGTGTAATATAGTCTACACCCCACTTCCTACCCATGATCCTAACTCAACGTGAAATGAATGAGGCAGATTGCTGTCACATCTCCTAAGTACCCTTTACCCATTGCTGGGTGTTCCCAGGATTGTTACCTTTATGGCAGGTCAAGCGTGCAGCCAGGGATACTCCCTGTCACCCCTGCCAACAAAATTGTTGCCCCCCCCACCCAAACGACATGCATGGGCGGATCCGCTTTGATCACCCACCCCGCCCCCCACTTTGAAACCCCAGGGCACTTCTGTCTCCCCACACCTGTTTCATTTGTGAAGTGACAGATGAAGTAGTGCAGTGGTGCATGTTAGTGCATAGTATGCACCATGGCACTGTGGTGGAGATACATATAGGCAGTTGCACCATCAAAGTTGTTGGCCACAATCTTAATCAATAGTCGCATATAGTCATATGCCCAGTGGTATGGGGCAGTCTAACATAGAAGTCACACTACAGCAGTGACCCAACACACTTCACGTGCCAGACTCTATCGATGGATATAGGCTCCTTTGTGTGCGTGCTTTAGAGAAACTGATGCAATTTCCACCGAGATCACACCATCACCGCGATTGTCAACTTCACTCAGATATCGGAGATCACTCAAGTTGCACGATTTGCATAAATGCTGACGTTCACGTCAATTTCTAGTCTGGGTTTTGCCACCGAGAGAAAGAATCGCGTCATCGCCAATCCCAAAGGATATTGAATAAGCATTATTGTTGACGTTGATTGCAGGTATCGCGTCAGTTACACCATTGGTCTCGTTTGTGACTTCCACATCAATTTCCATTTGTTTTTTGCCATGAAACTGCTATGATTTCATTAGGCGACATCAATTTTATTATTCGGATTACGGACCCACCGATGTTGTTTTTAACAAAATGAAAATTATATTACAATTTTTAACTTTTATTTCTGATCGATATGCCGAACCAATGATTTTGTATCGATTCATCAAGCATATATGCATCATATTGAACATTGTTTGCTAAACATAATTTCATTGGGTGTCGCGCATCTTCGGTCTGCGATCCAACGGATCCGGGAAAGTCTAACTTGTCATTAAATTAATTCATCTAAACCATCGCTGAACCAGACACTGCAGTGTGGTTTTGTTTCAAGAAATTGAAGATTGGTTTTGCTTCCCAAAAGGAAGTAAACAAATGTTAGTTGTCCGACACGATCAACAGTGTCATTTCCCGTGTTTGTAGCGACGATGCTTATGTTCGGACTGTTGTCAAAATGACAGCGAGCATCCTTGACCTTGCGGATCCTACCTGAGCAATTCAACGTTTAACACATTTATTTTCTTGAACGATGACAACGTTAGTGCCACCGAAATGAAGCGAAAAGGCAACCCGAAGGCTGACATTTTAGACACGATGCAAAATAGCAATAAAGAAAATAAATTGCCAACTCACAACACAAGCGAAACCAGTAACGTGCACATGTTTAACGCACTACTCATTCTGTCTACATGCAACAGAACATCGGATTTTGGCCAATCAAGTTGACATGCTGGGAAAACGAGTTGTAGAAATTCCCTTCAATGCCTGCATAGTCTTTCTCGTGCAATGACTTATTTTTATTCCCCCCTCCTCCCTAACAAAAAGGTCTCAAAAATCTGTAATCCTAACAATCAAATTGGTGTGGCCTTATTGAAAACTGTGCTGTTTTGATCAATTGGTTTTCATTGCTCACTGTAAGCCGAGTATTGCATCGGATGTTGTCATTGAGCTGGGAATGAATGTGAAACATCCGGAAATATATTATTATGAAATAGTTAAACGAGAATTGTGAAATTCTGCTCCATGTTATTTGTACACTTTTTTCTTGTTGATACAATGCCTGCCCTCACCCCGAGTCCTTCTTTTACATTTATTGTATCGCATATTTAACATATCTCCAATAGAATCATTGTCCTGATATCAGCTGGCAGAAAATAATCGCTTTTGTTATGTATTTAATCGCACATTTGTCAGTATCAGCTTTTTCTATCTTATCACGTTTCCAGGCGGGAATGGATTAACATGTGTAATTCGACAGAAGCCATTATTTAGCAAGATTACATTTTTGACTGATGTAGGAGATAGATTTGATCTTAGGTGTGTTGCTCTGATGACATCATCTTTAGGGTGTGTAACAATATATTGATTGAACTTTGCATCGCGACAGTTGGTGTGAAGATAGTGCATAGTAACTTTAGCTATCAAAAGTTATTGTTGATAGCCTATTAAACTATAGATAGTAATGATAGTTGGCAAACAGATGAGCGGGGCTAGTTTGGCCGCGTAAAAACAATGTTCATAAACATGCTTTTTCACTTTCATTTTATAATTTTATTTATTTACCGACCTAACAATCGTTGAGTATAGGTGTGTTATTGTGGATTCTCCATTTTGACTCGACTGCCTCTAAGGCTGCGCGATGGTGTCATGTGACTTGATTTGGGACAGCATTCCCTATTGATATTCCATGACACTATTGCAATACTACTGCAATAGTTATGATGATATATCATAATAGTTTAGCCGAAGTGATACAGCTACTCAATTCTATCGCAGTAGTAGAACTATCCTAAACCTAATCATCATATATGGCACAGGATGGAACCTCACTGTGTGGGTCCATAGATCCGATGATCCTTGTAACCAAGGTACAAAGGCGAGAGACCAACTGTGCAGGGCAGAGTGACGATTTCAAGGTTGTTTCTCATTGTTCCTTACGTCTGAAGGCCACAGTATATACGCGTGTGTGTGTGTGTGTTGTGTGGGTGTGGGCGGGTGTGTGTGTGGGTGTGCGTGTGTTCTGTCATGTTTCTCCGTAAAATTTGCCTATTTACGTTTAAATTTGGTCGCTGTCTTTGCCAGACTACTTTGTCGCCATCTAGCAGTAGTCAGCCTAACAAACACTGCTGAGAGCTGCCGAAATTTTACGAAAAAAAGGTTGATTCGATTTTAAAATACGAGAAAAGATAACTTATGATAATAAACAAAAAATGATATAGGTTGGGTTTGTTTGATAAAAGACGATGATGTTTGTGTTTGCAGGTGAGAATGGGCTAGCTCACGTCAACAAAGTCAGCACCCCGAATAACTGCGTCATTTCCACGGCAACGACAACCGTGCCATCGACGTTACCGTCGACGACAACACCACAGTCATCGACGCAGGCACCACTCATCGTTCCGACGCGTGCACTACCGCGGCCATTATCGTCACAACTCCTGTCATCATCATCATCCTGCCATTTGTTCTCGCCGATCGTACGCGAACCGCCAAAGCCGATTCCAGGGCTGAGTGGAACGAGGCCCTGGAACAGGGACAGTGAGAAGGAAAATACAACGCCCGTTCCGTGTGTGAGGTCACCAGTGTCGAGTCTACACAGGTAGGTTGACGCATCACTGTTAGCGTCAATGTCGGGGGTTCTTATGGTTACTTGGTCTGTTCCGTTACCCGGATTCAAGCCTGGAGTATTAATAATATGAATGGGAGGTTTGCTGAATCAGGTGTACTTTGTCCCACTTGTGGTTTGTGGGAACCAGCCAACTTCAAAGACAATTGCTACAAGTTATGGTTAGCCCTACTTGCCTGTGCACTACTGCCAAAAGCAGGTGTTTACTAGTTGAATGTATTATGTCGTTGTCAATACTATAAGTTACACACACCTTGTTTACCTAACACTTCCTCTTTAGGCCTCTTGCGCTATAAGGCTCCTGTGCCACGCCACTTCTCTATTTTCTCTGTCTCTCACTACACATCACTCCATGTTGTCCCTCCCAGTTGGTCTCCCTCTGTCTCACCAGCCATTCCTCAGGTTGTCTTAAGGTGACCCACTTTCTGCTTCCCTTCTGGCATCCACATTAGTTAGGCAACGACTGTCTTCATTTTTCCTTAGACTATCTTCCATAATATTAAGGTTACTTGGGTAAGTTTCAAAGATAGACAGTCGGACTGTTTGAAGGAGGGTTAGGTTTGATGTCTTAGTGTTTGTGTGTGTTTATCAGACTTGGTAGAGCTGGTGTGGATTAGTAGTCAAGTATTCTGGCAGTTGTTATCAATGATGTGTACTTCCCCAGTGTTGACTAACATCACTAGACAAGTGCTGAGTAGATATGGGTGAAGAGATTATGTTGAAGATGTTTGGTGGAGGGATTAAGTGAGGGTAGTGTTTGGTCACAAGGGTAGGGTGTTACCAGTGGCCTACTTCTCTCACTACCCCTTCTTCGCCATCTTACAATTCTTTTCTCTTCCTATTTTTTTACTTCCCTTTGTCATCCTACTTTTGTCCTCAGATTCTTCCTTATATCCTCTGTTTTTTGTGTCTGTCATATTTCTGTTCTTTTCTCCCCGTCCCTCATCATTCAGTTCATTCAGTTTTCTTCTTATTTCCTCCTCTTTTTCACTTCTTTTCGTCCTCTTCATCTACGTCTTCAACTTTTGTCGGTTTTCTATTCTTTTTCCTCTTAATTTTTTCATTATCTTCCTATTCTTTTTCCTTTACTTTTCTCTGTTTTTCCTCTTCTTTTTCCCCTCCTTTTCTTACTCTTCCTTCTTGTCTTCCTCTTTATCCTTTTCTTCTCCTTCATTCTCCTCATCCTCTTCTCCCCCTCCCCCATTCTCCTCTTCCAGTCACAGCTATTAGTAGAATTGTTCTATCCTGAAATAGCAAATAGCCAAGAAACTATTGAACCACAATTTGAGGGTGGTGGCATTGCTTGGCCTTGGAAATATCTCATTAAAATTGAATGTGTCGATGGCCGTTATATGGACAAAAACTGTTGGTGTTAGGTCAATAAATAAATAAAATAGAAAATAGAAAATACGTTTATGAGAAGTATTGCAGTGGTGTATTTGTATTGCCAACTATCATTACTATTGACAGTTCACTGTACTGACTGTCCATAGTTAAACGTGCCATCAATACCAGTGCATTGGGGATACATCGACTGCCACGATGTATCGAAAGTTTGATGTATCATTGTCTCCCTAGTAGAGACCTACTTACTGCACCAGTCTTACAAGACCACATTTCCGAGCGATCCTCCCTTGCCATTAACCCTGCTGTTCAGTTAGCACTACATTGGCTATCTGAATGAAATGGTAATCCACACTGATCCGTCTACAGTGCCGGCTGATCCAGTGGTGGATCAGTGCTGATCCGGCTTAATCCGCAAAGGGTTGCCGCAGCGGTCGACTGGATTATCGGCTTAGACAAGCACGACGGAGAGATTAGCTGCAGTGCGGTCCAGACGGATTATACCTGGATTGCTTGGCTTGTTTGAGTCAGGTAGTCGTTGGGAGGGGGTAATCCAGTTGTTTATGGGCCTAGATATATAGTCCATGTCTCGGATATCTGCTATATTTACACTAGTGCAAAATAGGTGAATTTATAAAGTATATTACCAATGAGCATGAATACATATGACATTTAAAGCGACGCTGGTTGCAAAGAAATCCAAACAAAGAAGACTAAACAAAGACATTAATAAATTATAGCTTTTAAAAAGCATTAACATAAAGGCTATCTAGATAATTGGTGATGTCGGTTTTTGGTAAACCCTGATCTTTTAAAAGTAGGTCAGACTAAAAAAACAGTTCTGGTGAATTCATGATGATGAGAATATTTTAATAGTTATGGGAAAATGAGGATTTGAAAATTTGTGTATGGTCAGAGCATTCTCTCATTTAGACATCAAAGTAATCAGTTTTACAAGGTGGTGAGATATTATTTTCATATCAACAATAAATTAAATGGAAATAAAAAAATTAATAACAAAACACTAATAGTTTTAATGCTTTGGAGGTCAATGAAACTAGTCTTGATTATTGGGGAGATAATACAAGTCAAAGAAAAGCTTTGTATTAGAGAAATTTATGGACTTTTTCAAAAGATGGATTTTAAAGTTACCAGTAATTAATGTGGAGATTTGTACTGGTGGCTACAGAAGATTAAGCGGTTAATCCATAGATGACAGACAGATTAGCGTGGATTACTGCAAGCTGTTGATGTCTTAAAATGTAAAGTTTTCATTACATCTACTTCTGGCTAATGTGGGGTATTTGTATAGGATGTACAGACTGGAACCTTATTACTTGAAGCAAAGGCTGACAAAGAAAGATCTTTATAGGTATGTAAACAAACTCAAAGAAGATTCACATGAGGCACCTACAACAAGGTGGGCACTGCTATCATAACACCAAAGAACAAGTATCAATATTCATCTTGTGGAAGCCCACTCATGGCAAGAACACCAGAGAAAACATACCAAACCTGTGACCACCTAGATGATGAAATGGCTGACATTCCTTCTGTAATGGTGTATGAGTACCTGCAGTTGTAGGCAAGTTTTCCACAAGGAGACGCACTCTCATTGGATAGCTGTGTACTTTAGCAGCAGAACGCATCATAAAGACTACTGGTATTGACAGTAAAAAGTATAAATTCTGACTACCCGGTACACGTTGAATGAATCTTACAAAGTATGCATCTTTTTGGCATGTTAATGCCAAGTACTTTGGGGTTTTGGCAAATGTTTTGCAGGATTCTGCACAACGACATTACGTATTATTTCTAACTTGTACAGCATCTAATGACTAACATTGAACTATGGTCATGGGGGCGGTTTATTTTCTGATGTGCACCGTTGCTAATATTCTGTATTGCCCACGGATAAATACAGTCGCAGCCGTACTGCGAAATGTAGTGAAAGGCAGAAAACACAACCATTTGGATGGGAACTGTGGCCCGTCTCATTTAAAATTAATATCATTTTATGTGTTATTTGACAAATGTGGGCATCATTTACTGTGCGTGCATGTTATAACGGGGCACTCGGGAGACATCAAATAACAACAGCGGGACATTTATGTAGAACCCCATAAAGACTGAGGTTATTAAAGTGTGGGTTGTAATTAGCATGTACTTAGTTGATTCATGTCTACCCCTTTGTAGCATGGCAACCATTTATTCAGCCAGGGAGGGTGAATGCCCTGAAGCTACAGATGGGGGGTGTTGCTAGTGTAAGTTGTTTTATAAACTGCCATGTTTATTTGATATGTCACTACTGGAGATATCTGTGATGATTGACAGCCATGACATCTCACCTAGTTGGGACCATTAGGAATGGGTAGAAGTGATGTAAATGATGTGACTCATCGTAGCTGAGTCTGTTACCCGTGGAGACATATGCATCAATGCGTGGATGAACAAACACACACATGCTCTCATATAGTTGTATCACTATGGAAGCATGCATGCACACACGCACACCACCACATGTACACATGCACACGCATGTACACACGCACACGCACACACACACACACACACACACACACACACACACGCATGCACACACGCACACCACCACGTGTACACATGCACGTACACTCACATGCAGGCACACACGCACACCACCACGTGTATACACGCGCACACTCGCACACACATGCGCACAAACACGCACGCACGCACGCACACACACTTTCATGCATGCATGCATACACACGCACACCACCACGTATACACACACGCATGCCACATGCACGCACACACGCACGCATGCACACACACATACACACACGTCTATAGTTATCCCACCGTCTCACACACCAACAGTGTATGTGAGTATCATCGAGGGAAATCATCCCACGCTGTCTGCTCTCCCCTGTCTCCCTCTCTTCGTGTCCGCTCGATTTATCCAAATTGCCAGATTGTGTTTGACAACGCAATGATTTCCCCGACGGGGCCAGCCAAGCACGGGAGTGATTCTAAACACAACCGTGATCCAAGATCCCTGTGGGTGTCCAGAAATTAAGTTGTATTCCGACGAGGGATGGTGTATGATTTACACAGTTGTGTCTGATACAGGAAGGATGGAGAGGACTCGGTGCAGATTCAGTTGCGGAAATGCTATGATGGTCACCTGTCATTGTTGTTTTGATATGTGACCTTGTACATAACCATCTATATATTCATCCAACGTTGTTGAGGGATTGTGTCTGCATCTCCTCCCAGACGCCGACATCCACTCACCCCTTTCTGTTTTCATTCATTGTTTGGACCATTGGGTCTACTCATTGGCTTGTATTCCAGAAAAAACATCGGTAGTTATTTTCCGGCACATACATGTTTTTGTTACACTAGCCTTCTCTTACTTGCCTTTCTCCTGATGGCGCCAGTGTAGAGTGGTCTGTTGCTCCATGGGTAGGTGTGAGCTGGAAATAATTACTAGTAAGTAATAATAAGAATAACAACGTTTCTTTGATGTGTCATCTTTGGCCTCGGTACCTAATTACTGTGCTCACAAATAAAAAATGGTCAATTAACAAATATTAAATAAAAGATAAACAGATATAAAATAAAGATTATGTAGTTTTATCTGATGGAACTGGTTGAATGTGTGAAGGCTCCCACACAGGTTATGTTAATACGAGAAAATATTCATTGCCGAACATTATAAGATGTAGAAAGTGTTGTGCGTCGTATAGAGACAACTTTTACATGGCACGCACATATTCACACATGCATGCATGGCGCTGTCATACATGCATATAGCTGCATGCACCAGTGCACCATGCGTGTGTTTGCACACGTACATGTTTTCGTCCATGCGTGAATGCATGCATGGATGTATGCACTGATTCGACTGACTGACACGTATGTGCATGCATGCACTTGTTCATATCATTACATGTAGGTGATGAAACATGTCCAAATTGTGTTAATAAGTTAATTGGCTAAATATCATTCCATGGGATGTCAATCGTTTTTTTTTTGTAAATATGACTGACCAGGTAAAAATACACTTTGGATATGAAAAAAATGAAAGTTTTGGATCTGAAAAAGAACTATACTAAAGAATGTCCAGTAATAATGACTGATAAGGTTTTGAAAGAATGAAAGCAATTTTGCAGTTAACATAATATAGTATACAACTGCAGGATGGGGTTAGGGTTAGGGTTAGGATGGGGACTGTCAATCCTGAAGTTTATCCATGCTCCTTAATCCATGTACTCATGTAAAGGCACATTAACTGACAGCATTTCTATCCGTACGTCTAAGCCTTGTCGTCTTAGTTTATATTAGATCGCCAGATACAGTCCAGGGAATGCTTTTTATCGCCACTTGCACGCTGGATTTGCAGTGATGAACTCTGGGATTGCGCTAGGATTAACTGATACTCAAGGTCGAGTAATGTTTCCCTCCGCTGCCACGTATTTATGGAACTTGTATAATAACATGTCAACTTGGAATGCTGCCTGAATCCTGCGCTCGGAGTGGCAAGCCATGATAAGATAGTCTACATAAACTTTTTTATTTCGCGGGATTTCAAGGCCCGCGATAGTTATCGTGTGGCAACTCGACTGACGGACGAGAATTAATTTCCATTTGCTCGATTCCCTGAAGACGTTGGTGTCTGTGTATCTTGCAATGTTTGGACCTGCGAGATCAGTTGGTATTTTGGTGATAGAAATTGGCTGTTATCGGATGAAAGTGGGCTATATTTGGAGATGAGTCGAGATGTTTTTACATATAAAAAGCTTGTGGATTGCATGTAATGTTGGTAGGAAGATTAATCAATGCTTGGCAAACTGTATGCTTATCAACAAAAATGCAAATTGAAGTTTTGAATGTTGTGTCTATAAAAACTGCATTATTTTTACTATGTTATTGACAGCAGAAAAACATTTGAAAATAAAATGATTTATGTGGAAGTCTGTTCTCAAAAAGATCATATTTCATAAATCAGGTTGGTAAATGCAGTGTTTTACTGCAGTTTTGTAAACTAGCATTCTGTTTTTGAGATAATTCTATATATAATAATGTTTTATGTCTACTAAGTAAGGAGCAGTTGAATAATAAATCCCAAAATATGTTATTAAGTACGGGGGATTTAAGCATTAAGTAGGGGAGATTTGGTCATCAACATGTAGTGTGGGGAAAATTAATTGCTACCCCACCACCTAGTGCGTGAAACGTGTTACTTCAAATTGACACTAATAACAGTTTTGCACCATATAAATGACAGGTCCTACATCACATATTGATGGGGGGTGGGGTGATCCAATAATAACAAATGCATTATTTTTTTGGAATTTGCATAATTTTAGTAATCCTGTAGTGTTGTGTTCTATTTCGCCAATACAGAGATGGCCAGATTCCCTGTCAACCGTCAAATCTAACACGTCTTCTCTCTTTGATGAATGAGATTCTGTTGAGATGTTTATCATAAGTGATTGCCCACCGAGAGATGTGGATATGATAGTTGCTGTCATGGGTTGGGGGTCTGAAACTGAAGCTGTGGGGGCCAATAACCATCACAGGCCTTGCTTATGGACCCACAACCATACTCACTGTGGACATATTACTTGCAGATAGCAAGGTCAATTACTGTATTCGTTCTATTACGCATACAGTACGCTTAACAAATGTTTGAGATGCAGAAATATGTTAAACTTTGCGTTCCAATAAGCATACAGGGGTGTATACCCATTTTCTGGGGTTCCTGGGTACAGCCATCTCAGCAGACATGACTGCAAGCGATTTATGCGTCCTCATATGAGCAACAGGACACCAGAACACTGCAAAGAGCTCTTAATTTAGGTGGACCTTTCAATATTGTGTCATCACTGAGCTTGGAATCTAGTGTGACATTGGTAGAAATTAACGTACAATGATGGATTCAAGAGTCAAGCTTGGCAGTGGAGATGGCTGTCACATTGTGAGATGCTGCTAAAATATAGGTGTACACTAATTAGGGCCTGTACGCTTAATAGAACGAATACGGTAACACAGAAATGACAGTCCTGGTACATTCAGGTTGTAAACTGCTGCAGTTGGCAGTTGTTGTGGAGGCAGATGTCTGTACCTGCAAATACCTTTCAAGTTGGATTGTTCCCACACTCCTGACTGCATATCAAAGTTAAACTGATTCAATGAATGTCCTGCTAATAATTACCACCCCTGGATGATTCCAGGTAACAGAACAGATATTGTCGCCTTAGCCTTTATTACAATTTGAGATTGCCTTATTGTTTGGTTTTGATGTGACCCTGAGCTATGGTTTCCGAGGGTTGTAGTAGAAAATATTGTCTTTTTTGTGTTTATATATGCTTATTTGAAAATTGATATATTGTCATATATTTTAATTAATTTATCATTAATTTTTGCATACATACATATATATATATATGTTTATACATACATGTATATTAATTATGTATTTTAAGCACCTCTGAATGTATTTATCTAGCTTTATGGTGTCGTAGAGGTGTTCTTTTTCTTATCATCGCTGTTGTTTCTGTTTCAGCCACTGTGCGACACCGCCATCATCATCAGCATCATCGTCGTCATCATCGACAACAACAGTCACATACAGCCAATCATCGTCATCACTCCCACATAATCAATGTCACCGGACGTCACCCATCTCCAGTCTATCACCGTCTCTTCCATCATCATCATCATCGTCGTCAACATCCTCACATCATCGTCATCGTAACCATAACAACCGGAGAACCCCTACACCAACCGCATCCCTTCATCACTGTCCGCGACCCCCCTTGCCCGTCTCCAACCCACTACATGCTACCCCTCCCCACCATCCGCCCTCGTTGCCACCCCACAGCATGTTTGCGCACCCACCCCCTCCATCTCTGACCTCCACCCCTCTCCCGGGAGCCGTCCCCCCTCCACCCCCGTTCGTCGCAGATACGCTGTCGTCTCTCACTACAAGTGAGTGAATATTTTTACTTTTAACTGGTATTTTAGCTTATGGTTAAATGTAATACTTTTGTTTTTATTTTAATATTTTATTTTGCACTATTACTATTTGTTATTGGCAACACATTTTTTTATTGCAATATTTGTGTGACATGATATGAATTTTTTGCTTTTAACTTTTTTTTATTTAGCTGTTATTTAAATGATCTGGAAGATATTGTTCAGGATAAAAATAATAAATTTTAATAGCAAGAATTAAATTGACATGGGAGCTGTAGTTGTATTTTGTATCAGAGCATGATCAAGATCCGCTGCAGACGGATCGAAACATTACAAGTTTCAAATACAGCTCTAATATAAGTTTAATTCTAGCTATTAAAATGTTAGTTAAATATTTTATTTTTTTGTATTTTATTGTCAATAATATTTTTTGGCAGGATTATTTTTATTGGTAAAAGGCCATACATTTTTTTATTGGCGATACATTATTTAATTGTATTATTATTTTAATGCATAATACATATTAACATGTATATTCCTTTATATAAAATGTAGGTATAAATGTTTTTTATATTGACTTTTAGCTATTACTATTTATTCTGAGTATTTTAACTATAGTGTCGCATTTCAATGTTACATTATTATTTTGTTATTTATTTGTCGTCAATATTACTGTAAAACATCAAACTTTAAATACAATTAGTAACAACACTGTAAATTATGGATATGAGAATATAGAAATATGCCGTGCAATGTTGATAAGCTAGAGGGCAGTGATTGGAAGCAGTTGATTGCCAGCAAAGGGGCAGTATGGTGGATATTTCAACAGTGCCAGTGATGCAGTGAAATTGGACAGTGCTCAAGATGCTAATAAGTTTTTTTTAGACTCCTTGAACTATGTTAGGTTATAAAAATGCACACTGTGACAAATTGTAATCCAAAGATAGTCAGCTGTAGATTGGAATTCTGAGTTGGGAGTAAATACAAATAATTTGTTTACATACTGAGCACAAAGAAACCTGTTGACCAGTTAGTCCTGTAGGCTGAAGGTCCATTCGACTTATGCCATCATACATGTTGACCAGTTAGTCCTTTAGGCTGAAGGTCCATTCGACTTATGCCATCATACCGTAATTTTCCATGTATAATACGCACCCCAACTTTTGCAAAATTCTGACATAGTTCCTATATTACCATGTACATTATGCCTCCCAACTTTTGACATCAACCTCTCATTTGTCCCCTTCTGATAGTTTGCTTGAAGCGCGGCTCAGGGTTGGCCACTGTCTTCATCAAAGTACGTTTCTGTGATGATCCTTGAATCCATACCAGAATCGTAAAAATGTCCCTTACGCAAGTTACGACATTGCAATCAGCACATCGCACGCGACGATGCCACCTTGTGAGTCGTATCTACGCAGTCATTCATCCACCTGGTGGATACTTGTACGCCTATAAATGACCCCTAGCTTACTGTCCAAGGCTGTTTCTGCCATGGTGTATGCGCCAAACTGTGTTACTGCGAAACTGTATTTTATTATTTTATGAAACATGCATCTAAGATGCTTACAGCGCGTGATAGATTGTATAAGATGTCTACGTTTTCTAAGCTTTGCCTAAAAAGATACATGTCACGGGACCGTGCTAGCACCATAAAACGTACCCAGACTTTTAATTAAATAAAAATGAAGGAAAAAATGCAGATTATACACGGAAACTAACAGTAAGTAAATCACAAAACCAGCTGCAACTACTTAAACCTGATTTTGACAATTCAGGCCACCTAATAATGATTAGGATTTTCCGTCTGAGATGTTTCATCGTTAATGATATGCATATACCGGTGTGGTTAAGTATATGTAAATAATAAATTAATTATCTAGTGATAATTTGTAGAATTCAAGTTGACTACTGAGAGTGTTGTTACAAATGCAATGCAACACTAAATTAATTGTCGGAATTCTGGATCAGTTAACCAGATTTTGCTAACTCCCCATTTACGAGGCAGTGGCTGTTAATTCCGTTTGTGGCCATTAGGCTGATGTGTTTCTACGGTTAATGGTCACATTCAAGTCGTCTGCAAAGAGCACCAGAGAAACCTATTTGATATGGCGCTCCTAGTACGAATTATTGAGTTGGGGCGCAGTGTTATAATCGATGTATTCATCTTTATTAGTTTCTCTTTTCTGTGATTTGGTGTGAAATAATGGTCATTGTGCGAGAGGCTTGCTGACCTAATCGGCTGTCTGTTGCCTGATCAAGATTGATCGAACCGCGTCGAGAAATCTATAGGAATTACGTCTCTTTAGCGCGACACGACTGTGCCCTAATAATCCTTAGAGGGATCCCAAATGCGTCCATCTGTCATAATGAGTGGCGCGATGCCGATTGGGTTAACCTAATGAAATAATTGCTTGATGTCTACAAGAGCATTACGCTTGATTGTCACACGAATTGTGTATCGCTGATTGCATCTAATAGTTAATGACGGGTGTAAATAGCCTCGTGCCAGTCGGTAACCAGCCAAAGTGGGAGAGATTCTCAAACCGTGCGCTGTAATTGTGTGCCGCTTATGAATAGGAATGAAGGAAAACGTGACGGGTGGTGGTTTCAGTCGCCTTACAAGTCCCCGCTAATGTTTTCTACATTTTCAGTGGATTTTGCCCAAAACAACATACTTCTCATGTTGGCTCAATTGTGTAAATAAAACTATGAGATCGGGAACCATGTAAACATTGCAAAATAATTTTTTGGATTTCACAATTTTGCCAAATCATTCTTGTCTCTGAGGTCAGATTCATGAGAATATAGGCGCTATAGAATTTTATTATTAGTATTTAATAAAATCAAGATGTCTAATATTTGGAAAGTACCAATATGTTAGCACTCCATAATATGTTGGCTAAAATGGCACAAACTTACTATTTGATTTACGGGGCATCTTTAAATTAATTTAATTTCCGTGTCTTGATTCAGAATTATTCCGTGTAAAATCAAACTTATCCATTGTCTCCCATGACAGCTTGGTGAAGGCAGTTGTGTAATGTAGATGTATATGTATAGTTTCAGACCCAGAAATTCTGCAGCAGGAATTGAACGCGAGGTTTCTCCAGGATCGAGTGTTGGCGAACTCATTCTGCCAATCGCCGGCCTCCTACCTGCGACCGCCGGAACTACATCAGCATATGCACCAGCACCAACACCAGCACCAGCACCAGCATCAACACACCCACCAACACATGTGTACATTCCCGCCTCTGGCTGGGGGGCTCGCCCCTCCTGCCCCCTCTCAACTTCTCGTAAGTACCCCCCACATTTAAAAAAATTTAAATTAACAAAAACATGTCGCTGTTTTGTGGTCTGCTGTAGGTGGTGTGTTAAAGTGGGGGTAGATCGCTATGTTCCTGCTTTGTTGTAATGCATCTGGATTAACCCTTTCTGTTCTGTTGTAGCGTGTAAGTTTCTAGTAGTGGGGTTTAACCCTTTCCGCAGTCGCTTTGATGTTACTGCTGCTGCTGCTACTGCTTTGGTTTAACCCTTTGCTGCCTGGCTCCTGCTTGTGTTAATGCCAAGGCTACGTAAATATGTTGAATGCTTCCTCCATTTGCAGAAGAGCTCTCCATCGCCCTCCGCTGGCTTTCTCGGCACACAGCCAATGAATTTGTCGGCGCCAGAGCGAGACCACAAGAAGGTGAACCGCATGTCGTCCTGTTATGTACCCCTCTATTTACCCCTTCTCAGAATCCTCATCTTGTGGCTCATCCTGTAAAACAATCTCATTTAGTTGCTCTTATTAATTTCTCTCCTTGCCATACACTCAAATGAAACTACATTTCTACCACCCCATCTAACATTTTACCCTAGGGTTAAGACCCTGAACCTAACTAAGATATTGATCGTTCATTGTAAATATCCTTCTATGCAGGGGTGGTAGTTATTAACATACCTTTCACTAAAGTCATTCCAATTTGTGGTCAGATGTGTAGGACCCAGCCAACTTCAAAAGTACTTCCGGGCTTATTAAATGCAATTTGGCGGACAGTGTACCGTCAAACTATTTATTCTGATATTAAGGATATTGTGTTAGAAATACAGAACAGACAGCCCTGGTTTAAACTGAAACCATATTTGTATCCTTCACTGGGCTTTAATTTTCCCTCTATGTTTCACTGCACTGCTCTCCCAACTGAAGTTTACCCTTCCCAGTTACCCCCTCACTGCACCCCCTCTCCGTATGTGTTTGCTGCTGTTCTTTGCCTCCTAGAATGCTTTAGGTGGCGTGTCTGTCGATCTCACTAACGCTGCATGCAAATCTCTCTGTACTCAATGCGACTATTACCTTCGCAAACAGTGTTACAGAGATATTGTTTTGTCATGAATTTTTCAGCCTTTTGTGTTCTGTCTTTGTTTTAAAATTGCTGCACATATTCCGTCAAACGTAGGCAGAAGAAAGGAAATGTCTTGTTTGGCAATGTAGCTAGCTAACTTTACCATCGTATATCACCCGCTGAGACTTTACAAGAAACACGAATGCTGTGTGCACACCTGTCTTGCTTTAGGGTATGTTTTAAAAAAATCATCTGCCATTTGTTGATAATGAAATTGAAATGATAGTTTTTCTCATAATGTTGCAAAGATGTGAAACAAGTTAAATTAATTTCTCACAGCAAAGTATTTCAGTGCCAAATCAATACTTCATAATTGACTAGTATGCAGTGTTAGAAATACGAAACTAATTATGTTGGGGCAACGTAGGCAACAAGACAGACACAGCAATGATACCCAACAGAATCAAACACCTGCATACTTCATGTTTGCCACTATTGCCATGCCAGTTGTGGTGCCCACAAAATTGAGCTTTCCTGATAGTTTCTGCTATAAGAATCTCTCAAATCAGTTGGCGATTTTCTTCACCTAATTGTTGGTAATGAATGAATGCGAGTTATGTGTAACCGTCACGTGTGCGCATGCACGGTCATCTAATAAATTTCGCCTGGTTGGTTTAATTAAATTATGTAGATTAGTCATGAACACAAAGTCATGACTCAAACCAGAGTGAACTCAAATCACACTTGGTAATTGTGTCTAAATTTGAACCTAAATCACCCTGACAGTTGAAGGCATTAAAGTAAGGGGTAAATTGTGAAGACAAAAAATAGTCACTTTTGGTGACTATTGTGCATAGCACTGGTGTATCAAAGATCTCATAAGTAGGGGTGGCCAAGTTTAGTCACCTACGACTGGTAGTTTACCACTACAAATTGTGGTATTGCAACCGGTTATGTAGGAAAAAATTAAAGAATTAATTTCCAGGGGGTGGCATTCACTCCTAAAAAACCTGCCATTTTGCACCTGGTTCCTGGATGTCAGATTATGAGGATGTTTTCCAAAAGTCTTGGTGTTGCTGCGGTTGTATCTGATCATGTATCTACGGACATCTGAGCAGTGTACTGATTGATCGATAGCAGTGATTCCAGAGCACTGTAGATTGATAGTGTTCTTGATGATAAGATTCCATTAGATGGTATTAATGTACACCACTGTGGGTCAGTGGAAATGTGGTAGTTTTATTAGTTGTCTGTCCTAACACTGTATCAAGTCTGCTGATGGTTTACTTCAGGTTCTCTATTTGTTGTGTAAATTTATACATAGCTTGTAGGGACGTGTGGAAATAATAGCAGTGGAAACAAAGTGTGTGCATAAAATACATTAAATATATGTCCAGGATAAATACACCATGACAATGTTTGAATATGTGGCTAGGAGATGAGTTTTAGTCCAATTTTTTAGTGTCAATGTGAATAAAGTATAAAATGGAATTCAAATGGACTACAGAACTGATACATGATTGACATAAACAATTGGAAAGTCAGCTTTTGTACAGTCATAATTTGATAATAAATTGAACTTCCATGTCGCATGTGCCCATTTCTGCATTTAATGCAAGTATACATTCCTTATGTAACGCGCTATGTTTGGTTTCCTTCCAGTTTGACAAGTTCGAATCACCACCGTTCTTCCGACAAAATGTAAGTGATCTTGTTCTTGTGTTTAACCAGTTGCGCTGGCCAATTGGGATGTTTTGCTGAATGTGGTGGTAATTTGATAAGAACATAGGTCCTTTAAAGTGTGGTATAATTCATTGTCAGCTACTATTCTTTGTGTCTACTTTTATATGGTAGATTCCTTTTCTGAACCGAATTCACTTGGTTGTTGTCAGTGCCCGCATGTAGCGGCTTCTTTGAATTCTTCAGTGCAAACAAATTTGGATTCTTCAATACAAAACAAATTTGGATACTGCAGTGCAAACAAATTTGGAATTTGCAGTGCAAATAGATTGGCAAAGACAGAATAAATATGTGTTTGGGAAAGTGCCATACAGTGCCGAAAAGAAAGCTGGCAAGATGTGAAGTCAACTGCGACCGACCTGAGTCGTGACTGTGCTTCCAGTTACCCTCCTAGCCCTGTTAAATATAGCCAAGCGTAGATTTTCTTACGACATGATAAAATAATTTATTTGTGACCCTGTATAGCCAAACACAAAAAAAACGTAATTGTTAGCCACCCTAACCCTATCCAATCTGTAGCTGTCAAAGTACAAACAAATCTGTTTTCTCATATTGGTCTGGAGGAAGTCACCAAAACAGTTACCAAGAAAATACTCAAATGCCTACGTGCCTTTATAATATTTCGCCCGGGAATATAATACAAGAAAGCAAATCTGTCCTGCCTACACTAAAATGTATAAGTGTGTAACAGAAAATAGACGATGAAAAGTCTAATCAGTAGACATCTCGTTCTCTGTAGAGATGATCTCATACGATGTCACAGATCATGATCTGTGGATCATAGGTTTGATTACCTGAGATGATGACCCTCCAGAGGGATCATCTGGAGATCACTGCTAGGTCAGATCTCTGGATCATCTCACAGAGATCACCTACTGTGAGAGTTACAGTGTGCTCACAGAGTAGATGATCAATCGCAAGACGGGTATCACCTTGTGTGATCACTAGTTGATGATCTCATCAGGGGAGATCATCTAGCGTGATCACACAGTGGATAATCTTATGAGGGGAGATCACCTGGTGTGATCACACAGTTGATCAGAGGAGATCATCCAGTTTGCTCAAGTGTTGGAATCACTCGTCACCATTTAGGACATGCATTATTTACTGGTTGTCATTGTTCACTTCCCGACCACTTTGTCAACACACCCTTTGTGCGCATGACATCAACACGTGTGCATGTCCATTATATTCGTTTGCGTGCGTGCATGTTCAGACCACTGACCCAGATGCAATTAACGCGCGAGACAAAGTCGGCGATGCGTGACTAGCGACAATCAGCGAGACGGAAGCTTGGTTATTGCCAGGACAGATCATTGTTTAGGACGGTGGACGATGAGAATCCGTGCCCATTCTCTGGTGGCGCCATTACATGCGGGCAGTGGCAGTGTTCGCTGGAGCACGACCAAGTGCAAATTGTGCCTGCCAATGTTGATAATGACGTGTAATGCAGCCGCATCTTTTGTAGCCATTGTGGCATCGCTGAGCCACGCGCACCACATGCATTATTTAATAATCAGCACAGCAAACATTTAGACGCTTATTGAATGATATGCGCGGCGCAGCGGCAATCAATGTTGCTTTGTTATATGGCGCGGCCGCTCGGCAAGCGGTGCTATAAAGCCACGTCCCGGCGGTGAAATTAGATCAGTTTCATTACGTGAGCCATGGATGCCTGTCTCGTGGTGAAGGCGCGGGCTGAATGTCAACTCATTGTCACATGAACATCTGAGTGTCCCTGCGTTGGAGTGTCAGTAGCGACATGCAGCTGGAAATACTGAGACAGGCGGCGTTTCGATTCGACTGTCGCCATCGGCGCATGGTAAGCATCGGATTAGTGAACACGATGTCAAGGTTTTATACCTATTATGTGAGCGTCATTCTGTGTCAGAATCACTCGGTCAGATTCGTGCTATATCAACTGAAGCTGTGTTGATGGGAGCCTGGTTCACCCGATGGCAGCTAACCGAGGAGCATGTCACCAGTGGATGATGGTTATTAATTGACCTACAGCTGTTTGAGGAAGCAACGAAAGGATTTACGGCTTGTCGGGTGCTTCCATTGCCATTTCACATGTATAGTCGTTCACGGAAAGCTGGTCGGGGTGTGGCGGAGATAGTCCGGCAAGGAATACGTGTTAGCTTTGCCGCCAAGGAATACGTGTCAGCGTTGCGGTTAGATTGCCTGTTTGCGGTTGGATTGCGTGTTATGTGTGGGCGATAGAGGCAGCATTGACAGCTGACAGACGGATGTTATGACTGGATCTATGGCGGAGATGAGGTTTGGTCTGTCGTAGGATTTGTCAGATTGGGTTTCTGTTTCACTACGTTCTCATCATCCATTGGCAGTTACACCAAGACTGCCTGTCAATGGACTTTGTACAGTAAATGCTGCGGTTTATGCAGGAGATGGCTGAATACTTCCTATGTTGAACCTAATGAACAGGTCACATGGCAGCTAACTGTCACTACCTATCTTACAGGAACGATCTGTTATGTTCATCTCAGGATTTAGTTAATCTCAGGATTAACCCACACCTGGTATTAATGGTTGTTGCTGAAGAGAGGTCTTAGGATTATTACAACTTTTGCTGAATTATGGTGACCTCAGGATTGAGATAATCTCACTGCAGCAGATTATCTGATGAAATTCTTTAGATTAATACAAAGTCAGGATTATAGCTACTGCTCAGTTGTTAATAACCGTTTACGGACTGAAACCATCACAGGATTAAGTCAGTTGGAATAAGACCAACGGAAGAAAGACACACCATTAAACCAACTCAGACTTGAGATATATTGAGTAATAACAACTAAGCCAGGATTTAGACCACCTTAGGACTACTGTAAACTCAGATTTTAAAACTAACTCAGGATTAATGTAAATGTAGCATTAAGGCAAATATACAGACTTCATTAATGTAAAGTCTGCATTATCCATGCAAGCAGTGCCACATTAGTATGCATATCAATAGAGTCTATTTGTGGTTCTCCATTCTGCTGTTAACTCATTTCCTGGCTGGTGGTTCAGTAGCAGCTAAAGAGCTCCTTGACTGGTATCTCAATTAGCCTTGGGAATGAGAGGTAAATATTGGTTTAAGGAGCTCTTTGGCCATTAAGCCTTTCACAATAACATTTGTGTTATTCAGCCAAAGTTTGGATTAAGTAGGACAAATTGGTCTTGTTATATTATTGTTATTATTTTCCTAGGGTACATATTTGAGGGCATTTGGTGGATGTCTGGCTGATAAACAAAATGGTTTTGTTCACCTCGCATTGCATCAGTTGACTCAGCTATATGAATGAGTACCTTGCTATACACAGTGGTGGATATATGTATATGAATAGTCTTCACGCAGTCATTGCAGCCAGCTGAGTGCTTTCCAAAGAAATAAAAATTGTGTTTGAATGAACAGGTCTGCCAGAGATGAATGCGAAATGCTTTCAGCAGTTTTAGGGATTGGATTCTGCGGTATATTACAACTTTCCTTTTTCACATAGACCGCTGTCATTAAGTTGTCAGCTGTCCCATGCTCTACTGACCAGTCTTGTGTGTGTGTGTGTGTGTGTGTGTGTGTGTGTGTGTGTGTGTGTGGTGTGTGTGTGTGTGTGGTGGGTGGGTGTGTGTGGTGTGTGTGTGTGGTGGGTGTGTGGGTGTGTGTGTGTGGTGGGTGTGTGTGTGTGTGGTGGGTGTGTGGGTGTGGGTGGGTGTGGTGGGTGGGTGGGTGGGTGTGTGTGTGTGTGTGGTGGATGTGTGTGTGGTGTGTGTGTGGTGGATGTGTGTGTGGTGTGTGTGATGGGTGGGTGGGTGTGTGTGTGTGGTGGGTGTGTGTGTGTGGTGGGTGTGTGTGTGATGGGTGTGTGTGTGTGTGTGTGGTGGGTGTGTGTGTGTGTGTCTCTGGTGCTAAATACGTCTACTGTTATTATTACCACAGCAGTAGAATTATTGTTTACTTTTTCTGCTTCAGATGACTGGTTATCCAGGGATTTCCCCCATGCTGCCCCCTGGACCCCCTGGGCTTCCCAGTGCCCCCATGGCTACTGTCGGCTCCGGACTCCGCGGAGCATTCCAGCCTAAGGTATGTCTCTCATTTAAACCCCTCTTGCCCACCCTTCTCTTTACAGTTTATAATCTCCACAAAATACACTGAAATTTTAAACCCTTACAGAGCATTTTTTGAAAAATTCCGCTTGAAATATTTAGGCAGATTTAACGAGACTCCGACCCAAAGGTAGTAGTTTAAGCTACAAGCTCCAGATGGCGTGCCTATAAGGAAGCCTTTCGATGCCAGTCAAAACAGTTTTTTCAGTCATGTATACCCCACCCTTTTAAGCCATCTGTCAATTTATATACACATTAACACAGTTATTAGCTAATTTGTTGCAGTCATTTATCATGTCGTGTGAGATTGAGTACTTTCTCATATCCAACCTACGCTGTTCTTTAGTAACTGCTGCATTGTGCTTTCTGGTTCTACTGCCTTTAAGTTTAAAAAAATATGAATATCTTGATAACCATTCAGTGTCATAAATTAACGTGTTTATGGTGCATACATGATACATGCGCATGTAATGTGCTGACAGGTGCTTTTACAGTTGTAATGAATCACTTCTAAGTACACATCGTTTTTTGCCGTGCAGCGAGGTGTTTTGAATGGGTGAACTGTAAAACAGGCAACCAGCAGTGCTTAATAAAACCCTCATGAATATTGTATTGTTGCGTGACATGAGCGATCAACCGTCATAAAAAGAGATCTCGGTCGGTCGCGGCTTTTGAATCGGAGTGTTTGGTGACGTGGTTTGTGTGTTTGTCGCCAGAGCGTGCCTTCGTCATTACATCCGTCACAGCTTCTGTCAACGTGGCGCGACCATGACAAGGTGGCAGCACAGTCTACACCACCCTCCGTCACGCCAGTGAAGGTAAACAACGGTTTAACTCCACCTTTGTTTTAGTAATCTCTTTATGATGCACAAACAATATATATATATATATTATGTTTGTGCATCATAAAGAGATTACTAAAATATATATTAGATTATATATATATATAAAACAGGTATAAAATTAAGTATATATATACTTATTTTACACCTGCTTATATATATATATATACTTAATGTTATACCTCTACTTTTAGTTAATCTTATATTTACAAAGTGAAGTAAATTGTGATTATATTATTATGTTATTATCACTTTTTACTGTATGTGATATAGTTTAAGTGACTATACAAATTCCAATAATCAAAAACATAATTTGAAGTGGCTGGGTGGGTCCATTTGGATTGTCACAGAAGAGTTCCCTCGTTGAAATTGTGCAATAATTGTCTTTCCATTCACTGCAAAGGCAATGTGTATATAGAGGCATCCATCTGTGTTGATAGGTGTGAGTTTGTGGAGGCTAGTGTCAGTACAAAACAGGTTTATTATGGATTGTTGCAACTGTCTGATATTAACAAAACCCCCTAATCAAATATAATAATTTGTTGACAATAATATTTTATCATCATGTTGTGTATAAAGTAAGAAATGACATATGAAAACAGGCGTTGGCTTACAATTGTGCTTCGATGATTAAATCTCGTCTTTGATTGCACAAACAGAAGACGGGGAAATGGTGCGCGGCACACGTACGCATGGCGTGGGAGATTCACCGGCACCAACAAACTCAGCTAGCTGTGAACTCATCCTCAGCCGAATCAGCGCATCGCAAGTCTGCGGAGATGAACCATCTCATGGTCGCTTCGGCAAACCCGCTCCGACCTCCTAGTAGTCTCCTACCAGGTGTCAGCACTGGTATGCCACGGCCCGGCGACCGCGGCAGCGCTGGAAGTCTTATAGGACCAAGTGAGTATCGGTCCATTGCTGAAGAAGTCCAATCAGTCGGTCTGTTTTATCTGTCGACAATGTTATTTTACATATATATGTGATGGGCGGTGGTGGTTTAGACTTGAAGATATATATGTGATGGGCGGTGGTGGTTTAGACTTGAAGATATATATGTGATGGGCGGTGGTGGTTTAGACTTGAAGATATATATGTGATGGGCGGTGGTGGTTTAGACTTGAAGATACATGAGGGTAATATGTGATGGGCGGTGGTGGTTTAGACTTGAAGATACATGAGGGTAATATGTGATGGGCGGTGGTGGTTTAGACTTGAAGATACATGAGGGTAATATGTGATGGGCGTTGGTGGTTTAGACTTGAAGATACATGAGGGAAATATGTGATGGGTGGTGGTGGTTTAGACTTGAAGATACATGAGGGTAATATGTGATGGGCGGTGGTGGTTTAGACTTGAAGATACATGAGGGTAATATGGCAGTGATAACATCATGGTAAAGGAATAGAAAGCTGTAGGAAGGCTGAGGATGTTTTGTTCAAAAGACAATAATCAAAACTTGAAACTTGTCCAAGGATAGAGAACAATGTACTTTTATTCATTTTATTTTGCTTTTTGTTGAAAACTTTATTATTTATTAACTATCAATTACACGATTGGGGTGAAATTAAAGACTACAGATATTGATAAAGGTTTAATAATTATTATTTAGTATTTAAAGGAGTCTCATTGAAATTTCTGTGTAACAAACACCCCAATGACAAGTATGTTTAAGTGAGATGTTGTCATTGTAGGTCCCCACAGTCGCAGTCCGTTTGACACGCCCCCTCCTAGTCACCCCGCCGCAGCCTTCCTTAACCCTGCCCACCTCGGTAAGCCATATTTGGTCAAATTCTATTTATAGAAGTTGTGTACATGTTTACTATTTTAGCCACAAGAGATTTGAACAAAGAAGAAACGTGATGAGCCAAATGACGTGAGGATGTGTATGTAAGCAATTGTGTGTGTGAATACATCATCAGCATTCACCTTAATCTCTACAACATGGCATCAGTGGAATATTTACTATTTATGAGGGGGATTGGGGAAGTATTTTCTACATTTCTTTCCTATGTAACTTTTATAACCCGTTGAGCCACTTCGTTTTAACATAGAGAATTAATGGGGGGCCATGCTTGTTGTCTGCCCCCCCCACTGCATTGTCCACCTTCAATAACGAGACGAACTGAAGATTCACCTTGGTGTTTTGTTTTAGGGGCGTCGCCATTCTCAAGAAACTCCCCCTATGGTCCCCTGGTTGGACTGAGCAGTGGAGCCTTTGGTGGGCTTGGTACGTAACATACTAATTAATAGGTCAGAAGACCCACTCTCGCAGCCTTGACTGGGTAGATGCAAAACATAACACTGGCAATGTTGTTAAAATGTTGTATGTGGGTTTCTGCCACTCTATGTCTGGGACCAGTTTGTTCACAGACATGCACACACATGACACGTACAAGGAATCATAACAAAGGTTTAAGTCAATAAATATACATATATAAAATCAATAAATACGTATATATATATAAAATATGTAATAACTAATTAAAATTCACAATATTGTTTCAAAAATAGTTAAATAAAAGAACAGCTATAATATTCAGATTGATAATGAAAACGTACTTAATGGATGTATAAAATACATATTCATAAAACGATATGTGAGCATTTTGTAATTTCTCGCTGCAGGGATGTCAAACAACATCTACGGAGGGCGTGATCTTCCCGCTATGCCCGGACTGACCTCCCCCCAGGAGTGGAACCGTCTGCACCGTACACCCCCATCCTTCCCAACCCCACCCTCTAGCTGGCCCAAACCCCCTGCGGTGGAGCGAGAGAATGACAGAGAACAAAAGGAGAAGAATGCTCGCGATGCATCCAGAGCCAGTCCAACAGTCCATAGGAGTAGTCCCCGAGACAGGTACGTTAGTCCCCAAGACAGGTGTTAGTCCCCGAGAGAGGTGTGTTAGTCCTCGAGACAGGTATGCTAGTCCTCGAAACAGGTACATTATTCTTTGAGACAGGTGTGTTAGTCCTCAGGACAGGTGTTTTAGTCCTTGAGACAGGTACGTTAGTCCCCAAGACAGGTGTTAGTCCCCGAGAGAGGTGTGTTAGTCCTCGAGACAGGTATGCTAGTCCTCGAAACAGGTACATTATTCTTTGAGACAGGTGTGTTAGTCCTCAGGACAGGTGTTTTAGTCCTTGAGACAGGTACGTTAGTCCTTGAGACAATTCACACGACAGGAGTTCCAGCCCTCATGAGAGCCATGATAGGCCTTGTGACATGTAATAATCCATGTGACAAGCATAACTCTTATGAGTCTTTGTGACAGGAACGAGTCCTTGTAACAGGCGTGACTGTCCTCATGATAGTCTTTATGACAGTCATGATGATCTTCATGACAGGAGTGACAATCTTCATGACAGATGAGTTTCTCTTGACCATCCTTGTGACAGATTTGGCAGATCTCATGGTAAATGTGAGAAATGTCATGACAGATATGACAGTCCATGTGAGAGTCCTCATCGTGACAGCTGTGTTAGTCTTTGTGACAGGTGTGTTAATCCTTGTGATAGGTGTGTTAGACCTTGTGACAGGTGTGTTCGACCAGGTGACAGGTGTGTTAGACTATGTGACAGGTGTGTTAGACCTTGTGACAGGTGTGTTAGACCTTGTGACAGGTGTGTATCTTATGCTTATTGTGGGTGTTGGTGTTTGCAGGGAGAGGGAGCTGGAACTGGCCCAGAAACGGGATCGGGAGATGAGGGAGCATCAAAGGTAAGAGGGAGTGATCGAAGTGCATGCATACGCACGCACGCACACATGCACACACGCACGCACACACACACCACATATGTACCATCATCACACCCATGCATGCACACATAGACACACCTAAACTAAATGCACACTCGCACACGCCACATGCATACATTGCACACACGCACGTACATACATAAGGACATACGTGTTGTATGTACCTTAATATAGGTTACTGATAATGTATGTTTGTGAGCATTAAAACAAAAGTTTAAATCTCTAATTTTAAACACTTGCAACATATTAACAAATTATTCATGCAACAGATTTTTATGTAATATTGGTATATTTAAAAACTGTTTTATAACAATTTGGGCAATGCAATGGTAACCTTGACAGCAATGTCGTCTTTAACAAGTTGTAAATATTGCCACTACATGAGATGGCAGTAACAAAGACTGTCCAGTGAGGTTTTGTTATAACGGCCTTTTTTATTCTGTTCACAGAGAGAAGGAACATCTGAAGCGGACCTTGCCACACCATGAGCACAGTCGACACGCAAGTCCCCACTCGGAGCAGCACAGGTCGGGGTCGAGCACGCACTCGAGGTCAAGGTCACGTTCACCAATCTCGAACGGCCCAAGTGAGAGACTTTCATCGCACTGCAACAACAAGCCATCTGGGAGTGGGGCGTCGAACGACATGACGCGTCACAGTGTCAAAGTGAAAGTAGAACATAAGGATAATGTGATGCACATTGACAAGAGCGAGCGCGCCACCGAGCGCCGGACTACGACCCCCCTGAAGGTGGGGGGAGGGGGACGTGAAGATGTCTTCCCACAGACTTACCTCGGCATGCCATACCCCCCCAACTCAGTGTCGATGTTGGATCGCTCGCAGTTACTTGGCATGCCGTATCTCGGCCTCGAGCGGGCATCCCTTCCACCACAGCATGGTGCTGCCCTCTGGAACCCGTTCGATCGCCGACTCGACCAGCAGCGGCTTGAGATGCAACGCGAGATGGAACAACGCGAAATGCTGCGCCAACTCTCGCTGCCAGGTGTCGCCACCGCCAATGCCTTCATGGAGGAGCGACTCCGAGAGCAGCTCTTCATGCGTGATCAGATGATGTTACGTGAACACATGGCCGCACAGCTCGACCGCGAACGGTTTGCTGACTATATCAGCCAAAAGGTGCCGCCACCGCCACGATTGCGGACGGAAGCGCTGCCAACAGCGCCCCCTGGTGGCCTGTATTTGACGCCGGCGATGCAACGACAGGCGAGTCTGCTCGCAACGCATAACAATTGTGCCAGTAAAACAAACTCTCCCGGCAGTTCGGTTGGTGTGCCCCCGCCACTCATACCATCGTCAACGGTGACGACCAATCACATCACGGCACCCCTGAATGACGTTAAAGCGAAGGCAGCAAGTGCAGCAACACTGAACAAAAATAGTAGTAGCTCTGCCATGGTCGATGGGCCGACGCCCGATAAACATGGGGAACGGACGTGATGTCTAGCACAGGAAGGGTTAGGTGGTGCTCGGTCATACTAATGGTGCTCGGTGGTGCTTGGTGGTGCTCGGTGGTGCCAGTGGAGCTCAGTGGTGCCAGCGTCATGTGGTCATGCCGGTGGTGTAATGTGGGAAGGTCAGCTGGGCGTACACATGGACCATGGTCGGAGAACTGCTTACAACGACATGTTGTGTTCTCGTGGTGACCTGCCCTCTTGAAACGGGTTATAATGCACTCTGCCCTCCATAAACGGTTCTACCATAACCTGTTTGTATCAACCGGCTGGTGCGCTGCGGAAATGGCATCTAATAACTCACCAGGTACGAATCTCGACAGAACATTCTGGATTATTTTGCCATTGAAGCAGAGACTGTTGTTTGTTGCCATTACGATTCGCAGTGATTCCACTTTTAAATGCGACACATCGGAGTGGATTGTGCGGCATTCATCTGGACTGCCAACGATGAACGGTCTGGTCTGGTTTAGACGGCTTTAAAACTACTGCAGAAAGTGATGTCATCATTGAAGACAATCTTCTTGGAAACAGATGTCGCCAGTGTATATAAATGACTGGATGTATTTATGAATGAACAATGCTGGAAGCAACAATAGACAGTGTACCAAATTCTTACCCAACAATTGACAGAAACCGATTTGTGGCCTGAGTTATTTAAGGGTTCCCTGAACATACGCGTCATAAAATTTGACTTGCTCGGTTTGTGTTTGGATCCAGTTAACGGCCAGTATTTATTATATGGGTTTATGCTAAGAAATATGCCAAATTTATATGAAAACTAGTGCGTGTTTTGGGGTGTTCCTGATTTTGGACATACCAATCCCGTTCAGCTTAAATCAAGTTGTCATTTTTGTTCACCGTAAGAGTTATGAAACTGCCCACAAAACCTGTCGGGTCGAAACAAAGCACCAGGTGGAGTGAGTACCATGAAATGTTTCTCCCTGCAACAAAGTATGCATTTATATGATCTCGTTCGTTGATGGAAACATTTTCATCAGTGCCTTTGTGGCACATACTCGGATCTCCGACACATTGCATGATGGGATGGGAAATGACAGTAACCGCACCAGTTTTGACTACTATCACCAAAAAGAATGGAAGTAATATTTAAAATGGCTGCCCAAGCCAGTCAGGTCGAGACCATGCATGATGAGTGTTATGAAGACAAGATAAGTACTTTTCAGAAATATTGTGTAATCATAAGAGACTATTTTATACATGAAAGTTGCACAAAATTTATTGCTTGGTGTAATTTTGGTTGCCATTTGCACCACACTGGGTACTGAGAGAATGGTGATTTTCTTTCTTGCAGAATAGTCGCATTCCTGCGAAATGCTTTCATGTAATAATGTGAAAACGGCTGAAATGTACTTTAACGTTTGCTACTTGTGCAATTTGCAAGTAACTTCATATTGGCTGACATTGTGACACAAAGATATTGCTATCTAAGATCTCTAAACAGTCAAACCAGTCACAAAATCTCAACAAAAAGATGATTTAAGTAAGAAGTGTTTTATTTGTACATGGGCATTGTTTAAATTGCATACACGAGACTAGGAATGTTTAGGAAATCTTACCTACTTCCTGATGCATGCGCATTTTTGCATGTCATTGCGTGGTGAAATGTTGCAAGAATGGCTTGGGGGGAAGTACATTATGCTCTTAAAACATTGCTAATTTGGGGCATCATTTTCACGCCAGATATGGGATTGAATACTTCTGAAAGTATTTGAAATACATAAACTGTACATTTTGTAAGATATGAATACTTTTAATATTGATGTATTTCAAATACATGAAGATACTTCTCCAAATACTTTTCAGAGGCTCATTGGACTTTTTAAGCAGGAAGCAAAACACATTTGACATCAAATGTTTCATGACAGTATATCTTTCTCTGTTGATATCACTTGTGCATATTTAATTGTGCAAATAATAGTTAATCCTAATCAGAGGTTTAAATTATGAAAATTAGTTGATTTTTTTTCATTGGGGTATTTGAAATACTGCATTTTAAATATTAAAATGCCATTCCCTGTGAACATAGAAAGAAGGTTTAAATACTGTCCATATGGATTGTATTTGAAGTTTTGAGCTTAGACCCGTCTCCTAATGCCCAAGATAGATGGCACATTTCTTTTCCTGTGTTTAATGGGACATGTGTCAGTTTTTATAAAGTGTTGTTATAGATGTTGGTGGTGACGTCAGTGAATGACGTCATGTTTTGTACTTGTGTATGAGGAGCAAGGGTTGCTGGAACCATGATAGGCAGGCACCAAATGACAGCCATTTCCACTCAATGTTTTTGATGACATTTCTATTTGATGTATACATAGAGACATGAAATAAACGTGAATGCTATGAGGATCATAAATGTCTGCTTCCGTGTTCATTCACATGTTTGGGGGCTCATACCAGAAGGGTTATTTTGGGAGGGTCACATCAAGAAGGTTGTTCCAAGGGTCTCATACCTGAAGGGTTGCTCCTGACGGATTGCTCCAGGAGGGTTCATAATGGGAGGGTCACACCAAGAGGGTTGCTCCAGGGGATTTTAGCAGGGTACACTCCAAAAGGGTTGGACCAAAACGTTTGCACCAGGAGGGTTGTTAAACTCGGATTTTTTAAATCGCATCTTAAAACACATCTTTTTATGGTCGCATTCATTGATTATCTATAGTACATAGAATATATTGAATTTAATTATATCTTCTGTTATTAAGTTATCTTATTCTATTATTAATTTATGGATAGGTTTAGGCTTACACAATACAAGTTTTAAAGCCACCGGGTGGGTTGCTCGTGATGTGTGCTGAAGGGATTGCTGGGGCTTTATAAGCTTATTAGATGGTTGTAATTTTTGTCATAATAAATTACACAAGCTACACGGACACACCGTTCAGAGGATAAGCTTAATCTGTGGGATAATTTCTCACCAGTTTACCCTAATGGTGTCCCTTAAAGAATACATTGTCTATTTTGCTACATCATTGTTAGAATACACACTAATTTCTAAAATTAGTCAACATGCAGTTGCGTTTTCACTGGACTCACGATACAGTGGTGCCCTCTGGGGAATGACAACAAAACTATCAAATTGCATTTCGAGCAGTACTATTTCAATACTGCTATTAGTCTGTTATCAGAGTGTACGTAAGGTGGTTTGTTTATACAGACACATGAATAAGGAATTCATAGTACATAAACATATACTATTGTTGTTTTCTGCCTGGGAAACGTGGAACCGTTTTAACCATGATCAGAGGTTAGGAAACTCATGTTTGTGGTTCAGTGGTACGTAAAAGTACTACGTAGCCCTAGAAAATGCGGGACAGTCCTTTTGGAATAATAGTATATTGTTTCACTTGTTCTGTATGGCAGCTCCGCTCTACTTGTTCCGTCTATGCGACCTCTCGGGTGCTTGAAATAGCGTCCATACACGGTTGGCGTCCCGATGCGTGTTTACACGAATTAATCCGCCGAGACTGAACGGTTGATTCGGCTTAGTAGCACCAATTAATCCGCATTACGAAGACACAATAGCGCACGGAACGGGCGAAATGAACGCATCTATTTCTACGCTGATACGGCTAACAATAAAATTAACATATTGAAAGACATCGACGCCATCTGATAGCACATAGTTTCCAAACAAGATTCTAAAGAGCAATTCGTAATAAATACACAGACCTGGAGGGATGGAGAAGGGAATGGAGGAAAAGAACAAAAGACCGAGGAGAATGGAGAAGTGTGGTAGAGAAAGTTGTGCAAGCGCATTGAGGAGGAAGAGGAAGAAAAGAAAATGTCGCCGTATCCAAGCCAGCCTCACCCCTGAAGACAGGGAACGACGAGGAGAACAACATTGCCTTGCCTTGCTTAGGCACGCGTGTCAGACATAGACATGTTTTTTTTAAAGTTCATACAACAGAAATATTATTATTATATAAGCGGGGTGCAGTGACCGAGCGGTTAGAGTGCCTGACTGTCGATCGGAGGGACCGGGGTTTGAATCCAATTCATAACCGTAAGAAAGCGCTACAAATTGAAGATAATACAAGTGTATGCACTAACATCATACTCAAAAGAAGACACAAACATATTTTACAACGACGTGGATGAGACCTTAGTAAAACCAAACCACTATACGATAGTGATGGGAGACTTTAATGTACAAGTAGGGAAACGAACAAACACAATGGAAATGGCTACATGCTAATTTGGCCTAGGAGTGAGAAACGAAAGAGGCGACACCTTAGTAAAATGGGCAAGAAAATACAAAGTCATGAATACCATGTCTCAGAAGAAAGCACAGAGGAGATGGATGTGGAAAAGCCCAAATGGAGAAACGAAGAACGAAATTGACTACATCCTGACAGGCCAAACATGGTCACAGACGTAACTGTCATCAACCAAGCCAACATCGGAAGTGACCGCAGAATAGTAATGAGCAACATCAGACTGGACGCCAAGGCTGATAGGAAGAAATTGATAAACAAGAGATAACTCGACCTGCAAAATCGATTCGAGACACTACAAGAACTAGATGACATTATCACTACGGGCGAAAACTCACAGCGATGATCTAACTAAGTGCGACAAGTGTAGTCAAGTTAATCAACAGGCAAGTAAGGACGAGAATATCGTCACCAACACGAGCCCTGGTGAAGAAACGACGAGATATGGTGAAAAACGGCGACCGTAAAAACAAATAGAGTACGCAGAAATATGCAAGACCATCAAAAAGAAAGCGAAGGAGGACAACAGAAAAAATAAACAAGAGATCATACGAGAAACGATTATGACATCAAAGAGCCTGAAGATAGCCAAAAGAACACAGGCACTAGGCCGAGACAGACTGAGTACACTTCTAGACAAACATGGTATAGAAATATAAGACCAATATATGATCAGGGTACGGCCATTTCGTCTCCACCTGCTTGCAGGAGTTCGTTATGATGTCTGCACCAGGCGCCTCCCTTCATTCCGTTGCTCCAGTAGCTTTCTGTATCTCTTCTAGAGAGAATGGAGGTCCAACTAGTCCAGCCATGTTACCTGGAGTGTGGTCAACTGTTTCCTCCCTTCTTGTCCAGTTTGTATTAAAACAAGAGCCTGTGGTGGTCGATCCAGCCGATCCAGTAGGTCATGAAGGGTTCAGCACACTGTCAGTTTTCCCATTGGCGACCATGTTAATGTTGTGTGTGATTATAAGAAAACGTGACCTATAAAGTTTCATAAACTTCCCACCTGCTGTTATTATCATCTCATTGACATGCTGGTCGATTTTAGTCAAAATCTAATATCTCTAGCTCTTGCAAAATGCCTGTATGTATGACACCCGTCAATATTTACAAATGCATGCAGGCAGTGATCCGGCTAAAGTGTCAACTAGCCAAATTGCTGCCAGATACCCTTCCGCTTAGTAGAATCAGCTAAAAAGACACCATTTTACTGTCAACAGCTGCTACAATCACATCTAGAAATCTGACTACTCAAATGCACTTATGTCAGAGCAAGTGAACATTGTAAAAAATCATTTCTCAAAAATATAATGCACTTTGTTTCGTCTGTAATCAAGCAGGAAGTCCAACAGTGTGCTGACCCCTGAAGGGCAAACAGAACAAGCACCTAAGGCACCTAACATGCTAGGGTCACCAACACCGACTGACATTCAGTCGCCAGCTGCTATCAGGCGTTCATCACGAGCTATCAAACCTGTTGTTAAGTTTAATTTGTGATTATTCACCCAGTTACTCTTAGTATAAGCTTGCTATAATAGTCGCAGATGGTTCTTTAGAATAGTTCTATTTTAAGGTGGAGAAATGTTGTATATTGATGTAACGGGTACCCAGTAGACGTTACTAGCTGTAATGGTCCATTCCAATCACCTCGTGTATGTCGTGAATACGACTTCGTAACCCCTTTTTTATAAGTGGTTAACTCGAGGAGCCCGTGAACTTTCCAGTTCGCCAAGTCGTATTCACGACTTACACGAGATTATCGGAACGCAGCATAAGTGTCCGTCCGTGTTTTGTACCGTTTCTGCAGTACACACCAGAGGCAATCTGGGATACCGCCAACCTCATGTGTAGTTGATTATTAATTGTAATCTGTCTCCTTAACATGCAAACTCCACAATACATAACATATGGTATCCACAGACAAGGTGTGACACTAATCCTCTCGTCTGACCATCATTCCCAGTGTCCACTTCTCCATTCCTCTTGTCATGTTTCTGACTCTCACTCTCTGGTAGACGTCGAACTTGCGATGGCGTGAATGAGCTCCATCATGCTGTTGTTTCTGCTTTAATTGCCGATCTTGTACTTTTGCTTCGAGACTGGGTTTCGACAGCGCAAGTGTGGTGCGTGGCGCTCGGTTCGGGAACAACACCGACGGCGTTTTATCCGTAAGCGAATGCGGTGTGTTTCGGTACTGGAACAGTATGTCCGACAGACGGTGCTGCAATGGTAGCTGGTTGTTCGATTTTGCAAGCATCTGCTTGAACGTCTGGACACTCCTCTCCCCGAGGCCGTTCGTCGCCGGGTGGTAAGCTGGACACAGTATATGCTTGACGACATTCAACCTCAAGAAACGACCAAATGCCTCGCAAGCGAACTGAGGTCCGTTGTCAGACACCACTTCGAGTGGTAAGCCAAATGCTGCGAACATTCTTCTCAGTTGCACTATCGTCTTGCTTACAGTGTCAATACCCACTGCACTACTGCAATGTCTTGCTTACAGTGTCAATCCCCATTGCACCACTGCAATGTCTTGCTTGCAGTGTCAATCCCTACTGCACCACTGCAATGTCTTGCTTGCAGTGTCAATCCCCACTGCACTACTGCAATGTCTTGCTTACAGTGTCAATCCCCACTGCACTACTGCAATGTCTTGCTTACAGTGTCAATCCCCACTGCACTACTGCAATGTCTTGCTTACAGTGTCAATCCCCACCGCACTACTGCAATGTCTTGCTTACAGTGTCAATCCCCACCGCACTACTGCAATGTCTTGCTTACAGTGTCAATCCCCACCGCACTACTGCAATGTCTTGCTTACAGTGTCAATCCCCACTGCACTACTGCAATGTCTTGCTTACAGTGTCAATCCCCACTGAACTACTGCAATGTCTTGCTTACAGTGTCAATCCCCACCGCACTACTGCAATGTCTTGCTTACAGTGTCAATCCCCACTGCACTACTGCAATGTCTTGCGTACAGTGTCAATCCCCACCGCACTACTGCAATGTCTTGCAATAGTACGAGACATTGAGACCATTTCCAGCCACTTTGAATGATTATCCACCATGACAAAGAAGTTCTGTCCGTCTTGTTCTACAAAATCCACATGGATACGTTCCCATGGTCCCGTAGCCCACGGCCATGGAACCAGTGCTACCTTCGGCGTGCTCGCTACCCGGCTGCATTCCCGACAGTTTCAGACACAGTCCTCGATATCCGCATCAAGGCCAGGCCACCAGACGAAGCTTCGAACGATCGACTTCACTCTTATCCGGATGCATCACATGCAGTTCTCATAGTATGTGTTCTCTGAACACTGCTGGAATAACTACTCTCCTTCCCCAGAGAAGAAAGCCATCTTCCAACGACAGTTCATCTTTTCTACATCGATATGCATTCACCGACTCGTCGGTTGAGTTTGGCCAGCCTCGCAGTGTGAATTCATAGACCTAGGCCAACGTAGGATCCTTTCTGGTAGTCCCTGCAATCATTTTAGCCGTTACTGGAAGTTCGGCCACCGACAACATGCTGACTGCTGCCACCACCGTTTCATCAGGATCAGCCGACTCGGGCGATCCCACCGGCAGTCTGCTCAGTGCATCTGCGTTCGCATTTTCTTTTGATGACTTGAATTGGATCTCATATTGATAGTCCGCCATTATCAGAACCTATCACTGTATCCGAGCCGCCGTCACCGTAGGTCCGCCAGTCTTTTCTGCGAAGATGCGAACCTGTGGACGATGATCCGTCACCAGTGTGAAAAAGCGACCAAACAAGTAGAGATAAAACTTCTTCACTCCGTATATTATCGCCAAAGCCTCCTTTTCGATCTGCAAGTAATTTTTCTCGGCTTTGCTCATTGTTCGCGAGACGAATGCTTTCGGCTTCTCTGATCCATTCTTAATTTTGTGGCTAATGACTGCGCCAATACCATACTGGCCCGCATCGGTAGCCAATATCAACTCTTTTCTCTGGTCGTAGTGCGTGAGGATGGTGCAACTGGACAGTACTCTTTTGCACTGAGTGAATGCTGCCTCATATTCCTCATCCCAGGACCACTTGACCCATGCCTGAAGACGTCTGAAGAGAGCCTGCAACATCGAGGACAAGTTGGCCATGAACTTCGCGTAATATTGGATTAGACCACGGAAACTCTGCAACTCCGCCAAATTGGTTGGCCTTGGTGTCTTTCTGATAGCTTCAACCTTGTCCTGCACAGGCTCAATGCCCTCGGCACTCACGATGTGGCCCAAGTACTGCACCTTCTACTTCAGAAACCTGTACTTAGCTTTGTTCAACTTCACCCTGTTTTGGTCTAGTCGTGCTAGCACCAGATTCAGTGTTTTTAGATGATCGGCCTCGTCTTCACCCACAATGAGAATATCATATATGAAGCAGATCACATTTTCAATGCCCCTCAATATTTTGTCCACAGTCGCTTGAAAAATGGACGGTGACGTCTTTACGCCATATGTTAGCCTGCGCATTCTGAACAGTCCTTTGTGGGTGTTGATTGTCCGCAGAGGAATCGACTCTTTGCATACTTCCATCTGATTGAAGGCCCCACTGAAGTCAAAAACTGAAAACACCTTAGGCGTCTTGTTTGTCTGAGCCAATTAGGTGAACAAATCCTGCGTTGTAGGAAGCGGATACTTGTCATCTTCAATTGCTGCGTTCAACAACTTAAAATCGCCACAAATCTGCACCGACATCTTGCCGTTTTTCATTTTTGGAACATTGACCGTGTGGCTTGCCCATTCACTAGACTCAACACGATGAAGAACACCAACTGATTCAAGACGCTCGAGTGCACTCTCCACGACTTCTCGCATGGAATAAGGCACCGGACGCGCCTTCTGGAAAACTGGCCTTTAGTCTCTGGTTTCACTTTAAGAGCTGCAGTGCAGCCCTTAATCCCCTCACGTGACTCGTTGAACAAATTCCCGCAATCAATCAACAACTGGACCAATGAACTGGTCTACCTATGTAGCGATTTAGGGATTGACACTGAAAATTACACCCCAGCCAAGTGGTATTTGCTTTAACCAATCCCGTCCCATCAATGCTGGCCGTGACCATTTCGCCACAAACACCTGCAATGAATGCTTGTTACCACGATATCTGACAGGCACACACACTTTACCTGCCGATGGGATTAGTTCTCCGGTCTATGACCTTAGCTTCAGACCGGTTTGTTCTAGTGGAAAGCTACGCAAGACATTTGTTTATCTACAAGCATTGACACATTGTGTCCATTTAACTCCATGTTCACGTGTATGCCTCTCTTAACATCGCTAGCTGTGTACACTCCATGTAGACCTAGGTCAATTTGACTGCCATAAACACCAGTTGCCTCATCAAAATCATCACCACAATCAACATGAGAAACCTCTCTGCCGGCACTGATCTCCCTTCGGCCTTTATCACCTTTTGACTTGCACATTTTGCTACATGACCAATTTTATCACACAAATAAAATTTTTATCAATGAATTTGTACTTAGCAGCAGAGTGGTGTCTGCCGCATCGGAAGCACTCTCGGTCGGCCGGCCATCGTCTGCTTCTGCCTTGATGATCCCTGACTAATCACGTGATGCACCGCTGATGGGGTATCTTCGGGCTTTTCATTGAACTCCGCTGAGCTCTTCACGGCCATTTCCTCGGCGATCACCGTCTGATAAGCCTCATTGAAGGTTAGCGAATTGGGAGCATTAACTTCGCTTGTGCCGCCGTCAAGTTCAGGCCCTTTACGAACATGTCTCTCAGAGCCTCATCTTGATAATCACGTGGGTACTTACATTCACCGCATAACTCACGCAACGCCAGCGCAAACTGCGCCACTGACTCTGAAGGCCTACGCAGTCTGTTCATGAATTTGTTTGTCAGGCCTATGATTGTTAGTTGCAGTTTGTAAACCGTGGTCGCCGCACGAATTACCGCATCGTAGTCCGCATTTGCCGGTGTCTCCGGCTTCAGTTGCGTCTTCAACTTCGCGTAGCATTCAGCGCGAACGTTTGACAGGAAAATGCTCTTTATGACATCTGCGGATACGCCGTTACTGATCACGAAGAACTCGAACCGTTCAACGTATTTTTCGAACCTCTCCTTCTCTTACACATACTGCTCGAAGCGGGCGCTCTTCCCCGACATGCTTAAGTTCGTTTTCTCGTCGCCACTGTTGTGTATTGTGGAATTTGCATGTTTAAGGAGACGGATTACGATTAGTAATCAACACATGAGGTTGGCAGTATCCCTGAGTGCCTCTTGTGTGTATTGCAGACACGGTACAAAACACGCACGGACACTTACAGCTAGTAACGTCTACTGGGTACCCGTTACATCAATATACAACACCATCATCTCTTCCAGAGTGAATAACTGCGTATCCATTTTGTTGGAATGCTGCGTCTACGTCACTACACCAGTGCGTTTCCAATATGCCTGCTATGTCGATATCGAGTGTCTTCAATTCGTCTAGGCGCAGCTCGAGCTGTCCTTCTTGGTGTAGTGTCCTTATCTTCCACGGCACGATGGACTTTTCTTTACTTTCTGAATGTTTTATGTGGATGTTGACAGCAGATGCTTAACCGGGATATTAATACCCCGTATGCCACACCGCTGTCCAGTGTGTGGCAAGCCCGGGACTAGGGGCCGTTTCTGTCTTTGTACTCGCATCATTTGGGTGTGATTGATCCTAGAGGATCATAGCTGTATACAATGGGAACTCGCGAGGACATCCCAAAGTTGTGGGTACCGTTGTCTTTTAAAATAGCTCTTCCGCCTTTGGTTGGCATTTCCTCCAGCCTGAGACCCACTCCGCTCCTCCTCCAGCCTGGCACCCACTCCCCTCCTCCTCCAGCCTGGGACCCACTCCCCTCCTCCTCCATTCTGGGCCCCACTCCGCTCCTCCTCCAGCCTGGCACCCACTCCTCTACTCCTCCAATCTGGCACCCACTCCCCTCCTCCTCCAGCCTGGGACCCACTCCCCTCCTCCTCCAGCCTGGGCCCCATTCCCCTCCTCCTCCAGCCTGGGACCCATTCCCCTCCTCCTCCAGCCCGGGCCCCATTCCCCTCCTCCTTCATCCTGGGACCCACTCCCTTCCTCCTCCAGCCTGGCACCCACTCCCCTCCTCATCCAGCCTGGGACCCAATCCCCTCCTCCTCCAGCCTGGCAACCACTCCACTCCTCCTCCAGCGTGGGCCCCATTCCCCTCCTCCTCCAGCCTGGGCCACACTCCCCTCCTCCTCCAGCCGAGGCCCCACTCCCCTCCTCCTCCTCCAGCCTGGGACCCACTCATCTCCTCCTCCAGCCTGGGACCCACTCCCCTCCTCCTCCAGCCTGGATCCCACTCCCCTCCTCCTCCAGCCTGGGCCCCACTCCCCGCCTTCTACAGCCTGGCACCCACTCCCCTCCTCCTCCAGCCTGGCACCCACTCCCCTCCTCCTCCAGCCTGGCACCCACTCCCCTCCTCCAGCCTGGGCACCACTCTCCTCCAGCCTGGGATCCACTCCTCTCCTCCTCCAGCCAGGGACTCACTCCTCTCCTCCTCCAGCCTGGGCCCCACTCCCCTCCTCCTCCAGCATGGCACCCACTCCCTCCTCCTCCAGCCTGGCACCCACTCCCCTCCTCCTTCAGCCTGGCACCCACTCCCTCCTCCTCCAGCCTGGGCCCACTCCCCTCCTCTCGACGCTCCTCCGCTTTACGACCGTTGGCACTTTCATGAGGTTGTCCAGTTTACCTGTACCGCTGAACATTCGGTTTCTTGAACATGATGGCCGTTGAATTACTTGGAATTTCATCCGCCCTGGGATGTTATGTTCAACATCACTACAAGTAGTACATGTTGAGTGGCCCAGTTCTCTTGATTTTGGAGTTTGCCTTCTCCTAGATTAATTGCTTGACACCGATTCAGAGCTTCACCCGTCCTTACTATTTGCTCATAGTTGGAGACTGGGTTAGTGCAGCGTCGGGACGTGTCCACACACAGGTGGGCCCTGCACGCTTCACCTGTGGAGATTCAGTCTGCTCCCCGATCCCTAATTGATTAGCCTGGGGCCGCAATGTGCCTAGAATCCATGGTGTACCCCGTAGAGGTTATATAAGGGTCTTGTCTATGGAGTGGCCATGTACCAACATGGTGTCTTACTCGGTTCCATCTTCACTCCCATACAAGGGAGTTATCTAGTGACTTGAGCTGAAAGCGAATAGCACACTACACACTACACGACGCATCACACAGACCTGTATTAACACACCACATCACACCACACTACACCACACCTCACCACACCACACCACACCACACCACACCACACCAAACCACACCACACCACACCATATTGAACACCGCAGTGAACAGAGCACCATAATTCACACCGATTCGAAAGAGGTACCATGGAAGGTGGAAACAGCGCTAAGAGATGTGAAGAATGTGAAGACACCAGGCAACGATCATGTAAACATTGAAACATTAAAAGCAGGAGAAGATACCATCTCGAAAACACTAGCTAAGTTGCATGTATACTAAATACTTACCAGAAAGAAGACCACCTCGAAGACACTAGCTAAGTTGCATGTGTACTAAATACTTACCAGAAAGAAGAACATCCAACACATGGAAGAACGCGAAAATGGTGATCATCTTCAAGAAGGGAAATAAGAAAGACTTAAAGGACTACAGACCGATATGTCAATTGTCAAACATGTACAAATTATTCACAAATTATAGGCTAGAGAAGACACTCAACGAAAACCAGCCACGAGAGCAAGCAGGATTCAAAAGCAGGTACTCAACGACAGACCACATTCACGTCGTAAATCAACTGAAAGAGAAGTGCCGAAAATGTAATATTCCGTTCTGCATCGCATTCGTCGACTATGAGAAGGCTTTCAACTCGGTGCAAACTCAAGCAATACTGACCTCGCTTCAAGAACAGGGGATAGAAGAGGTGTACATCGAACTCATGAAAGACATATACACCAACAGTTCAACAGTCCACTTACACAAAGAAAGCAACAAGATCATCATCAAGAGATGAGTACGACAGGGTAACACCATATCGTCCAAGTTGTTTACTAGAAAGCATATTCCGAAGACTGACCTGGGGAACCAGAAGTTTTATGATAAACGGAAAATATCTCAGTCATCTTCGCTTCGCCGACGACATACTCATATATGCGCTACCATACAGCAAGAACTACAAAAACGCTGCAGGAGCTAGCTGATTAAACTGAAAAACAAGGTCTGAAGATGAACATTTCGAAGACAAAAGTGATGCTAGAAAACGACTCACACATAATATTATATATCAACACCACGCAGATAGAGAACGTTGAAAGCCACGTCTATCTGGGACAGCGATACAGCATCAAAGACAAAAACCAAGACAAGGAGATTCAAAAAAGAATCACGGCCGGTGCAGTATAGTACCGTGATTCCATAAGGAAATGACTCCCCGGTCGGTTTACTATGGAGTATTCGAACCGGGGGTCGGAATGCTATTATAGTATCACGACCTCCCCTATGGTAAGTTGACTCCCACTTATTCTAACATCCTGTTGGAACAATATTTGACAAAATATATAAGTTTGATACTCGTGCAGTTATGTCGCACAATTTGCATGTCACACTAGGTACCTCGTGCTCCATGTTTTCTCAATGTTGTCAAATAAGTTGTGTCAGCCATTCTCTCATTGTGCAGCACGTCCAGCAGTAAAGTTCGATGAACATGTTTTTACTACAACTTAACCCCCATACCTTTTCTTTATTACTATCCAGTTCAACCGGAGTTACATCACTGCAATTTGTTGTGCAACCAACTTCCCCGGAAGAAGCGTAGTGTATCGTTACTCGTTTTAGAGAGATTATTTGATAATGACCACTGGACACGTGTAGCCAGTGATCTCGTCCTGTTTGGCAGAGTGTTGTTGGCCAGAAATAAAATAAAATAAATCTTTATTATGACACATTAAAATGGCAATTGTACAGTTTTTGTTACAGTAAATACAGAAATTTGCGTAATCATACGGTCGACATCATCCTCGTCTCAAATACTGTATGTCTTAAGACCATTCCTGATGTCTAACATTTCCGATAATACGTTCACGTTCGATATTGTTACGTTGGACAAACCAGCCTGCGATACACGGCCAATATCATACGTAGACATTTCGTACATTGCATCACATTCACTTAAGATATAACGGTAGTTTGAACTACAATTTGACCATGGATTTGCAATGGACAACTTAGCAACACTGTTTATAATCGGTGAATTTTGGTTCATAACTTTATGAATGAATTTGGAGAACCTTTGCTTTAAGATTACCAATAATGGCAAACTATCCGAAAACAATGCTATAACATCACCGTGTGTAAGTGGTGCTAGCCCCCACAACTTTCTAAGCGCTTTTCGCCATGCAGTGCAAATAGTGCCAACACTCTTACTCTGAAGATCCCAAAGTGGGGCTCCATAATAAGAGCAGCAATATTGTTTAAATAAATTGCACTTTACATTCGTCTTAATATGACCGAAATCGGCCATGAACATATTATACCCTCTCTCCAGAATTTGGCAGTGGCATCGACGACTAGACTATCCTTATTAACAACGGATATATGATGGCCCAAATGTACAGCGTCTTGGGCACTGTCCAACTCGATATCATTAAAAGCACATTTCTGTTGTCGGGTTTAAAAATCAAATATCCACTCTTAGTACCCGACGCAACCCGTATAGTGGTTGCCCATGTGACAACCTCTCCACTCTTTTCTAACTGTTCAAACAATCCATCCATGTATATGGAGAAAAGAATAGGAGAAAGGACAACCGGACCAATCAGGCTATACAGCCCGAGTTCGCTGCTGCACAGGCCGAATTCACTGCCGCACACATATTGCTATCTTTTCTGATAAGCAACACTCCCCCAAACAAGAAGAGATCATGGGCAATACAAGCCGAGTCCACTTCCGCACAGGCCGAGGTCACTGACCGACTTCACCGAAACAGGCCGAGATCGCGAAAGACCGAGATCATTGTGAATCCAGCTGCCACCTTTCGGATTAATTTAAACCAAATCTTCTTTTAATTTGTAATGACGTCGCAAGAGGGCCTCCACAAGAATTTTTTGCGACAATAACAGGATATCGCACGCTGTCACTAGAGTCATTCATATTAGTAAATGCTCATCATCAAGCTATTCACATTGCAACAGCAAACATATACTCCACTAATTCAATTCATGTAGCACATGAACGTTCTTTCTTCGATGTCGTAATGCGGCGGTTGAGTTGTGCGCGGTCACTTAAAATAATAACATTTGTCTATAATGATATAATTGTTTTTAATGCTATGCTGATGTAAGAATTATTATTCAATTAAATGTGCAACATGCATTTAATATTATGTAGTTATAACAAATCTTACGGAGTTACAAACAATGTAAGTGACGGTGCAAGCATCGAATATTATTTCAGTGATACACATGCCAAAGAACGGCTACTGGCGATTCACGTGACAAGCGAAGCCGTAGAAAATGGTTCAAGAAATTAAGGTACACGGCTTCGACGAGTTCATGAAAACGGTGGCAGCCAAAGAAAATAACAAAGTGTGTGTTCTCTTTACGGGATCACCCGGTGAGAACGGCCAAAGTTGGTGTCCAGACTGCGTGAAAGGTTCGTTGAACGCATCGTCTCTGAGTGACTGCAGGCATGACTGAGATTCTTCCGCGGAAACACGGATTTCCGCGGTTCATGAACTCGATTTGGCCGTTTCTGTGATTCGTCCAAATCTGAAAAATTGTTTTTTTAAATAGGGGGTTGTGACCTGGCAAACATCGACCAAAAAAATTATAAATTTAGTGATCGTCGTCTTTTTTTAAAGCAAGCTGCATTCTGAATGGCCAGAAACTGTGAATCATGGCCCAGCTTACAATCCGTGCATGAGTTTGGGCGGCAAATCAGTTGCAGCCATGTATGTTTTCGAAGTTCACAGTCGCGTTCAGTCGAACGAAGCATGAGCTACGGTCTACAGTAAGTAGTCCACTCTTATTTCAAACATTCTTGTATGTGTCAGTTACTGAATTATTGAAATTAACGTAGCATAGGTTTTAAGATCGTAGTTTCAATAAATATTACATCATTTAGCCTGCCACGCGAAGCGTTGTATTACTAATGGCCTTTGGTACCTACATTACGGCGCCGACGTACGCTCACGTCGTTGGCGTTACAGATCATGGCATAATACAGCACCATTAACAATATGTAAACGCGAATAGTAAGCAGAATATAAGTTTTGGCAATACCTTTAAGGTATCCTAGATGGGTTTCTAGATTATTTTGGATAAAAATAAGCATCGTTCGAAATAGCACTTGTCCATTTGTCCGGGACAAGTGATTTTTGGCCCGGACAAGTAAAATGACTACATGGTTATACGGTGGACAAGTGAAAATTTACTGTAAATAGTGACACGTGCAACATTGCAAACTTTTTATTTGAGGAAATTCAAACGTAAATGAAGTTCGCTAACAATCGCACACGTTGCAATCTTGTTAGTGTGTCGGCGTCTTGTTGTTCCGCCGCCACTGTGTTGTACTTCAGTGTTTGAGCAAGTTTAGTGTCTGCGTCAACATGGTCATCCGCTGAGCGCACCGACCTAGCTCTGATACGCGTAGGACAGACTCCGCATCAGCCATCGTTGATCGAGGCTGTATTTCATAAAATCGTAAATTGTTCAATTTGGCCGACGTACAACCACGGATCATATTTGACGAACTTTGGAAATAGTAGACTTTGTATCGCTACTTGTTATTTGAATAATTATATAGTTTTAACCATTATTACGCCTAACTCATGCGGACTCGGCAGTCTTCCAAGTCATCTAACGTTAGCCGCTCCAGTCCAAAATCTATCAAAATGTTCAAAACTTGTAACTGGCTCTCCGGTAAATCTATGGTGATGGTTGATAAACGGAATATTAATGAAATTTCAGAAGTGTTGTGTCTATGTAACATTTATTCTAACCATAAATTGCGAGTTTTCGAAGCCAAATTTTATGTAAGATGCTCGGACGGGGTGCCAACCACCTTTGACATGTCGGCTTCCGCCAACTACAGCGGTCTGTGCGCGGCAGCAATGATACGGCGTAACTAAATCTATAAATTATATTCCGCCTGGTTGTGTTCCTAGTTGAGTGGCATTTTCAATGACAAACTGATGCCATCATTTTATAGCAGTGTTATATGTTTTATATATATATATATACACTGTATATACCATATTAAACAAAAAAAGTTTTTGCAACATTATAACAAATAGCAAGGAAAACAATTGTCTCATTCCGATCATCGTAATAATTATTTGTTATTAATAAAAGCGTTCATATCAGCATCACTAAAATATTGGTATACATCATGTAACGTGTCTACTTTTAATATTCGTAATGAATATATATATATATATATATAGTAATGATAATAGACCGAAAAAAATAGTTGCAAATGTAAGTTTGCAATTTCAAAATTTGCAGATTAAATCAAATTGTGTCTTTGATCACAAGTCACTCAGATGTACATGCAACGAAACAGCAAGAACATTGTGCTTGTTGTCATAAAAATAAGACAGACTTTTTTATGTTTTTTTCCGAAGCTTCGAATCCCCTTGACAACCACTCGGACAAGTTAAAATTTTTGCGGACAAGTAGATTTCAAAACTTATTTGTCCGGCAGACAAGTAAATATTCTGGCTTATTTCTATCGCTGATAAGTATGTGCCAAAACTTAGTCAGTTTTCTTGGATGGGCGATAATATATCAAAATGAAGTACGCCTGTTCACTTTAACGTATGGTTTAGGTTATTATTAATTAAAAACAATTTGAATTAAATTTACCTGACGTTGTTAATATGAACACTTTTAGGGGATATGGCGTGCACCAAGAAGGATGTTGTTCAGAGAGGGGACGAGTTGAATTTGAAGAAGCTGAACAGGTTTCCCAAATGTCAAGAGGCAAAGTGCCAAAGAGACTGAAATTTTCCACCTCCACTCCCCAGTCTTTGCTCAGGCAGAGGAGAGAAAGCTGTGAGTGCCAGGATCAAGCACAGGCAAGAAAAGAAGTGAAGTCACATGTCCACAATGAACACTTGTAAAGTTTATGGTTTCAATGAACACTAGTAGATGTGGACATTTGTGTGTTAATTTCAGTGTACTGTACATTAGAATTATCATTTTAATAAACCTTGGTTATTTAAAGCATTTTTAGTCCTTTGGCCAAAGGTCAAAGGGACTATTGCCATCACTCTGCGTCTGCTGTCTGCCGTTAGCTGCCATATCTCAGAAACCGTTCAGCAACTTCTTCTCTAATTTTGCATAGATATATCTTAGGGCACTGCCACTATGCACAAGAAATCTGTATTTGATTGAATCATTCTAAGGGCTCCCTAGGGCCTCCAAGGACCCCAAAACTGTAAAAATGTAACATTTTGCCTATTTTTTCGAAAACTGTTCAGCAACTTTTTCTCTAATTTTGCATATACATTTCATGTGGTAGTGTCACTGTACACAAGAAATCTGTATTTGATTAAATCATTCTAAGGGCACCTAATGACCCCCGCAAAAAGGACCCCAAAACTGTAAATTTTCACATTTTGCCTATTTTTTCAAAAAACTCGTAACTTTTTCTCTAATTTTGCATAGACATTTCATATGGTAGTGCCACTAAACACAAGGTCCCCAAAAATGCAAAATTTGTTAACTAAATGGTCTACTGTAGCAGCAGATCTAGCAGACTTCCAGTCCTTTTGTTCAACTAATCCCTTTTCCCACAACATCTGTCACACCTCACTGTGGCTGGCTGGTGAAAGTGTGACTAATCTGTAATTGGTCACTGGCAGAGGCTTGGGTCACTGTGGCTGGTAGTGGGAAGTGTGACTAATCTGTAATTGGTCACTGGCAGAGGCTTGGGTCAACAAACACAACACCTTGTGCCAGAAACAGAATACTATTCCCCTTCCCAAAACATCTATCACATGCGGAGTCTGTGTCTTGTATGGATATATATTTTATGCAGTTGTTTTATGTAAGCAGAAAGTTAATTGAAATTAGTTATTCTTAGGCCACAGAAAAGCAATTCCCGGTTTCTCATCGATGCATGTATTTAAAAATATGTGCCACAACATTTTATGTGGCAGACGTGGTGGTGCAATAAGTGAACAGTAAACCTGTAAACATTTTACTTCCATCATAACCCTTAATGATCTATAACTATGATTCACCAAAAAAACATTTGATTAATAATTACCTACAGGGTTGTTTGATTTATGCCGGGCAGAAACTGTGCCCGGCAGAAACGGCAACAATAGGAAATACATGCCATTGATAGGCAAACGTGTTCTTTTTATAGAAAACTGCACCCGTCTACGTATGATAACCATTTGTTCGCCCTACTTACAATAAACATCACATGAATGATAAAAGGAAGATCACTGCCACTTAACTTGTGGATTATTATTATTATAAAACTGCTCTGCTACTGCTTGGTGGACAGTAAGCTGCAACTGTCTTTGAGTTTGTTTACATTTTGACAAACTACTATTATATAGCACTAATTTTTGAATGAATCACATTTTGAGAATGCATGTCATTGTTTGCGGTGTAACTTTTGTATGCTTCATTTTCTGTGCTGCTACAAGTTGCATTCATTTGAAAGATTATTCAATTACCTATCCAATGATAATACATATGTTGTGGTTTTGGAAATATATAGCTTTGGTATATTGTACACGACAGTTGTGATAGGAAACTATTGGACATTGCGACAGTCCAGAAAGACAGTATGAGATGTGTCACTCAATATATGAAGTGTGACTTTCAGATACTTCATTTTGTAATGCTATGGATTATGATGGGCCTCTCCATTAGCTCCCTATATATTTATGTGAAATATTTCATTAAAATATTTCAGAACAGGCTAACGTTAAGCTGCAACTGCCTGAGTTTGTTTACATTTTGACAAACTACTATTATATAGCACTAATTTTTGAATTAGCACGACTAATGCTAATATATCCCACAAAATGACTTCAAGACCTGTAAGTTAGGTGAGTAACATCTTTGAAGTTCTGACAGCAAGACACCGCCTTCGGTGAAGTCGAGACAAAAGTTTGACAAAGGCTTCAAGTTCAAACGGTCTATCACTGCCCAGCTGACCCATGTTTTATTTTCTTTAGATTACCTTTTGCTCTCAAAGAATCTGTCCTCTTAATTTTATACATAAAGACATAATCTGGCATAACTTTTGTAGCAGCACATTTGTACTTCCAGTGTATCATATATTTATCACTTGTTGTGTATTACACCCAGCTGTGGAGCTAAGATTCTCTGCCTGCTATTGTTTGATGGAAACTGTGACTAATCTGTAATTGGTCACTGGCAGTAGCTTGTGTCAACAGACAGCATTAAGCCACTAGACCCCTGTTAAACTGGACAGTTGCCTGTAGGTTTTAAACTGTCAAACAGTGAGTCTACCTTTTGCTCTCAAATAATCTGTCCTCTTAGTAGTACACATAAAGACATAATCTGGCATAACTTGATAAATCTTTGTAGCAGCACATTTGTACTTCCAGTGTATCATTGCAACACAACGTACATATTACATACTGTGTGCCACATTTGAATGTTGTACATGTAATATTTCCATGCAATCCATTTGCATATATAATGTAAAACAGCCGTTTTCTTAATTTTCACTTTTTGACCCCTACCATGTTCAATGCTCCATAACTTCGCCAATTTGTGTAGCAGTCATAATTTTTGAAACCGTGTAAACCAAACCTTTATAAGGATGTAAGAAAACAATGTTACAATTTTTCCAACTAATCACTCATTTGGTCAGCCAGGGTCACATATAGACGTATTAGTCCAAAGGACTTCAGGGCCACGTGGCCCGTTTTTTTTTTTTACATTGACCACTTGTGTAATGTTGTAGTTTTGACAATGTAGTATACACTGCTTTGGGTTTTTTGTGTGATATGAAATTTATGTGCTTTTACAGTTATGTGCAGGGAACAGTATGCTTACACTTTTTATTAATAAAATCCCAAATGTAGTGTTTCTATGCACTATGTTTGTGATTTTATATAAAATAGAAGTTACCGGATTAGACAAAAACAGTGTGAAAGTACACTAGATTGTATCACAAACAATGATTTCTTTAAAAAATTTGAGTTCCAGTCCAGACCCCCCTTCTTCCCCAGTTTGCCGCGCCACGCGCAAATGTTCCTTGGAAGTGACTTGCCTCCTCTCATATGCCTGGTGACTGACGGGATGAGTCGGTGATTGTCTGGCTCAATGGCTGTCATCGCCATCGGAACGCCCCCTTCCTAGTTCCAGACCAGAAGTTCAGTTGCGTGAACGTCGCGTGGCCATCTTCAGCTACGCCATGGCCACGCGAAGCTGGATATGTTCAGTTATATTCGTCCAATTCGCAGTTAAATTAATTAGTGCCTGCCTAATTAATTAACTTATTAAGACATAATATCATCAAAATTCTTTAATAGTGCTTAACTTCTTAGGACATGCGACATGATTTTCGCATTGTACATGATCTCGAGGATGTCTTTAATCCTTTGGTTGAGTTGTGCCACTAAACTTGTCTAAGCTAGGATTTTCCAAGGATATTGGCACTAAACTTAAGAAGGCATTTTATTATTATTATGAAGTTGCCTGATTTTGCGATCATATTAACTGACCTTAAACAGTGGGGGACGGGCTTAAGGCTTAATTTTGAGTAATGTAGATTAACAAATAATGACTGATGATGTTACTGCATGTGTAGACCTACAGATATTGATAACATTTGATAAAATGCACATTTTTACAAGACGGAGGGAACTATATAGAGTAAGTTTGATTTTTACGTGAGAAAACATCACGGAACAGTGTGTTCAACAAACAAAACAGCCAAAACATGACTCCCTGGCAATCGATCACAGAATGACACAGGCTGGGATTTTGTAGTACAAACATAATATTGTTACGAGACGAGATATTTATTGATCGGATACAAAAGAATCACGCAACAAAACAGTAGCTTTTCCTGGTTTATTTTGATAAACTTGTATGTTTTGTTGTTTTGCAGCTGATCCAGTGATAACAGAATGTTTGCTGTATGCTGCTCCTGGGACTGTCTTCATTACGTGTTGTGTTGGCCATCGTAAATAGTAAGTCTACCTGTTTCTGTAGCACAGGTGTAACGTACATGTGTATTGTGCAGGTGTAACGTACATGTGTAACATGCAGGTGTAACATACAGGTGTAACGTAATGTAACATACAGGTTTAACATAAGAGGTTGACAGAGGTCCTGAAGCATGCATATTTTATGAACACTTTTATGAACACTTATAAAAGGATACTTTTGGTACAGCAGCATAGTTGATGATCAAAGGTTGGGTCAAAGGTTAGGTCTAATGGGTGCAAAGTCCTACTTCTGGCATGGAGCAACTCTCGGCCACCTGTCCCAATGAGTCACTGTTTTCACATGATCTACCGGTGACATGTTTGGTGTCATATTGGCTGCTTCTTGCCATAATTATTTGAAAAACATCATTGTTAGTTAGTCAACATTAATGATTGTTTGATTTCAACAGAAAAGTGGAGATCTATTAAAAGCCATAGACTTGATAGACCCCCTTCTGGGCTACAACAGTTGCAAATGCAACTTTTGTCTTTCTGTTCCGTCGTCAGTTCTTAGTATCGTGGCTCCGGCCACACTCCCTGTAGGGACCACACAATGAATGCTCCCTCTGCATGCAGATCATGCTATGCAATTTGATGCAGCAGCTGGATTGAGCAGGACACTGGAATAAATAAAATGAATGCATTCCCTCTTTCAAATTTACATGTAATTTTTTGCCTAGAAATATAGCAAATAATTTGAATACTTGAAATTCAAAGTTGGATGTGTATCACTGACGTTGGATATGTATCACTGACGTTGGATATGTATCACTGACGTATTTACAAATGTGTAAATCTGTGGGCAATAGAAATAAAAAAATCTCAAATTATTTCCATAACATTAAACTTAAAGCATAGGAAATTAGTGCTGCTGATAATATTATGGTTACCTCAATACTCATATCACCAATCCCGAGAGTGACGTTAATAGTGAGTTTTCACTGTACTCCCCTTGGGCATTCCATTGAAAACCTCGCCACATCCTCAGTTGTGATGTGCTTCATACGTAACCTGTTCTGTGTGCAGTTGGAAAGACCAGAAGAATGAGTTCCGCACGAACACCAAGACACAAGTGAAGAGTGTGCCAACTCTGATGTTGTGGGGAACGGTAACTATCACAACTTCCTTCAAATTCACATCCTCTAAGGTCTCACGAGTTCGCAAAGTCAACAAATATTACGCATTTAGCATTGGTCCAACCCCTCCACAACCAATATGTTGTGTAGGACTTGTGATTTAGCATTGGTCCAACCCCTCCACAACTAATACGTCGTGTAGGACTTGTGATTTAGCATTGGTCCAACCCCTCCACAACCAATACGTCGTGTAGGACTTGTGATTTAGCATTGGTCCAACCCCTCCACAACCAATACAACCATATAATTTGTATTATATAAATATGCATATATTATTATATTAATACGTCATGTAGGACTTGTAATTTTTATAGTCAAGCATTGGTATTAGCATCAATTCGCATTGACATGTTTCATTCGCTAGATGCCGCCATTGTATCAATTTGTTTTCCCTGCGAAACGTAGTGACGACCAATCCACCACTCCCACCCCACCACTCCCACCCCACCACTCCCACCCAACCACTCCCACCCCACCACTCCCACCCAACCACTCCCACCCAACCACTCCCACCCAACCACTCCCACCCCACCACTCCCACCCAACCACTCCCACCCCACCACTCCCACCACTCCCACCACACCACTCCCACCCAACCACTCCCACCCCACCACTCCCACCCCACCACTCCCACCCAACCACTCCCACCCAACCACTCCCACCCCTCCACTCCCACCCCACCACTCCCACCCAACCACTCCCACCCAACCACTCCCACCCCCACCCCACCCCACCACCCCCACCCACCCCTCCCACTCCCACCCCACCACTCCCACCCAACCACTCCCACCCAACCACTCCCACCCAACCACTCCCACCCCTCCACTCCCACCCCACCACTCCCACCCAACCACTCCCACCCCTCCACTCCCACCCCTCCACTCCCACCCCACCACTCCCACCCCACCACTCCCACCCAACCACTCCCACCCAACCACTCCCACCCCACCACTCCCACCCCACCACTCCCACCCAACCACTCCCACCCCACCACTCCCACCCCACCACTCCCACCCAACCACTCCCACCCCACCACTCCCACCCCACCACTCCCACCCCTCCACTCCCACCCCTCCACTCCCACCCAACCACTCCCACCCAACCACTCCCACCCCACCACTCCCACCCCACCACTCCCACCCATCCACTCCCACACCACCACTCCCACCCCTCCACTCCCACCCAACCACTCCCACCCCACCACTCCCACCCCACCACTCCCACCCCTCCACTCCCACCCCACCACTCCCACCCCTCCACTCCCACCCAACCACTCCCACCCCACCACTCCCACCCCACCCCACCACTCCCACCCCTCCACTCCCACCCCACCACTCCCACCCCACCACTCCCACCCATCCATTCCCACCCAACCACTTGCACCCCACCCTAATAATTAACATATTTTTAGACGTTGCAAACTGTAGTGAGCGCCACTTCAGTTCTTTTAGGCTCTACTCAAGCTTTACTATTAAATAAAAATATGATTCGAATTTAGTTGAAATGATGCTCCAGTTCACTCTGCTGTATGAATGAGTAGCTGGTAGTAGACAGTGGTGGATGTTTCTGTACAAATAGTATTCGTGCAGTAATTGTAGTGTGGCTGAATACTTCCCAGACAACTTGAGATGGTGTTCGATTGGACAGGTCTGCTAGGGAGGCACTCTGAGCAGTTATAAAGACTGGACAGCACACTGTATAAGACTGTACCTTTACTTTAGGTGGAAGTCATGATAAATAATGTTATTGTTCCTGTTGCAGCGCCAGAAATTGGAAGAAGACCAGTGCGCGTCGACCTCCCTTGTCAGGATGTTCTTTGAAGAATCATAGTGCAATCGGGGGCTGAAATACGTTATTAATGTTCAAAATAAGTGCCGTAAACCAAGTGTATACATAAAAATATCCAGCGGATATATTTAAATAATAAAGGTGTCCTCAATTTGTTTTTTTTGTTCATCTCATTTGACTTTTTTTAAGCATACCTACCTAATATTCACTACAATACACTAGCACATTTTTGCCTTTTTATGTAGTTTTGCTGAAATCACCACACTATTAACTTATTTTTATGTTTGCCCAAACATTAATTGAAGTGATTCTCAAAATTTGAATATTTACCTAATGACCGATTTAAACAGAAATTAGCACTTGTTTTAACCGATTTCAGATATTACTTAAACCATCGAGTTTGACACTACATATCTGGACATCAAAGAACTGGCTTTGTGCTGCGCTAAACCAGTTGAGGAAGCAGCTTTAAGCAGTATTGCCAAATATTTGTCATGTGAAACACTGCCAAGTTACTGACACCTATCAGTATAAAGTGCTTTGAGCATTCGTCAAGACTGGATACTACGCTGTGTAAAAACCTGTTTACCCTTTGCATAACTGAAAGCAACTTTCTGTGCATTAGGGAGGAATGTGACAGGTGATGAGGGTTCAGACCTTAGGGTACATTTTGGCAGTATGGAGGTGTGAGCATCACTTTAAAGAGCGACACTGGTTTTACTGCGCTTCCTGTCACATCCATGTAAGTTAACATGTTGCGAAGTTGTGGTTGAACTGAGCCATCCGAAGGATTCATGTTTTGAGACAGACAACATCAAAGTTAGGCATTTCAGTTTCATGTCACACAACTACCGGTATACTATCAATTCAATACTATCAATTCAAAACACACATAAAACACTTTCAAGATAATAATAAAAAAATTGCATTATTTAATAAAAAAATTGCATTATTTAAACGGCTTAAATTGGTTGTTGCTAAAAATGAAAAACACTGATTTTCACCCTTGCTAATGTACTTTTGGCATTTCCTCAATTTTATGAAATGTACATTAACGGTTTGAACCATCCACATTCATTCCCATAACTTAACTACTGTGTAGTTATCTGCAAATAACAATCATCAGGGAAACTTGTTTTATTATGTATACAATTTATTTGCTGTTGACCAATTAGAAAGTTGCTCAGATGTGTTTGTTATTTAATTTGTTATTTAATCACCCAAAATAGGAAGTAAAAAATCCATGCATATGTCATAATTTGATGTGATTAATAACCAGCTTGCCATAAAAAGCTTTTTTAGTGAGCAAATAATTTGGATGACATCTGGCAGAATTTCAACGACAGCTTTCCTTAATTGCAAATATTTTTTTTGCACCCAGTTGATGAATTGGCTTGAATTATTTCACACATTTGTCTTATTCCAATATACGTATTGCCAACATATCAATAACATGTTATAAGAAAAAAATATTTACGTTTATTACACAATGCACATTATATAGATATTTATTTGTGTATATATGTATACATACACACACATACGTACACAAAATATTGTGATCTTCTATCATCATGTGATCACTTCTTTACACACGGAGACAGTTTTTTGCGTACCTGTTCCAAAATCGATGAATCGCTGAACTATGAAAGTTACAGAATGTTCCATAATGTTAGACCTATATACAAATTAAACATACATACACTAGCAGATGGGCAAGTGTCCCCTAGCAACTATCTATGTTATGTATAAAATTACAAATAGTTATCAATGAAGAAATGCTACTGTTAACTCACATCACAGTTGAATGCAGTTGAATGATGCTCCATGTAGCGAATTAGTCCAACTCTACATAGTATTCTTATGAATTGTCAAGTGGTTACATCAGTAATTATGTCCAACAACTTCCATGTATACACTTTATTCATAATGTTCTCATTAATATTATGATAAAATTAATAAATATACACGTAAATACCATCATTTTAAAGTAAAATTAAAGCTAAGATATATGATAAATTAACAATTCCAGGTCAGTTGAAATTTTGTCCAACTAAATCGGGATAACGTCTGTGTACAGCTCGTCTTTTATTTCGAGTATTTTTAACAGAATTAAACTACAGTAGAACCCTTCAAAGCGACCACCTCGGAAACGACCACCTCTACTCCGTAATGTGTTCCAACACTCTAAAACGGCCAACAAACTCGGCATCGGCCAATGTTCATTTTAAAAGGAATATCACTTCTTACAGATCTTTGCAGCAAATCAATTCTTATAATAGCCATTGTTAATTTGTTTTAATACTGTTTATAATAATAATATGTGTTTATAACGACTGAACATCTTTGCAGATTGTATGCCTGTATGCACACAGTTCTGCCTGAACTGACCAACCTCTCTAATCAGACCACCTTTCCAATCAGGCCGTTTTGTTTCAGTCACTTATGTGGTCACTTTAAAGGGATTCTGCTGTATCTTCCAAGCTTGGAATCTTCGTAGAATTCCTGCGTGTCCTTTTATCCCTCCTGCATCTCAATTTCCCAGTCCTTCCCTAGTCCCTAAGATGGTTGTTCCGAGGTTGGACAGAGTCTTCTCGGCTCACCGAGGGAGACAGTCGACCGCTTGTGTTGGGAATAAAACAGTGGCTGCTTGGAATAATACAAGACGACCTTGCGAAGGTCGCTGAAGTGGTATTGTCCGACGTAGTACTTGTGGTCGGGAGTCACTTTGATGGGGAAATGTCGTACGTGGCCTTCATCCAACACCGACAGTGTGAAGTCGCCAACCTGCAGCAAACAAAGTTAAGTTTATAGCGGACTTGTTCTGAGGACTGTGTCACAGATACATGAGTAATCTACCACCGTGAAATCAGTGCCATTGCACCAACTCATTTTGAAATAAACAATTCTGATGATCTAGAGGGAACTTTTGATCCTCTGTCATCACTGAGCTAGGACATCGCTAGGATGTCAAGTACAATATATTATGAATCTGACAATCGGCGCACAAGGTTGGTCTTGGAAAGTGTAAAGTCATGTCACACAGTGTAAACTATATCTATTATACCGACAACCCAAATTAGTTTTAAGGAACCATTTTTGTTTTTGAAATTTAATTGTTTTTTGAGGAAACGGTTTGTTTATATGGCAGTGCATCATTGTCAATGGCGTGGCCTCAGGACCGAAGCAATGATGACGGCGTGTTGACGTTAGAATAAGTTCTGCCCCCGTCGGGTCGTGACCTTTCTCAGGAATTTGAGTGACAGCACAGCGATTTTTATCAACACTGAAATGTTGAATTCAAATGTTTCTGCTCCGTTCAAACCTATTTGGATGGTCCGCATGTTACGTTTAGGTTACATAGTACAACAACTATACAAACAAACGGAAAACATCATTTTAAACCCGTGGAACCTATTTCTGGGTAGACTCACCCGATTCGTGCTTTCTCGAACAATGAAGTTGAGGTCACTTCCTGTTTCGAGAAGAGCCTCGCTTTCACTTCGACTCATTTTCCCAACAAACCATGGTTCGGAGGTGTAGTTGGAGAGAGGGGCGGAACGTTTCTTGTTTATGTCTTGTACGGATGACAACCTTGTGGGAACCGGTGGCTTCGTCTACAGAAGATTATTACCGCAAATATAGTCTTAAACCATCAACAACAGAGACCAAGGTTTTGTTCTGGGGCAGTTTGCAATAATTGTTTGACAAACGTAAATACAGTGTAACTTAACGTTACAGTCACCTCTGTAATACAGCCACCTCACAATTAAGGTCACCCTAGGACAGTCTCAAATGATCTCCATACACAGTCAAATATAGGTAATGTGGTCACCTCGATATTCAGGTCACTTTGGTCCCGTCCCAAGGGTGACCTTAATAGTGAGGTACCACTGTACATGAAATTAATAAATGCATACGCAGATAAATAGAAAGAAATAAGATCATGTACGTCAGGGACCGGCAACCTTTTTGAATGGAGGGCCAAACGTTGAAACATGACTTGGACTATGTCAGCGGGCCACACATAGCGGGCCACACATGTATTATTGATGTTCGTTAGCCTAAGCCTAGTGGGAACTGGTACATTATGTTATGTTTGGAATCTGTATATAAGCAATCTTGCACTATTAAAAAGCACCCATTATTCACGGTCAGCGTTTTTGGCACACAAATTACTAGTTTGATACTTAGAGCAGTTGCTGCGCCACCAAACAAATTGACAAAGAACTTAGCGTGTTTGATCAGATCAGGAAACTGTTCCGTCGGCAAATGCATGTAGTAACACTCTACAACGTCATAGAGGTGCATTGTAGTTCGGTGAACTCTATCCGCACAGCTTCATGTGCCTTGATGCTTTCTACGTGGAACGGGTTGGGAAATTAGGCATCTTCTCATTGCGAGTCCTAATATCAGAAAGACACTCAGCTTTGTGCTTCGCTATTGCGTCTCCCACATTAGCAACGTGGTCTCGGAAGCAGAGACGAACTGGAACATCTAACTGATGAGATGTTCTCGCAAATCCATTTGGGTTCTGCAAATTCCGGTACGTCTGTACCCTTCTGTTCGTGAACACCCTATAATCCAATGTCTCCGCTCACAGGGCCTATGTGCAGTGCAGTCTCACACACTGGTGTTCTTTGCAATAGAGGATGTCTTTATACTGCGTAGTAGTCTTGGCCAGTAGGTATTGGAACTGCCAGTGGTTTATTTTACGAGTGAGAACGTAGTTCACTGTCTTCACAATGATACTCATTGTGTTCTGCATTTTCATTTACTTGGCATTCAGGCTTTCTTGAGGGACGATGGAGCAGTTCTTGAGGGACGATGGAGCAGTTCTTGAGGGACGATGGAGCAGTTCTTGAGGGACGATGGAGCAGTTCTTGAGGGATGATGGAGCAGTTCTTCCTACCATGGAAGTTGCAACTACTGTTGTCACCCCGCGGGCTGTATTGTGGACAATTTCACTTTTAGTCCGTGGGCCACATGAAATAGCTCCGTGGGCAAAATGCGGGCCACAGGTTGCCAACCCTTGATGTAAGTAGATAGATAAATCATTAAATAAAAACAATTCAAAATCATGACATATAACTGTAGCTAAAGAAAGAATAAAAAGGAAAGAATTGTGGACTCAGGTCTGTGACTAGAAATATATCACGTGATCATCATGTGACTGACCTCAATGTCCTGCCAGTAGTTGCCAGGCACCCAGCCACAGTGACCCCGTAAGTTCACACACCACCACCCCGTGGGGCTCTTGCTGATCAGGGTCGCTTCGTCGTCCTTGTTAAAGGACAATACCGTCTTGCGGTGACCTTGGTAATCACAGATGGCACGGACATGTGGCGGATCTCTTGCAGATTCCACGTCCTTGTGCAGCGATGAACTTGGTTCAGATGAGACTTTCTGTGTAAGAAATCTTACATTAGGTTTATGACGGTGTAGGGGAAGTCTCATTAATTCACAAACACACGCCACTTCTTAGAAATCTATATTTGTGATGGACGACAACGGTTCAGACCGTAAGGTACATTTGGTCGTATGTAGTCATGAACATCATGTTAAAGAGCAACACTTCAGTATCTATTGCCAAGTTATGAGTGGCTGAATTGACCCACCAAAGAATTCAAGTTTTGAGAAAACAGAGTTTAAAGTTACTTAATTGTATTATTCAAACCAGTGGTAAATAATTTTTTGTTCCTAAAAAAGTCGCTGTGAATTTATTTTTTGGCTTTTTCTCATATTGGTCAAGCATACCTTATGATCTGAACTGTGCCGATCTGTCATATTTTGTTATTTCAAATTCAATTTAAATCTTTGTCATATTTTGCATTACTTAACTGGTTTCTAAAATTCCTAATCCGACCAAGTATAACCTCACACGCTGACCAGGCAATGAAATACACCTACACATATATAAATCCAAATACGCCCTTCACGCTCCAAAATATTTAATTCCTACTTTAAACCAAAAGATTTTGTCAGGAATCTGTCTAATGAACATAAGAAAATATGTACTGCATTATGAGTTCTTAATTTGAGGTAAATCCATATTAAAACAAAATACGGCCATATAAAAACAGAACATGTCTGTATTCGACATGCCAAAAATATGTGTATTGTTCACAGAAGGTGATGTTAGCTCTCTGAATGCAATACCTCTGTCTTTGTATCTGCCTTGTTGTTGCCATTACTGGCAGAAACACCTGTCAAGAGAAAGACAAATAAGATTGACTTACTGCATTTCATGGTACAAGACAACTCTACCTTGGTATATATCACAAACAAATATTACATTTTCATTTGCTGACTTTTCACACACACACAAATAATTACTTAATATAATAGATTTTGATTTATTTTCAACACTTCAACCCATCCAGTAGACATATTGATAAAAACACAGAGTTGCATTGTTCCTCATTTGAACTAACAGAATTGTAATAATAGGCCTTTTGTATAGAGAACAAGGAAGTGGATCCTAAAAATATGATGGCCACATGTGGTGTCAAATAAAGATATCCTGATTAAAACAAGGATTAGCAGAGAAGTAAAGAAACGAAGATGGGAATGGATTGGATACAAGCTAAGAAAAAAGATAGCCATTGGGACGATTAGCGATTGCGTGACATCCGGCTTTGTATCCTAGCAATGGCTCTTGGCGGGCTATACACAACAACTGCAAGAAGGTGCGTCAGCGTCTATTGCAATTATACGAGGGAAACAGTCCACATCTTTGGCCGGTTCCTTAAAGAACTTGTATGTTACTCTCAGGCTTTAAAGGTGGCATTATCCATCAAAATACTGCTGAATCGTTTGGGTTCCATGGTAGACAATGCACAGGCTTCGGTTGTGTATAACCAAGATGGCAGATCACCTTGACGACTGGACACCAAATAAGGGCAATGACGTACGAATAATGGTCCAAATGGCCAGATGGCACTAACATAGACACCAGAAGGGAAATTGAAAGTGGATCGCTCAAAGACAATGTGACAAGAAACAGTAGAAAGAGAAACAAGAACTGCCATGGAAGACTGGACTGAAGTCACACAGGTGGCCAGAGACAGGACAAACTGGAGAAGATGTACTGAAGCATTAAGAGCCATGAAGCCTGAAGAGGAAAGGTAAGATAAGGTAGGGAACATAGAATGTTTTGTCCAAGTTTGTCCAGCCCTCCCTGTCAGTGTCTTGTCATTACGTACCCTCTATAGTCTTCACCTCTGGTTGCTTCATGTCTTCTCTGCATTCCTCTCTCTCCTGCAAGAACAGAAACTGAAAATACAGATCACGTGAGTAACGGTGCGTCCTCAACTGGTTTAGTCCATCACAAATCCGGTTCTTCAGTGTCTTAATATATATTGTGTAAATAGTTTCAATATTATTGCAGTTGATTTAATAAAAAAATGGGCCAAGAGGCCCTGAAGTCCTTTAAATTGGACAATATTGCGAGTTTGTAATTATTGTGATACACCATTAGAAAGCAGATAAAATAAGCTATGAAGTTATAATAACAAATTAGTTGTTTTATAACATTTACTGTATGTGGCATATGGCAAAACATTTCCCAACAAATAAAAATGTATGTTGCGTTTTGTCACTTTACTTTTCACCAGACATTTTCTCCATGAAGGAGGCAACATCTCAATGAGCAAGTTGATTTGATTTTATACACCATTCTCCCCTGAAAACAATGGTATAAAACTTGTTCACCTATCTTGGATAATTATCTCATTATGTACAATTCTGTAGTAACACTACAGGAAGTACGGCTAATGTAGTGGTTAGCACATCCACCTGGTATGCCAGCGCTCTGAGTTCGAAACCCGGACTGGGCAGGCATGATATTTGGTGTAAAAAAATGGCTCACAACATTGGAGACTGTCGTGTATCCCTGGTGTTTCGGAGATCACGTTAATGTTGGTCCCGTCTCAGTTTGGGACGTAAAAGAACCACTGAGGCGCACAAGCACCCTGGGCGTGACCACCCTCAGTGCCAGCATATAAAGGTCGGTTTGGCGATAATGTACTGAAAAAGGCTGACTAGTTGAATGAGACCTCATGACATAAGATCATTATATTGTAACCACAATAATACAAACTAGTCTGTTAATAGAACGTTGCTGAGCGCTGGAAACAACTAGAACACCCTTAGCCTAGGCTTACACGAAACAACAGAATGGCAGCGTGTGGCATCACCGAGTGGATTTATGCAAATTTTTGAAATATCTTCTGTCAACGATATCTATTTTTGTGTTTCGTTTCTTGTAACAAATAAACCAAGTAATTAAAGTAACGAATTTGGTAAACATTTCGATGTAAATTTATTTGTGAAGCAGTTACTGTCATTGAAAGTAACGTTAAGTTTATTGCTGCCGAAAATCGTCATGGCGCAGTGGGCGAAAATAGGTGCCGTTGTCGGTTCACTCCAATTCGAAGCCTTCAAAATACATTTTCACTGATAAATATCGCACCAATTAACATGCCCGTGCATATTATATCGTATATACACTTGCCTGCCTCCTTATTATCACCAGTATGAAGTAAATTAGCACAGTTATCCTTCAAAAATGGTTAAAATTTGACGATGTTTGCAACTTGTCCGCCATATTTGATTTGGTGATTCCTACGTGTTTCTCAATGACGGCAAGATACTGACGTCATTCAATGTAAAATGTGAAAATTTGGGGGGCCCCGGAGGACCCTTAGAATGATTGAAGCAAATACAGATTTTTTGTATATAGTGGCACTACCACATGGAATGTTAATACAAAATTAGAGAAAAAGTTACTGTAGAGTTTTTAAAAAAATAGGAAAAAAAAAAAAAAATTATTTACCAGTTTGAAATGTCCTGGGCCTGGGGGAGTTGGAATGATTCGATCACATGTATGACCAGTAACATGGCATTGACCAGTAACATGGCATGACAAGTAGCATGGCAAGACCAGTAACATGGCATGACCAGTAGCATGGTATGACCAGAAGCATGGCATGACCAGTAGCATGGCATGACCAGTAACAAGGCATGACCAGTAACATGGCATTGACCAGTAACATGGCATGACCAGTAACATGGCATGACCAGTAGCATGGTATGACCAGAAGCATGGCATGACCAGTAGCATTGCATGACCAGTAACAAGGCATGACCGGTAATGTAACAAACAATGTACCTATTTTTAATAAACGGATAAAACTACAAAGAACTCAGAAATTACATAAATAATATCAGGTAATCTTAACACAGACCAGCAATATGACTACGATTTGAGCCAAACAAATTGTTATTAAAACTCCACCCATCTCATAGACTTACAATAGTACTTTTTTGCATACATATGCACATAACTGGCGAGACAAACAGAGACAAACGCGTGTTTCCAGGAGTAGGTACAGTTAACAAATCATTGGAAGACATCAGGCAGAAACAGAGTGTGATCAACTCTTACCCCATTATCCTGCTTGACCTTTGTCCGAGGGGCGGCCTTGGGACATACGACCACCTCTGTGTATTTCACCCCAGAGTCAAGGCGTCTCACGACCTTATCACCCTCACTGAAACATTTACATCATCTTTGCCATTTCAAGTTTTGTTTTAACCCTATATATTATTATTAAATATGATGAAGGTGTACTGTCTAACAAATTGTGATTAATAAGCCTGAAAGTGAAATTGTGTTTGCAATCTGATTGTTGCACCTGTGAAATGTCAGAATTGTAAACAAGAGATTCAAATTGTAAACTGCCATTATTGGCACTCGTTGTGTTGGCATGTGTCCTAATTTGGAAGTACCTTTGAAGTTGTTTGGTTCCCACACTCCTGATGATACAGTGGCGCCAATTATAAGCAATTCAGCAAACCCTGTGCTAATAATTACAACCCATGGCTGATTCCTGGTAATTGAATTTTATAACTTCGCTTTAATTAAGTATAAATGCCTTAATTCAACAAGGGTTGCTATAGTGCCCTAGGGTTGCTATAGTGCTTATGGTTGCTAGTGCCCTGGAGTTGCTATAGTGCATTATGTTTGTTAGTGCCCTGTTGTTGCTAGTGCCCTGGAGTTCCTATAGTGCGCTGGTGTTGCTAGTGCACTGGGTTTGCTAGTCCCCTGTTGTTGCTAGTGCCCTGTTGTTGCTAGGGTCCTGGGGTTCCTATAGTGCCCTGTTGTTGCTAGTGCCCTGGAGTTCCTATAGTGCCCTGGTGTTGCTAGTGCACTGGGTTTGTTAGTCCCCTGTTGTTGCTAGTGCCCTGTTGTTGCTAGGGTCCTGGGGTTGCTAATGAATCAGGTCTAAGTAGCGTCTTGTTGGCCTTCCATGGATACAACAATGTCAGTTACTGTCCACTTACCTCTTTGTATTTGTGTCATCAAAGTACACCTGGGTGTAGCTGACTGCATGACGCTTTCTCTGGTCTTTACCCTTCTCTATGTCACATGATGTATCTACATCATGGTTATGTGAAGTTATTGCACCACTGTCATGTGACATAATTATTTCATCATGGCTGCCATTTGATGGGAAGAGAAATAACTTCTGTGGGGGGCTCCTGAAAGAAAGCATACTTTAATAAATTATAATGGTTAAGGTAAAATATTTATATTTATTAATTATTAATTATGCAACGCTTTTGTTATTAAGCAACATGCATATAATAATATAATAATAACATTTATCATACAAACAAATCTAATTAATCGTTGTCATAAAATAAACATTGTCATTTCATTGTCTCATCTATTTACGTGTGAGGTCTAAAGTATGATTAAAGTTATATATATTTTTTTATTAATTTAAAACTTAGTGATAACAAATCTAAATATTTGATAAACCAGAAGTAGCTGCTGCACATGTAATATAGAAAATAATAATTAGTAATATTAAGTTGTCGTTAAATATTTCTCAACATACCGTTTAGGGGGAGGGCTGCCCTTAACATAGATACTTCTTTGGTGATTAATTCCGGCGTTTTCATACAACGGCTGAAACAACATTACATTGAGTACATCAGCAAGCACAAAATGTTGTGACGACACGGTATTTGGATGTAAAAACAGTTTAATCTATCTTTTATGTATATTTCTGCAAAATATGTGCACTTGTTTAAATATATATTCTATGGTAATGTACGCACATATTTCTGACAATTGTGGTTGTATTCACTGTGTTACATGCAAAATTTGTGTGTCACTAAAGACAAACATAAATACAATGCTTATGACAATCAATCTGTGCTAATTGCTTATCTTACAAATTAGGAAATTAGGAATGTGTACCATTAAACCGAGTTACTGTTCCTCATGTTTTAATATATATATATATATATGTATGTATATATATATATATATAATGTTTTTCATTGTAGAATAACTATGTTGAAGGTATGCTTCCGACCATATTGAAATTAATATGAATGCTATACACATATTGTAGATAAAACATAAAAATTGTAATCACATTATGAACAACATTCAATTTGTAAACATCCATTACTGGCACTCGTTGCAGAGACACATATCAACCTTTGGAGGTGACTTGTTCCCATACCCCTGACCAGAAAGAGGGACCAAGTACAAAGGCCTCAGCACCCTCTACTGATAATTACTATCTCTCGCTGATTCTGAGCAATGGAACAGATGTCATCATTTTAATATGAGGAAGAAAATAAAGTCAGTTCCAAACAAATATTTAGAAGTTCAGTGTTACCTCTCCTGATTGACATGGTGAGTTGTGGATGCGCTGCAGATAAGCACCAGGTGTAAAGCCAGTCTTGCCTTGGCATCTACAACAGGGGAACAGAACAACTCAGAATAACTACACGTGTTATGTACAATACATGAGATGTTAAGTGCGAAAGACTTCTTCAAAAACTATGCCAGTATTCTAAAAAAAATATGTTTTATAAGTTACCCACAGTGTAATTGATGACACTAATATCATCAGTACCATATCAATGTGCCACCATGTCACTGGTGCCATACCACAGACAGTGCCACCATGCCACTGGTACCATACCACAGACAGTGCCACCATTCCACTGGTGCCATACCACAGACAGTGCCACCATGCCACAGGTACTATACCACAGACAGTGCCACCATGCCACTGGTGCCATACCATAGACAGTGCCACCATTCTAATGGTACCACACCACAGTGCCACCATGCCACTGGTCTATACCACAGACAGTGCCACCATGCCACTGGTGCCATACCATAGACAGTGCCACCATTCTACTGGTACCATACCACAGATAGTGTCTTCATGCTACTGGTACAATAAATACCACAGAGCCATTATATCACCAGCCCAGATCTTTCTCTATAGTAGTGCGGAGAGAACCCACCTCTTACTGTGACCTAAATACATGCCCTCCTCTATGCTGAGGATAGAACCCAACCCTTTTTTACTTCCCAATACCCCTCCCCATACTACCCCCCCCCACATTCTCACCTGACCTGCCACCAGCCATCGAGGTTGGCCGATATCACCTCCACAATGTCTCCCTGTCTGTACGTGACGTCTTCCTTGCTCCGACCAGAGTAATCCTTTATGGCTTTACACTTCCACGGCAGCCCTGGAAGCACAGGTCAATTCTCCCTCACACAAACATCCAAAACATCTTAATTAAAACTCCAAGTGCAGCCAATGAACAAAAACATATAACAACAATGTTAAATGTCACAGGAGTTTACTGCTGAATGTGCTCCATCCTGCTGTATTCTGGCTGAACTGGCATAATTACAAGCCACAATACTGTGTAAATACCCTGTCCTCATTCCATTCAGAAGTAGTACAATTACCCTGCTGGAGGGGTTATGGATTCATTATCGTAAAATGCCTTTGGCTAAAAATAAATCCACTCATTGTAATAGCAATGGACCAACGGCCAGTGTGTGTGGTGGGCAGATTCTCAGTGATATCAAGTGTGTGTGGGGGTGTGTGTGTTTGTGGGTGTGTGTGGGGTGTGTGTGTGTGTTTGTGTGTGTGTTTGTGTGTGTGTGTGTGTGTATGTGTGTGTGTTTGTGGGTGTGTATTTGTGTGTGTGTGTGTGGTGGGTGTGTGTGTGTGGTGGGTGTGTGTGTGTGTGTGTATGTGTGTGCGTGTGTGCGTGTGTGCGTGCGTGTGTGCATGTGTGCGTGTATGAGTGTGTGCGTGTGCGTGTGTGTCTGTGTGTGTGTGTGCGTGGTGTGCGTATATGTATGTGGGTGTGTGTGCATGTGTGTGTGGTGTGCGTGTGTGTGTGTATGTGTGCATGTTGTGCGTGTGTGTGTATGTATGTGGGGGTGTGTGTGTGTGTATATGTATGGGTGTGTGTGTGTGCCTGAGCACGTGCATGCAAGCATGTGTTTGTGTAACTATGCATGCATGCGTGCATGCCCACACATACACATGTGTGCATGTGTGTGTGTGACTGGAGGTGCATGTATATGCAATAGATATAAGGGTGTACTGTAAAGTGCTAATGTGTAACTGGTTGTACCGTTGGTGCTGTTTGCCCGGCTGACACAGGAGGGTGACTCAGGGCTGTGTTGGAGGGGTAGAAGGTATGACCCCGGTGCCCACCCTTCCTCCTGGCTCTCCTCTACGTACACGAACCACCAACCTACAACCAACCATGCATGCTAGTGATATTATTACAACTATGGTTATGTAATATTACAACTACTAGAACAAATACCCATCCCCAAGCAGGGAGAATTTTGTACTATAGTAATATCATAATTTCAGAAACTAAACAACCACAAAATTGATGTCATATGCCAGAGGTCACTGCATACAAAATTTTATAGTTGCAGAGGATGATTTCATGAAGTATTTGTACCAGATATTTTATGAAGATTATATTACACGACTAATAATCCAACTAGCAGGCGCACCCAAACCTGACCGTATAACTCCAAAGGAATGTTGGCCAGTACTCAATCAAGATCAAGATTATGTAATTTTTAACAGTTTTTTGCAACGATGCACATATTTTCTTTGATACATAATGAAAAATCCCAAACTGATTAGTAGACAGTTTACGTATTTGTGAGTCAACCATCCGGTATGATCTTTAGCCAGTAAGAATTAATCTTTAATCTACAAGGAATTTCTAAAATTAAATGCATTACAGATCCTTCCTGTGGTCACAGATCATACCCTCAAAGTTTGGCACCCATGATGCAATGCTACATCATTTCCTATAATTCCTTTCGTAAGTATACCTACCTGACAGATAATTCTATTTTCTAATAAATCCCTTGATACATATATCTACTTGACATATGCTTATGATTTCCCATAATTCCCTTCACCAGTGCCTACCTGACAGATGTTTCTCCAGCACATCCACTACACAGCCTTTCCTCAAGCTGATTTCTCCAGACTTTCGTTTCGTATATTCCCAGAATGCCATGTAAAGTTGCTCATTCATGTCTGACATATCCTGTGATTCTGATCGGTGATAATCAAACAAGTTAGACTTGGAGACATCATCCTTGCCATTTGTCATCTCTGAAACAAAAAAGTGACACTTACATTTGTTATTTTCATACAGTTTTGGCTAAAAAACCAATTGCTTTCTTCATTCTGGTAGAGAGTACACACTACTCGCTGTCATGATCTAAGTATAATTGAGGGGTCTGAGACAGTAAATTATAAAAACAATTTGCAGTTATGCATGTCATAAATTCCACGCAATGTCTAAGTCACTGATATTTAATGCGCTACAAAGAAAAAGAAATCATTGAACTAATGTTTTCAATGTCTAACCAAAAAGGTTGTGTAATTAACAGATCCAGAAACTGATGTTGCAATAAAAACAATGCAGTTCACCTCCATTATGCTTTGTCCTACCAACAATGTATACCTGTGTGCATTATGTCACAAGTGCAGCATGAAATCTGCAAAATCAACCTTTCCCACCTGCAGTTCTCATTTGTACAACTTTGCTGTTTTTGTCACAAAGAAAAACATTAGGGGTCAGAATTTTATCAAAATATTCAACAGAATGTCTCACATGTGCGACAGTCATTTTGTAAGATGAATGGCCCTTGTTGCTAGGCAACATGTCATACGATGGATCCATCAGTTAATAAGCAAACTAACTGTGGTTACGCCTCTTGGAAATGTTGAGTTTGTGGTAATCTGATCATTTGTGAATGCCCCAATTTGTAGTCTAAATAACACACAATGTTTCGGTGCAAGAACTTGCCTGCAATATTGTCAGAATCCATCTTTTCACATAACCATGGTATAAAATCTGAGAGGATCAGTTTGTGAGAAGACAGAACAGTGTGATATAGTCCCTCATCTCCATTTTCTGTTAGCTGCTTGAAGCTGCAACATAGCGAACAATTGCGAACTTTCACATTTTAGCAATTATATAACTGTTGTAATTCTATAAACGGAAAATGTATCCAATCAATCATGAATATATAGTAGTTTTGTGTGAACACATTCATTTGTTTGTCCATTCGTTCATTAACTCAACCATGCATAATTTTATTTATGTTAAATGCTCTGCTTGCCATATGGAGTTTTGCTCTGGATAGGAATCTTTAAAAAAATCTAAATCTTTAAAAGCATCCATGCACTTCACCAGCCAACTGAATGGTTCAAGGTTGTCACACAGCAGAGTTAGTATACCGCCAACACATGGTACACTTAACGTATCTCGTTAGAGAGATGCTTGCAATCGTAGCAACACTTGGACTTGGGTGTTCCGCATTCTGCCATGCCTACAGGTTGTTTACAAGTTGTCTACACAAACTTCAATGAGTTCGCTGAGCCCCTACCTGGTGTCCACGTTGACATATGTCACAAGATCGGTGGTCCAAGGCTCAAAGAACTCGTGTACTGCGCTGCTACGTATGATTGCCTCAGGCAACTTGATCACCAGCTGCAACATTACACATTCACCTAGAGCTGGCGTGGTGTGGCGGTTATTATGAAAAGCAGCCACAAGATTTATGTGACCCTTCATCATGAAATGAGTCTCAATGGAACAACTCTCAATTTGAGGTAGAGGCTGAATATAAAGCCAAGGGATTGTCTGGTTGATTAGGTGATTTAAATTGAAATTTACAATTAACCTATCTATTCTATAAAATAATATTTTACTTAGAATTAACTGTACATATATTATAATGTATTCTGACATTGTATCTTTTCGGACACCCAAAATAATTATTTTCTGTAGTGTACGTTTTCAGACAACTATTCATTTTATGTGTCTGAATATATAAAATACATGAGTATTTGTTGCACTGAATGTTTTCGGACAGCTGAGAATTTAATTATTTTAGGTGTCTCAATATTTACAGTCATTATGGTAAGTAAACAAAATATGCCTTTGAAGTAGAATATCTTCAGGCGAAAATATAAATACCAGAGGCTTGATTTCTCTGAACCTTTTGCATATGGGCAGCTAAAGCAAGACAAGACATGCAATTCTCTAATTACAGCTGCAAAATTACATGATTTTAATGACAATTTGGAAATAACAATGATTTGAAACAAACAGCTGGAGTGAATCTGTTACTACATAAATAACCAGTGATGTGACTTTATGGCTCCAAAGGGGTGATCTCATTCACAAATTAAAAAAGTATATTATTTTATATTGGTTCAAATGCATGTGACCCCTCCACTCTTGCCCAGCTGTACAGCTGTGTTAATTGAATACCTTATATCCTGTTACAAACACACAGTTAAAACCAGCCAAAACGTTCTACATTCAGGATGTCAAGACAATCCCTTAATTGTGACGGAGGGTTATAACAAATATCTTTTATCACTCATACTGCCAGTTCCTGTCTACAGACTAAAAACCTTATATAGACAACCTATATATGTATAAAATTACTGGTTAAAGTATTTTTGTTTTCTACCCCTGTGCCCAAAGGTATAGTCTATTCTATTCCAATATGAGGTGTGGAACTTAAGATTTTGAGCAATTCAAAATGGCTTCCAAAACCGCAGCCAACATCTGCCGGATTCACCACATTTTCCGGTTCTGATATCCACAACAGTATTAATGTGTATTTAATACATGTTCCACTTGATAGATGTCACCACTGTAGCGGTTAATTTCCCTGTAATATGTGGTGCCAATCAAACAACCATTCACCAATATGTAATGCTATATAATTTTTTGGATTTTGCAGTCATTAAATAAATTTGTATGGTTTACGTTGAATATATAGTGGAGTTTAATACAACCAATTTTGATAACTTTCACATGTCTGCATAGTCAAAAATTAAGACATTCAGCATGGACCGTATTTCTGCTGAAACCTCAGCGTTCCAACATTCCAGACCAATTAACAACTTCTAAGGACATGGTTTCTAATTATAACACATTCCTCTTTTACCACTTAATTGTTCCTGCACTAGATTCCACCAGTAAAGTTTGGTACAGCTTCAGGCAGTAAAGGAAATCCAACTTCAAAAGTCTGCACCCCAAATAAACCCAATTATACACAGGCAGGCAACTTATCAACAGTGGTCAAATACACAGGATTTAACTTCAACTCAACTTGCAAAATCCCGATACAATTCTGCAGTGGCATATATAAGATCTCACAAAGGGGGCCAAGGCAGGGAAAGCTTAGGACTTCACCTATTACATTTGTATACAGCACAAGTAGTGCAAGAAGTTATGCAGGAAACTAATTGTAAAACAAAAGGTCTTAAACAAAACACCCCTTAAATGCATCACTGCAAGTCTCTTTAGAGCATTAACATAATTTGTCCCATGTAAGATAATTTCCCTATCAAATGTTATGTTTTTATAGATAAAATATTCACAGAAAATTGTTAGTGCACTTTAAATGCTGTGATGTTTTAATTAAATGTCAGTACAATGGTTGTGTGTATTAAGTCAACAATGGAGAGTATTTGTTTAAGTTGTCAACAATGAATGAGTAACAGTTTCAGCTTTGAGAAACCAGAATAACCTATCTTGATTACTTTAACATGTTTACTTTATCCGCCTGTCAATGAAACTGCAATCTTACACTTGACCACATTCCCATGCAAGTCTAACAAAACTTAATTATAAAGACCACACTAGGCCTTGTTAGTAGATCCAGAGTTGGTGAAAACCTACACTTGTCTTGTATATATCATTCACCAGTAATTACCCTCCCCTTGTATATACACTGCAGTAATACGACCCTGACTAGCTTGTGTGTGTGGAAACTTGAACAAACTCCTGCTTCTATTTATCTGGGTCAAGTTTACAGCCACCACTAGTGCACACTGCACAATCATTATTCAAGCTAGCTAGGTTATCTCTCCTGCAATTTTTAATACAATGTTCTTAATATTGTAGTATAACTATGTTGCCGGTATATGGCAGGGAGGGAGGGAGGGAGGGAGGGAGGGAGGGAGGGAGGGAGGGAGGGAGGGAGGGAGGGAGGGAGGGATGCAGTGAGAGAGGGATGGATGGAAGGGGGAGCGAAAGTGACCTGAATATGAAGGTGACCTTATTAGCGGGACCAATTTCCTATACTTTACTGCTATAGGAATCATTTGGGACTGTTTTAGTGTGACCTTAATTGCGAGGTGGCTGTATTACCGAGGTAACTGTAAAGTGAGGTTCGACTCAATATGACAGGAGGAGAAAACTCGTCAGAGGACGAAACAGATCATGCGATGTTACCCGGCCTAGAAGGAACCAGTGGGAAGAAGGTGGAAAAATGCACTACCAACCTGACAGAAACTTTGTATACAATCACAAAATCTTTCCTCAGCCTCTTCTTGAGTTCCCCGTCTTCTCTCCAACGGTCTTATCACTGCAAACAACAAACAAATATTATCACTTCTATGATTGAGCTGGCATGTGTGTGCGGGCATGCGTGCATGCATGCGTGCGTGCGTGCATGCGTGTGTGTGGGTATGTTTTCTTCCTAGACAGCTGCACCAAACTATCAGTAATCTACAACCCTTTGTAAGAAAAGTAATGCCATTCCAGATATAAAAAGTACCTTCTCAATTACATGTTTTTGCTCATTTAATTTACGTTCATTTTATGAGAAAGTAAACCTACCACTACGACCTGTTTGCTTGCTTATTTGTGCAAGTTTTCTTGTTATGCTCTTTATTTCGTGAAATCACCACCCAGACTATAAATATATTTAATTCTGGACCCAGAACCAATGCATGATACGATTATGTACGTGTTTCTATGTGGATGTTGTCAACATTCCCTGCTTTCTCAAAAACCACGTAGCCAATGCAATCAATATGTCGGAGACTAAATGGCTCAGCAATTGGTTTTAACAAGTCATCAGATTTAACAACCAAAGTAAATTATTTTGACAATTTAAACAAATGTATGTATTTGTAAAAAAAAAAAACTGTTGCTATAATTTTATTTAATTACATACTAAATATTTGGACACCAAAGAATTTGCTATTAACGCTACATTTTAAAAATATAACTTTGTTGTATACCCTACCCTAGACACCAATATTTGCCCTCTGGCCTGCATGTTTCAGAAGTTACAGCCAGTTTATTACACAGTTTGTGATGCAACAATTAGTTTTATATTGAAAGTTTTGGTTTCTTAATAATATTGCCTAAAACTCCTTTTCAGAGAAATACAAATCCTTACCTTATCTTTAGATTTCGCTCAGTATACAACAGGTGGAACCACCATTTCCAAATACTATGGTACAATGTGCTCCACAGCAAGTCCAATTAATAAACTGTGAGTGTGCTGACAGCAAGTGAATGAATGTTAATCTACTAAATTACATAAAAACACATCAATTATGAGCTATAGAGGCCACACAAGTGGTCATTCCATCTTGCATATTCTGGCAATAGATCCACATCAAGTTTATTCAGTTGGCCCACGGCTCAGATTACGCCATATGCCATTGGGTGCTGCCAGGGGTCATCTCAAAACTAATGTTGGAAATCGGTTGGATATTGAAAATTGATCATTGATTTGGCCTAACTGATCGTTGATTGATTGATTAATAATAAAAATAACAATAATAATATATTTCTATAGCTCAGGAATCTTATCTCAGAGGCGCAACAAACAACATACATTATACAAATATATACATATGCTACCTTGATAATAGTTAGATTATTTTGTAGTGGCAATCTGACATTAGAAAGATGAGTATCATCTAGTGGCAATGACTCATACATCTTTATGAGAGCACCCCTCCACTACTCACACTACAACTAAACTTCCTCTAGCAAATAATTAACCAGAAGTGGTTTTCTTAGGCAGCTAGGATGCAGTGGCTTGTTGATGCCTGAAGCAAACATGCATAATGTATGCCTTCTCAAGTGACAAGAGCAGACATTTCACTTTTAAATTGGCCCGTTTGATGGCTTGCCGTGGATAGCAATTCTGGCAAGTGAGCAATTAACATTGTAATTGTTGCCGCAAGCTCTGTTGGCAAACTTGTGTAAACCTATACTCCGAGCTGTGTTTGTATCTAAGTATGCATGTGTACAAACACACAGGTTTGTGTACATGTATGCCTCCACAAACATGTGCATGGATGCATATACTGATATATGTACGTACATACCACACACACGCGTAGACACATGTATGAGGTTTACATGTACATGCATGCATGCATGTATCACACACATGCATGCATGAATGCATGTACACACACACATGTATGTACACATACATGTACACATGCAAGTACACACATGCTCCACATCAACTGTACATTTTTTTGAATGATCTCTGTTGTACATACAACTAAGGTTTAACACTTTAACACTGCATTCCAGTTGGCTCGTTGATATTGTAGACACAACTTGGTGAACTTGAAAGTTCAAGAACAGCCCAAGTTTATGATTGGAACTGGGTCAAAGTAAGAAGTATGAAGTCAAGAATACGATAAATATGCACAACACAAATAGTATATGGCTCTGCCAAAAACTTAAGCTCAGGAATAGTAATGCATGGTTCCTTGAGTTGGGCATCAAAGAGGTCATGCTTGTGACATTCAACCCTATCAGGTCAAATAGACCATATTTTCAACAAACAAGTGTTCAAACTTAAAGAAACTAATTGAAGATGAGCAGCTGAGGATCTTAATAAAAAGCATCCAAAACATACACTATCGGTGCCCTATTTTATGGGGACATACCCATAAAAGGACACCCCAAAAAACAACCAGTTTACTAGGTTACCCAATGCATGGGACTAAAACTGAAATTATCATTTCTAAGTACATCCCACCTCATAAAGAACTGTAATTCATCCTTGTTTAAAAAAAAAACATCTACATCCACCTAGTTGTACAGCTATATGTTACTGTCTCTAACTGAATACCTTATATCCTGTTACAAAAACACAGTTAAAACCAGCCAAAATGTTCTACATTCAGGATGTCAAGACAATCCCTTAATTAATTGTGATGGAGGGTTATACAAATATCTTTTATTACTCATACTGCCAGTTCCTGTCTACAGACTGAAAACCTTATAGAGACAACCTATACATGTACAAAATTACTGGTTAAAGTATTTTAGTTTTCTACCCCTGTGCCCAATGTTATTCTAGATAGTGATAATAAGCAGTTATTAGTCTGATTATATTTAATTTACTGTATTAATAAAATGTTATTTAATTGAAAGATTAGCAAGACCATAATTCAAAGTTTCCAGATGCCCAAATTTATGTTTATAAGTGTGACAGTTTATCCCTGTAGGGTACATCCCTCCACAGGAGAAGAGGCCAAAGGGATTTTCCCCTTTCTAAATAAGTTCACTAAATAAGAAAACAATTATAGCTACATTCAGTTGAACACGATCATGTATATGGTAATAAATTAATTAGTTAAAAAATATGTTGTAACTATTAATTGCCCTAGGGATTTCCCCCTTCCTAAACAAGTTCACAAAATAAGAAGAAATGCATAGCTACATTCACTTAAAAGTGATCATGTATATGGTAATAAATTAGTAAAAAAATATGTTGTAAATAAACATTGTTATCAACTGAAATAACTCCATACATTTAGACTCATATGAGTTAACAAGGCCAGCCTCACAAATAGCCAAATACACCTATACATAAGTCCTCTTATAATTCAACATGGTGAGAGAGGACGAGATATCCAAATTGGAGAGACATCCAGGGTGGGGTGATATCCAGGGTGGGAGTGATATCCAGGGGGTAAGACAGTCTGTTACACTGACATTTCATCAAAACAAGCAGTGAATTAGATCGCGATTTCAAAAGTGAAACTTACCACACTGTCGTATCCTGTCTCCAAGCGGATTCCTTTACTCCGTGTGTGTGTCAGCCTCCGTAGCGATAAACTGACAGTGCATGAGATAACAACAACTTTAAGGTCCTGTTAGTGGGTACCGCTACGAGGTGAGTCAACACTAGGTGCACTGTTGACACAGGCACCAGAACATGAGTGGCCCGAGCAATAGAAGCCAGCCACATAGACTTTGTCCTCTTGATGGAATTGTAAATGTTTGTTCTCTGTGCCTCCGGTAGTGGCAAGTAGACTGTACTGAGGTAGATTACCAGGTATATATATACACATTTCTATCCAGTAGTGTCAAGTATAGTTTGCACTGCAGATAAATAGCATGTTCAGTGCTACCAAGTAGACTGCTACTACAAAATATTCTGCTGCTTTACAGTGCCTCAAATCACACAGGTGTAATGCACCGACAAGTAGATTTGCAGCATGACTCAAACATTCACTGTAACTCCAGATGATGCCTGTTTCAGCAAGTATATTTTGCTCTGCACCAGTATATATTGTGGTGCTATCAAGCAGACTGCACCATAGTCATGATGCCTGCACCTCTGTCACTCCGGCACTGCCACGAAGACAACTGTTACAGCAGACACAAACTGCACTATTGTGCAGCCACTTAACTGTAATAGTGCCAGTGCAGTAGTGCCAAACTGCCAAGTAGATCATGTACCACAACAACGGAAAACATCAGCCCCCACTGACAGAGGACACACTGACCACAAACAGGTCAGTTGCTGTTACTGGACACCTCTGGCCATCCCCTCCAGCAATCACATGACACTTACTGCAAGGTGTATAATAAATATTGACAGCTTAATTTAGATCACCCTGCTGCAGGGCTGATGGAGTATCAAAGTACTGTATTCAGTCACTGTAGCGCCCAGGGGGCGTTTAGACTTGATGGACAGAGGGTGATGGGCTGACTCTAAAGGGGAAGTGAAAAATACCCATTGGCTCTGAGTTACTTAGAGATCAATTGGTATATCACTACCCATTTAAATGGGTAGTAAACATGGTCTCCATGAGGTTTATTACATATTCAATCAATCATTGAGGTTTGCTAATGCTCTATCAGTTTCAAAGAGGATATGTTTGGACAAAGAAACCAAGACTGTCTGTGACTCATATTTATGATGTTCTCAATATTAGAACAAATATGTTAAAGGTATACTGCTCAACAAATTGCACTATTTAGGCCCAAAACAGTTTTTGCAATTTGAATGTAGCCCCAATAAATGTTTGTAAACATTGTAAACAAAAGAGTCAAATTGTAAACACCTTTAATAGGCTTTATTTGCAATACTTGCTGTGGTGGCAGGTGGGGCTAATCGCAATTGATGTTCGACGTGATCATTTGGTTCCCACACAATTAACACCTGATTCAGCCAACTTCTTGCTAATTATTACCATCTTAGCATGACAGGATGATCCCGGCCTTACATTTCTTGGTAATGGAACAGACCACCTAACTTTAAATTGTCTATGTAAAGGCAATCATCTGATGTATTATTTTATCGAAAAATTATTCAAATAAAATTTGAACCAAAATTTTACCACAATGGCAGAATTTGTCTGCATGATCAGGGGTGAATATCTGTTGACACCCAAGCATGGCATCTGACCTAAATCTAGATACTAAGTATGTCACATAACTAATTTAATTATATGCAAATATAATTAAAATAAAAGTAAGATATTGAAATTGGACAGTTACAGAAAAGCTGCATGAATCTTCATTGTTGGCCAATTTGAGCGATCTATTCCCAGTTGCAATGACCTTGACATTGGGTCAAGGATGCACATTATCCACTTGCACTCTGGCATACTAACTGAATGTGTCCAAAACTTGACTAATGTTGACCGTTGTCTCCCATAAAACATACTTCAGTCAACAGGTGAATAGCGCTATGCGCATAGTAAATAGTTGGCATCCGGTCAAAGGGTCAAATCAGGTTTCTGTGTCTTGTCTTGTTGTCACAGTATAAACATTCTTACCACTGACTGACAACCAGTTCTTTTCTCATAAAGTTAGGGGTGGTCTCATAATTTAAAAGTCACAAAAACGTTATTAGGTTACACACACATCTCACTGGAGATGTTAGCAGCTCTTTATCCTCCAGAGGGAGCCACTTTACCTCTGTGCCACTGAGACCAGAGAAAGTCACATACAAAATGAAACACTCACAGAAATGAAAGTACAAAAGTAGATACTGAAATGTTGCATCTCGTCTCGTCGGTCTGCAGAGGACGCCCGTCCTCACTACGCTTCGCCTGGCACGAATCTTCGATACGTGCTTGACACATATTTTTGCCACACGCTTGCTATGTCTGTGCCTTTCTCGGCCCACTACGCAGAGCTGTCGCTGGCCGTTCACTCTCCTTCTCCGCTGTGTAGAGATCCCGGTCTGCATTCTTGCAGACGCCTCCACACGTACACTTTTATAATGGGAACAACACCAGCCCTGTATCCTTTCTATATTTCTCCACGTGCTCTGATCTTTGCAAGACCCTTCTGGGCACCAGGTTGACACCACGCCATTACAGCCCCGTTATCTCTTCCAAATTTACGTGTGCCCGATCTCTGCCAAAGAAGATATTTCTTACCTGTCACAGACTTTTATATCTAGTCCAAAAGGCATAACACATGACCAGATTAAACCAATGAAACCAACAAGAATGCGTTAATGAGCCATACCTAATTTATGCATCATGAAAACACCCCTATGATCATAATAATGTTCTCATTCACGATGACGCCAGTTAATTAAAGGCACACCTGAACACCTGTGCTAGTCTATAAAACTCCTGCCTGACCTTTCTACTTTAACAAAATGACGAAACAAAATGACCAGGAAATAGATTCTGAAAATGCATAAATAGCAGAAATGCTACAATATGGAGAATTACAAATAAAACATGTCAGTAAATAGATTTCAAGTTTCCAAGACAATGTATTATTCTGTGATTTTCCTTCCTGCTACTTTGTTTCTGGTCATGGATTGCACAACATGAAACCACAAGTAAATAGCGCAACTGAAGTGCAGCCAATTATGTACGGAAATCTTCCGTATGTGTGTCTGGAATAATGTACCTAGTAAAAACCACCCACTTTTCGCATCAGTGATTTTACAATCATGTTACTCAGTGTGTTATGAATAATGTGAATGGTAATTACAACTTAAGTGGAGTTACTGAACTGACTTCAACCGAATCGGAAACTGAAATTTGCGTCTTTGCCGCTATTGTCAGTACTGGCTTCACAGACGGTCACTCATGGTGATCGCTGATTTGCTGTAGCTGCAGCCAATCTATAGAACAGACTGCCAGACTGTGTCAGGATGGCAAAGCCACAGCCCCAGTTCAAAACACTTCTTAAAGCACACCTTTTTAGAGTAGCGTTTTTGTAATATTGTAAAGCGCTTTGACCAGTCCTGAGGACTGGGGACTGTGCTATATAAGAACTTACCTTTTCCTTTACTTTATATGGACTTCAACAAATGCACCTACCCATATTTGACGTAATTATTATTATTATTTAAAAATTATTGTTTCTATCTATAATACAATTCTAAATAACTAAGTGTACATGAATGTCAAGTGCCTGAGAGCAATCTGATTGATTCAGGTGCTGTACAAATTAATTGTATTATTATTATACGGCAAGAATCTTATAATCACTTCATTATGTGATAAACATGGGCTTAACCATTAGGAATTGTATGCTGAATTATGCAATCTATTTTAATAAAAATATTGTGATTGTCACGACGATTAGACATACACATGTTTGGCTGGCATAATTACTACCTGGTAGTGAATATATTTAACAAGGTGCCATATCTGACAAGATGCCATGTTTAACAAGGTGCCTCCTCAATTAATTTTGTTCACCTCATTTCAAGTTCATTTTGCGAAAATGCAAAACTACCACTATGTTATACTAGTTCGTTTGTGCAACTTTTTGTATGTTGTTTTTGGTACAATCATCAGACTTATTTAATTCCTGCCCAGGAATTAATTCAAGCAATTCAAAAAATTTGAATCTTTATGAGGCTTATGCCTGAGTTGTTACTGTTGACTTTCCGTGCTCTCTCACAAACCATGAGACAGACAAATTCAGTGGGTTGAATGATAAATGTCAGCTGGAAAATTTGTTTTGACAAGTTACAAAATGAAACTACCAAAGTGAATTTTTTATTTTAACAAACATATGCACTTTTTGAGCAAACCGACTGTGAATATTATTTAAACTATTCACCACCCATTACATATCTAGATGTGAAAGAACCGGATTCGCAATGGAGAAACAAAACAATCAAATTGTAAACACCTTTATTTGCAGTACTTGCAGTGGTGGCAGGTGGGGCTAACTGCAATTGCTGTTTGATGTTCGACATGATTATTTGGTTCCCGCACAATTAACACCTGATTCAGTCAACTTCCTGCTAATAATTACCACCCTAGCATGACAGGATGATCCCGGGTTAAATTTCTGGGAAATAAAACAGACCACTTCACTTTAAATTGTCTATGTAAAGGCAATCATCTGATGTATTATTTTATCGACAAATTATTCAAATAAAATTTAAACCAAAATGTTATCACAATGGCAGAATGTGTCTGTATGATCAGGGGTGAATATCTGTTGACACCCAAGCATGGCATCTTACCTTCAAAAGCAGAATACGCAGATGGCAAGTGAATAATAAAACAATTTGTTTATTAGTTGTCCAACAATTATTACAATAGTTCATCTACACTGTATATGTAACCTACACTTCTGAGATATTTGTCAATTTTATTTTTAAACTTGTTCAGGATTGCCAAAATTAGTAGATAATCTGTTCCATTAATCTATTGTACTCATGAGAATTAATACGTTTGATATCTATTCTACTGTTCCATATCACAAACAAGACTTTGTGTCCTCTATTTACCTGAAGTAAAACAAAATACTATCAATATTTTCATAAATATTCTACATTTAAAAACAGGTATTTGATCTCCTCTTAATCTCTTAGTTTTCACTGCCGTTAGACAAGATTTGTTTAGGTAATTGTCATAACTAAGTCTCTCAGTAACAAGACATTTAAAGTAAATTATATGTCTGCACAAGGAAGTCTATTCACATTTCCACACAGCAAGCAGGTCCAATTAGTTTGAGGCTGGCAGTGTTACATACTGTGCAAAAGTCATATACCACATATCTGAAAGCTTCAACCAATTATACTAAACTATATTTTTTTACTTTGAGAACTTATCCATCCTCTCATTGCAAGAATAACTTTGCAGTTGAAGTGATTTTGCCGCATCATTTTCACCCAACTACTTCACACTTGTCCTCTCCTTGTTATGCTAACACATAGTGACAGACATTAATTATATCCAGGCAAACAACCTGATGCCTTTCAATAGCGGTACATTATAAATATCTGTTCAGGGTCTCTTTCAATGCATTGACCTTTATGCCATTTCAAAGGCATTTAAAAAAAAAGTTACTCAGGAAGTTTTGCCAAATTTGTATCCAATAAATATGTCATTGAACAGAGATGGCTGTTAGAATTTCTCAAGGACAAAGTGTCAAGGAAAGTTTGTTTTTATAGGCCATAGGGCAGCTACCCAATTTAGGAAGTTATACTTTCCTTCACACCTTATTTTAATACAAACCCATATACAATGCATCTCCTTTCTGTTAATTTTTATTTATTAATATTTATTAACACAATGTTCTTTACACTAGAGTAAATAAGTAATGCTGAAGATGTACTTAGTATAAAATAAGACTGTTTGCAATTTGAAAATGTTCAAAGTGTATATGAAAGTTTTTAAAACATTCAAATAGTAAAGACCAGCTATACGACAATGACAATGAGTTTTATTTCCCTACAACCCCTTGAGCAGTATGAGATCATTTTTCTTTCTACAGTACATTTTAATAGGACATATTGTATTCCTAAGAACATCTAGACTTTTATTGTATAAATCGCATCATACGCACCACATTACTTCACACACACCTTCTCCTTTTTTATACTAGCATTTCTCAGGGGTAAAGTGTCAAGGAAAGTTTGTTTTGATAGGCCATAGGGCAGTTCTAAGTCTGCCTCTAGCTGACTTGTTCAATCCAATATCTTCTTGACTTTTCTGGGAAGTCTGTTTTAATAAACTCATTTAAATGTTATTTAACTTACTAACATATACAACAGTAACATACACTAAACATATTTAATAAATATTACTACTGTATAAAATACTAATACAAAATTAATTATACAGCAAAACCATTTTCAGATATATATATGAATACACTGGGATAGGGAAATATAGCCCTCAAATTGTATATTACAAATGTATAAACTATGATTACAGTGAACATATGGATAAAGAAATAGTTAATGCACAGGTGAGTTGTGTGACCAAAACACATTTCTACCTACAAAAATAATTCAATTATGACAAAAAGTTAATTTCCAGGTTAACTTTTTGGAAATTTCTTCAGAATAGTGAAACAAGACTTCTATATATTCTATGTATATATACCAGGTACTTGATTTGTTCTTTTAGGACACATTCCCATTAGCCCTCTGGGGGAGGGTGCCAATGAAAGATACACACACAATGTTGTAAACAGTTCTAAATTATGTAATCGTCATCAAAGGTCTGATACAACTACTTTGGGAAACCGCCCCCTGTGTCTATGCATACCTCGTACCATAAGTCACACTCGCCCCCTGTGTCTATGCATACCTCGTACCATAAGTCACAGTCGCCCCCTGTGTCTATGCATACCTCATACCATAAGTCACACTCGCCCCCTGTGTCTATGCATACCTCGTACCATAAGTCACACTCGCCCCCTGTGTCTATGCATACCTAGTACCATAAGTCACACTTGCCCCCTGTGTCTGCATACCTAGTACTATAAGTCACACTCGCCCCCTGTGTCTATGCATACCTAGTACTATAAGTCACACTTGTCCCCTGTGTCTATGCATACCTAGTACTATAAGTCACACTTGTCCCCTGTGTCTATGCATACCTAGTACTATAAGTCACACTTGCCCCCTGTGTCTGCATACCTAGTACTATAAGTCACACTTGCCCCCTGTGTCTATGCATACCTAGTACTATAAGTCACACTTGCCCCCTGTGTCTATGCATACCTAATACTATAAGTCACACTTGCCCCCTGTGTCTATGCATACCTAGTACTATAAGTCACACTTGCCCCCTGTGTCTGCATACCTAGTACTATAAGTCACACTTGCCCCCTGTGGCTATGCATACCTAGTACTATAAGTCACACTTGCCCCCTGTGTCTATGCATACTTAGTACTATAAGTCACACTCGCCCCCTGTGTCTATGTACACATAGTGCCATAAGTCACACTTGCTCCCTGTGTCTATGCATACCTAGTACTATAAGTCACACTTGCCCCCTGTGTCTATGCATACCTAGTACTATAAGTCACACTCGCCCCCTGCGTCTATGTGCACATAGTGCCATAAGTCACACTTGCCCCCTGTGTCTATGCATACCTAGTACTATAAGTCACACTTGCCCCCTGTGTCTATACATACCTAGTACTATAAGTCACACTCGCCCCCTGTGTCTATGTGCACATAGTGCCATAAGTCACACTTGCCCCCTGTGTCTATGCATACCTAGTACTATAAGTCACACTCGCCCCCTGTGTCTATGTGCACATAGTGCCATAAGTCACACTCGCCCCCTGTGTCTATGTGCACATAGTGCCATAAGTCACACTCGGACCAATCCTTTCACACATGTTCTTCTCATAAATTTCAAAAGCTTCCAGGCAGGCAACTACTAACTTTCTAAATTGGGTAGCCTTGACTGCGTGTTTTATGAGCGTGCTTTTGTGTCCAATACAATGTTGACGCTTGACTGTTGATAGAGGAAGTTGAAGAAAGAGATGATTGTAAATCACATCACAGTCACAGAGAAGCCGACTGACGCTAAAATTAAAACTTTATGGTGCGCAAGGACAGAAGGTTTTATATAAACACAAATGAATTGGTGCATCATGCTGCAAGATATTGTGGGAAAGTTGCAAAGTCATGAGGCATTTATCCTCTGAAGTGAACATTTAACTGGTTTGTTGACAGTGTGTCTGACATGTACTAGGTCGGTAGGTTAGAGTACTTCATTCTACATCTGCATTATGCTTTTATATGTAGCAAAAAGCATATAATTTCCTTCATATCTTATTTTAATACATGCCCATATACTGCACCTCCTTTCTGTTAATTTTTAGTTATTAATATTTATTTTCACAATCTTCTTAACACTAGAATAAATATGTAATGTTGAAGATGTACTTTGTATTAAATAAGCCCGTTTGTAATTTGAAAATGTTCAAAGTGTATATGAAAGTTTTTTAAACATTCAAACAGTAAAGACCAGCTACATGACAATGAGTTTTATTTCCCTACAACCCCTTGCGCAGTATGAGAGAATTTTTCTCTCTACAATACATTTTAATAGAACATTTGTATTCTTAAGAACATCTAGACTTTCCATGGAGGGTATATTGTACAAATCGCGTCATATGCACCACGTTACTTCAACTTATCTTCTCCTTGTTATGCTGACACATATTGACAGACATTACAATGCATTAACCTTTGTGCCATTTCAAAGTCATTCTCTCACATGTCACCCACAAAGTTTTACAAAATTTACATCCAATAAATATGTCACTGAACAGAGATGTTAGCATTTATCAGGGGTAAAGTGTCAAGGAAAGTTTGTTTTTACAGGCCATTTCAAGGTCTGTCTCTGGCAGCAATATTTTCTTGACTTTTCTCGCAGGTCTGTTTTAATAAATTTATTTAAATGTTATTACTTACTAACATATACAACAGTAACATACACGAAACATATTTAATAAACATTACTACTATATAAAATATTAATAAAAATTATTCAGCAAAACCATTTTCAGATATATATATATAAACTTACATTTTAATCAGTAAGCATTTCATTAAAAACACTGGGATAGGGAAATATAGCCCTAAAATTGTATATTACAAATGTATAAACTATGATTACAGTGGACATATGGATAAAGAAATAGTTAATGCACAGGTGAGTTGTGTGACCAAAACACATTTCTACCTGAAGCGGGAAACAAAAATAATTCAATTACGAAAAAAATTTCATTTCCAGGTTAACTTTTTGGAAATTTCTTCAGAATAGCCAAACAAGTCTGGGGGAGGGTGCCAATGAAAAGAAACACACACAATGTTGTAAGCAGTTCTAAATTACCCCAAAGGTATGTAATCTTCATCAAAGATCTGATACAAATACTTTGGGAAACCGCTCCCTGTGTCTAACTGTACCTAGTACATAAGTCACAGTCAGACCAATCCCTTCACACATTTTCTTCTCGAAAATGTCAAAAGCCTCCAGGCAGGCAACCACTAACTTCCTAAATTGGGTAACATTGACTGTGTGTTTTATGAGCATGCTTTTGTGTCCAATATGATGTTTACGCTAGATTAGTGATACAGGAAGTTGAAGGATTTATTGGAGTACTTCACTCTACATCTGCCGTATGCTTTTATGTGTAGCAAAACAAACATTATAATTTCCTTAACACCTCATTTTAATACATACCCATATACAATGGACCTGCTTTCGGTAATGTTTATTTATTAATATTATTAACACAAAGTTTTTTACACTAGAGTACATATATTGAAGGTATACTTAGTACTAAATAAGCCCCTTAGCAATTTGAAAATGTTCAAAGTGTAGATGAAAGTTTTTAATACATTCAAATAGTAAAGACCACCTATATGCTTACAGCATAGGCAAGTGGGGCTAACTGCAAGGTCACTGAATGCCTGGTTCCCACAATGAAGACAGCAAGTGGGGTGAAGTATGACTGATTCAGTGTACTTCCTGCTATAAATACTATTACCACCCCTGGCTTGAGTGCATGGTTAGAGGTGAGGGAATAGACAAGGTATCTTAATAAGGGATTCTATTCACTGTCTATGCACAGCTGGGTCATTCCATCCACCATATTCTATGTAACTCATAATATACCTCATATAAAACAATGATTAACCAGAGTCGACCAAGCATTGCACATCACAGTCACTCACAGGGAACCTATAATTAACATATCCAAAACTCTACCATGAAATATGATGAAAGGCAACAATAGAACTGTCAATGTGAACTAAAGAAGTGATCTTAGATGTGACAATGCAGCTATCTGGCGACCCAAATGTCAGCTGAAAATAATAATACACTTTTGTGTATCACCCAACCAATTGTGACAAGCCTTGATAACATTGATAACATTGTAAAACTGAAATGTTACCCTTTACTGCCAAAATGTACCTTAAGGTCTAAACTGTAGCGACCAGTCAAAACTGACATTGTTCTTTCGATGTATAAAATCGTTTTTAACCTAGTGACCTGACACCGGTAACCTTTGGCTCGCTTCGTGTGACCCAAGTATTTCCATCCCAGCACCCTTAACATTGCTTCACTTATTTTTGGTGCTCATAAAAAAGTTTTGTATTTCACAGTTCCTCGGTCGAAGTAAACAAGCTCTAAGATCCTCTTAGCAAATCAAAGGTTACTATTTTGGCTTCTTCCTAAACCAAATAACTTCCTTCTTTGACCTCTAAATGTTTAAAATTGTTTCACATTTGAGTTGTTTATCACTTTTTTTTATCAACTGTTGTATATGTTTGAATGGTGTATGACAACAGGGAGGGAGGGAGGGAGGGAGGGGGGAGGAGGGGAGGGAGGGGGGAGGGAGGGAGGGAGGGAGGGAGGGAGGGAGGGAGGGAGGGAGGGAGGGAGGGAGGGAGGGAGGGAGGGAGGGAGGGAGGGAGGGAGGGAGAGATAACTTACCAGGCAGATGATACTGGGATGGGTCGCTGAGTCTCTCGCATTCTTCCACCAGGCTCTCCTAGATCACGAGAAAGAAGAAAACTACATTTGTAATAGTTAGTTCTTTTAGATTATTCAACATTGTGCTAATTAACATCATTTGTGAAGGTGACCGGCGTTCCTGTCTAGAGAAGGGGCGGCAACCTGAGGCTCGTGAGCCAACTGCGGCCCGCGGAGCTGTTTCCTGTGGCCCGCAGACTAAAAGCAACAGTATACACAATTCGGCCCATTGGATGATGACACTTGGCGTACCTTCCATCGTTGAAGAACCTGCTGCATCGTCCCTCAAGAGAGTGGCTAGTAAATAAAAATGCCATACGCAATGAGCACCTCATGAAGGTTGTGATTGATATTCATAAAAAAATTTTTTTTTAGTGATGGTTCATGAAAAAAACATTTCAGTGGTCAAGATGTATGATTTTATGATAAAAATGATCAGATTTCAGTCTTTTAAAACGAAGCAGCCTGTTTCTCTTAGTTTAATATCATGTTCCTAAAAATGCTGAAGGCATAGTTATAATAGCACCGGCCATGTTGTCTCCAAACAGTTCACAATTTGAATGTTGCACCCACAAAACATTAAAATTGTAAACATAACATGAAATGTTTAAACACAGCCTATTGGCAATATTGCAGATTGAGGCAGAGGGCTATCCACAAAGCCTTTTGATGTTTGATGTGTTCACGTGATCCCCACCTTCAAGACGACTGATTCAGTGAACTTCCTGCTAATAATTACTGCATTTGATGATTCTGGGTAATGGGGCAGGGGACAACCTAATTTTAAGGCAGATGTGAACACCTCACTGCAAACTTATTATAACATAACATAACATATCACAACACAACACAAAACACATTGAATACATCACATCACCATGCCATGTAATTGCTGCTAATTTATTAAGGTACAGGCAAAACTTGCTTTTCTGCCACCTCAGTAATACAGCTGTGACACAATTAATGTCTCCCTAAGACAGTCCCAGATTATTTCTGTAATTGCAAATGTAGCTAGTAATAGCAATGTCTAGTCTTTGCCGAACAAAATAAATGCATACAAGATCTTTCCCTTAGATTTACCCTACCCCAGAACATATTATATTTCAATCTACAGAAATCCATAGAATTCTGTAGAATGGTTGGGGCCACTTCAATTATCTATACGATTCTATAGAATAGTGTGCATAATTCAACAGAAATTTATAGAAATGTTTAGTCATTTAAATTTCTATAAAATTCTATAGAATAGTCAACATAATTCTACAGAAATCTACAGAATTTTGTAGAATTGTATGACTTGATATGCTCTTTGGCACAAACAGACTGAAATGTCTTTGAATGATTAACAGGTGATTGTAAATAGATCTTTTTGGCAACATTTTCTGCAAATTGAGCCACCAATTATCTTGGACTTAATTACAGGTACATTAGTATATACTACTGTAACTAAATACACTTTTACAATTTGTAATTTCAAATCACGTCAATATGGAAACTGTAATCATCTATTGTATGCATTTAATTTCATTCATACAGTTGATCACTATCAAGGAAAATACCGATATTACTTTTATGTACTAAAAATCTTAAAACTGCTAATTTGCCAGTGAATCATAAAGTATGCGTCAATAGTCCTCTGTTCATTATTGCAAGATACTTACCCTGAAGTCAAAGAATTCTGTGTAGGTACGATCTACTGCATGATTCAAACCATCAGACCAGCACACTTGGAGAACACACAGCTGAAACAAATTTTAAGAAGTGGGTTTGGGGATGTCTTTTTTGTTTTCCCATAGGTGTCGTATTGTCAGCTGACTCTGTTAACTGTCCCTAGTGCGGTGCAAAATAAATATTAGGATGTCATGGGCTGTGGATAGCTTGGAGCAAGGCAACGAGGGCATAGGTCTGGGACGGGGTGTTCCAACTGGGTTTGGGAGAGGGGTGTTCACTCTTCCCACCATTTGAAACAATTTAAATAGAACCATTAAAAATATGCAACATGTTGATACCTGAAATCTTATTTTAGCTAGTTTTTTTATATGAATTGCAGTTATGATTATAACATTAAAAAGAAGCCCGGTGGGTGGGTGTGTTGGAAACACTTTTAAAAGGTGCAATTTGAACTTGGTGGCATTTAGAATCAGTTTTTTCTTCAGTCAATTAAAACAGTTGTAAATGTAGCCATTTAGTGGACAAAAAGGAAGCACTGTAGGGGTGGCTCTGGGATGGGGGATTCTTTCCCATCTCTTTGAAAACATTTTGTACAGAACACATGAAAAGGTGAAATGAAGACACTTGGTAATCAGATTTTTAGCCAAGTAATATATTTTAGTTTTGAATATACATAGTTTGAAGCCTAAGAGAAAGCACTGTGCGGGTGGGTCGTCACACTTTCCACTTATTTAATTTTGTTATGCCAAGCTTTTGATGAGGTGTAATTTTGTGACCATTAAATTAATATATTCAATTATATACCTGGTGTGTGTGTGTACGTGAGTGTATGCGTGCATGCGTACATACATGCGTGAGTGTGGTCAGAAAAGCAATATGTATATATATATATATTGTTTTTTATTTATTGTTTTTAAAAATGTTTTACTATATATATATATATTATATATATATTATGCAAAACATTTTTTTACAAACCACTTGAAAAGGTGTACTTTACTCACACTAAGAATCTGGTTTTCAGCATATATATATATATATATATATATATTATATGGTAGTCTAAATGAACAAATATTTTGCTAAAATAAGGGGCACACGTACCCCATGGACCCCCTCCCTCTGTGATTCCGCCCATGGTTGTCATCATATTTATCCCCCTGAAAAGACAACCTCCCTTTAACGATGCAATACGCTAGCAGTTAAATCTATTATTTTTACTCAAAACTGTTTGTATGGGTATTGTCCAACTCACATGGTAGGTATTTCTAACGCCCCGGTCTCGTCTGCCGAGAACGTCAACCCGCTGCAATCGTCTCTGTTCATCGGCGTCCAACATTGCGAGTGCTTCCCGTTGTCGCGACAAAGTGGTGAATGGTTTCTTGCCAAAAAAATGCCCGTAATATAGCAGCCGTGGAGGTGACTGTTGCCTTTTGTCTTCGAAGTCTGGTTGCCGCTTCATTGAACAATAAACATGCTCCATTGCACGTCCGCGAATTACGTTCTGTATGACATCGGCGATTTGGTGCTTGCCGATTCGTAGAGTGTACGACTTTGTTCCGGGTCACCGGCGAACGTTGACTTCAAGTTCAAGACGTCAACAGGCTCATTCTAGTCTTATAAATCTCATTCCGGTGCCCTGGGGACGCTATGACATCGATCAAATGCAATACATGACATAGTAGTTTGAAGGACACTGATGCACTCAAACACCAGTGTGATCTAAGTTAGCGCAGACGTAGATAAAAATGTACTTCCTATGAGTAGGATCAAATTTCTGTACCCGCAGGAGTAGGCGTAGGCGCAGTTGAAAGCCCGATTTACTTCTAACAATGTACTGGGCAGTTAGAATTATGTTCACGTAGTTAGAAACTCTATTAATACAGCAACACAGATGAAAGTGCACACAATCACGCTGTGAATGCATACATACGGTAATTTTGATAGGTCTGCGTAATTAGCATCTTCCATCTGGGTCCCGTGGTCAAGCAAGGGCAGTAAGTCCATTAATTTATATTAGGTCTATAAGTAAATTTAGGCTTTCTTTGTTTCTTGTTCAGCGTCTTGTCTTCTCTCAGGCCAAGGAACTCGTCTTTCGTCTCTGACGACTCCTACATCCACTGAAAAAGTATCACCATTCATGCATTTTTCTCACAGTGTGCCAGAAAGAAAACATCCAAAGATGGACTCTGCCGTAAAAAGTTTGTGCGGCATGATATCAGCTAACGGACACTACTCTTTGTTCTTGTCAAGTGGCATTGACAGTTTGGATAACATGAATTCGTCAATAATATGAACTTCATGTTGATAAAACTGGATTTGCGAAAGGAGCGGGCAACCTTGCCTTGAGCTGTGAAAATATGAACCATATTCCTGTCTTGTGAGAAGTTAAACTGATTGATCTCACCAAACGATATGCGATTATAGCCCAGTTTTATAATAGCAATATGGCGTCTTTGTCTGACATCGTTACCTGAAATTTTGGTCTATCAATTATTGCCCTTCCAAGAACACGATTATTGTTTTCTCTTAATTCGAACACACGATGAAATTCTGTCTCCATGTTAACCAGCGATCCTCCATATGAAAGAAAGGAACATTGAAATCGGATCGCGTGGCACTCCTTGGCAAATAATTTAGAGAAGAGACAATCGTATTTTTTATGGAGTTGCCTTTCAGGTACAACCAATTGTGCATACTAAACAACATATGTATGTTGATTCAGTCATTACACTTCTGCAATTAAAACCGCCTGATCCAAAAGTGACCTCGCTCGTCTCAGATATCCAGTTTTCACGGTTGTGTCCAAAAGTTATGTCTGGTTAACATATCTCCCTTTTTTCTCGCCAAGGAAGACCATCCATGTTGCAACTAGACATGACTTGACGAGATCCTCTCTGACTGTAAGGGACTCCTTACGTTCACTATGAGCCATCCTTAACTTCCGATGCGTCTTTCCACAACTTATATTTTATCTTCAAAGTAACGTGCTACAAGAGCGTAGTCGAAGTGAACTAATTGTTGAAAAAACATACTTTAAAAAGCTTGTTTTACCCCAGAAAATGCCCGAACTACCCCCGAGGGGGTAGGTTAAATACCGCTGAAGTAGACATTGAACATGTTCAACTTCATCGACGCGATAAAAGACAAGTCCAACACGGTCGTAGTGTTGTCGTGAAGTGGCACACATTTCACGACGATTCGTCGGCGACAGTTTAGTTGAGTTGCGTCGCCGTTGAGTAGTGTGCAGTTGGCTTTTTTACGACAGGCCACTATGTTGCGTTACGGGGATTCAGCATGCAGCTCTGTTCGTGGGAAAACGTTTTGGAAACAAAATGGGGGAGGGGGCGCCTATCAGTAACTTGACATCCGACCCCAAAGTTAACGAACTTTCTCTTCAGTCTCATTATAACCAAGTAAAAAAAAGGTTCGAGAAACAAGTCAGAGAACTATAGACCAGTGAGTTTAACATCAGTGATTTGCAAATTATTAGAAAGACTAATTAAAGATCACATGGTGGATTTTCTTGTTAAACATAACTTGATAAACCCATCTCAACATGGTTTTTTTTAAATCGAGGCCATGCTTAACAAATATGTTATGTTTTTTGGAAGACATCACTAAATGGGTAGATAAGGGATCACCAGTAGATATCGTCTACTTAGATTTTCAAAAAGCTTTCGACAAAGTACCACATCAAACATTACTGCTTAAACTAAAGGCCCATGGCATAGGAAATGGTATAATAAACTGGGTAGAAAATGGCTGATTGACAGAAGACGTGTAGTAGTTGATGGGGAGGCTTCACACTGGAAATCGGTATTGAGTGGGGTACCACAGGGATCAGTACTGGGACCTATATTATTCTTAATATATATCAACGATTTGGACAATGATATAACAAGCAAGGTGTTGAAATTTGCGGACGATACTAGTGTTTAGAAGGATTAAAAGTGATGGAGATAGACAACATTTACAAGTTGATCAAATGGTCTAAAAAGTGGCAAATGCTGTTCAATTTTGGGAAATGTAAATGCCTCCACACAGGACATGGGAACGAAGACGTAGAATATACAATGGGGGGTACTGTACTAAGTACTACTGTAAAAGAAAAGGACTTAGGGTTAACCATTAGTGCTGATATGAAGGTTTCAGAGCAGTGCGGAATTGCAGCTTCAAAGGGAAATCAAATCCTTGGATTAATTAGGTGAAACATAACGTATAAGGAAAAAGAGCTAATAATACTGCTGTACAAAACAATAGTTAGGCCTCATTTAGAATATTGTATTCAAGCGTGGAGGCCATATCGCAGGAAGGACATAGATATGCTAGAAAGAGTGCAGAGGAGAGCAACTAAAATGATACCAAATCTGAGGGATCTTAGTTACGAAATACGCCTAAAAAAATGCGGTTTAACAACACTAGAGACCAGGAGATTGAGAGGAGATCAGATAGAAGTGTTTAAAATATTGAAGGGTTATGAAAATATTGATAGAAATATTTTTTCTCAGTTAAGAAAGATAGAAGGACTAGAGGACACGAACTTGCATTAGCAAAGGAGCAGAGTAGATTAGATATAAGAAAGTTTTCATTTTCACAAAAGATTGTAAATGAATGGAACAGATTATCTCCTGATTGTGTTGGTGCTAGTAGCGTGAATATGTTTAAAAATAAAATCAACACATACCTCAGACGGGCGGGATACACATAGATAAAAGGGTCGGACTCTCGATAAGCCAAAGGGCTTCCTTGTCCACCTGCCACCTAGAGTTAATTCTCTGGGTGGCAATCTTGTTAAATCTTGTTAATGTATATGTTACTCACAAGTCATTGTCTTTACTTCCACAACATATGTGTTGTAGTAGGAAGAAGGAGAAGGAAGAGAAGAACGTGAAGGAAGGAGACAAAGAAGAAGGAGAATAAGCTGAAGAAAGGGAAGAAGAGGAGAAGGAGACGAAGAAAGAGATGAAGGAGAAGAAAGAGACAGAAGAGAAGGAGAACGGGAAGGAGAAGAAGAATGGGAGAAGGAGAAGAATGAGGAGTTGGAGAAGGAAGAGAAGAAGGAAAAGAATGTCAAGAAGGACGAGAAGGAGACGAAGGAAAAGAAGGAGGAGAAGGGAAGAGGATGAATAGAACACGGAAGAGAAACAAACAGGAAGAAGGAGGGAAGGGAGGAGAAGAAGAGTCGGGTGAAAAGAAGAGGAATTCTAATAAGAACTTGGCCAAATAGGCCAATGTTAAATTTGAACTCCTAAGAGTTGCTCCAAAAGGTCTCAGGAATGTGAGTGACCGGCATCAGACGTTGACCGGACATACAGGCATACCAATCACTCGACTGTGTCGAAATAGCAGTTACCGTGTTTGGGATTGTCATTGTCACGATTTTCACGAAGGAAGTAATTCTTTATAGACGACTCTAGGTTAACTGACGTAGGTATTGACGTCACGGATTGACAACGAAATGCTATAACTATAATGGTCACCAATGGCAAGATTAATTACGTGGTCTAACCCCAATATTAAAAAGGTAGATAAACTACTGATCTTCCGCTTTGTCGTGTACTTCTAAAAGTTGACGTCAATGTGCGATGGTTATCAATAGAACTCGGGCCTCAACACTAGATTTTATTTGTTGAGATAACAATTCAAATATTAGCTAGTAGGCCGAATATCACGTTATAAATAAATGTCTACGCAACAATTTGATATACGCTCCGCCCGAAAAAAAAAACGAGTGCTGTGGAGCACGTACAACTAAATGTTTTGCAAAGTCATGCAACCTTGCATAACTTCAGCTTATAATAACCTAAATGGGGAAACATTCCAAAGATTTATGGGGGCACGGTAACGGGGACCCTTTCAAAAAGGTCTGAGGGCACGTCAAATTCCAAAGGTCTAGGGCGGCACGTGACCCCAGCCCCCCTGGATCCGCCGATGAGCAGCAATACAATGTATTCAGTCACATACATAACGTGTATAACTGTAAAATGAAACTTGTCATATATAATCTGTGTATCATAAAGAATTACTGCAAACCTCTGCAGACTTATGGCGAGAACCACCGTGTCATTTATTAAAATTGTTTTGGGAGCCTCTAAGGGTGTTCAAATGGAGGTTCTTCGGAAATCTGCAGTCGCAGGTCGTAAAATGGACCTAAAAAATCAACCACCTGATTGGCCAACACGTAGGCCCGATCGATCTATAAAACCCAGATAGTTCAAAGTGTTGCTTTGTAGATAAAAATGGTGAGACGAAATGGCATCGGACTCATATAATATTCGAGAGGACCGAGGTTGAATCAGTTTGCTGTTTCGAAAAGTGCACAATATACTTTTATTAAAACTACATTAATTCAGTTCACCCAGCTGTAGAAATTATCAAGCCTACATGGCGAAATACACAATATAATTGGTGGAGTTACGAATATATTAGTAGACTTCGTGCAGTAATTGAAGCATTGCTGAAAGCTTCCCAGAGAAGCCGAGTTCCTGCTTGAATAAACTGGTATGAATACGTACCTGTCTACCCACCGGTTCATTCTTCCTCGTAGTGTCTGTCACGAACCAGGTAGACAATATCGAAAACATACTTCCGCGTCTCGAATAACACAATGAGACAGCGTCGACAAAGGCTCTTGTTTAGTTTTATCTCCTGTCATCACACCCGGGACGTGTTCTGTCGTAGCACTACCGACATACCTACTGATGCCTTCGAGAAAGAATTATTTCTAATATTAGGTAGGGTGGCTCAATAAGAAATAATTTGTCTTATGTACCCTGCAATGAAGAGTCGCGTGTAGTATCTTATAAGAACATGTAATTATATACATAAAATATATATATTAGCGTATACGAACACGCATATACGCTCAGTTACACGTATACACACGTAACGCGTCACACACAGTCTACACAATCCCACGCACGCACGAACGCACGCACACACCCACAAATGTACACAGATAACACACATCACTCGCACATGCACGGCAGATTATGATGCACGCATGCACGCACATCAGCAACCCAACACCACACCTTCACACTATTTTGAGAAATACAAAATTAGGTGTCAAACAAGTTAACTACAAGCAATTACCATTACCATAAAAGTTGTCAGATTTGTTTTGATAAGTCAACTGTTTCTTTCCACAAAGTGCAAACCGACGCGATGAATCACAGCAGTAGGCCCTACCTGATATTTCAGACACATCCTATGGGTCTAATTAAGCATAGGTGTACTTATCTTGGCCTGAAAGAATCTTGAAAATAAGAATTTATTTGCTAGAAAATATGAGAATGAATCAGAATAGTTTTAGTTTATAACACTTGTTTACAAGAATCGTATTAATTAATTGTCTTAAGATACCATGCCTGGGGGCTCGTGCCCCTCCTAGACCTTTGGAATGTTGCATGCCTCCAGACCATATTGAATGGTCCCCCGTGATCGTGCCCCCTAGACCATTAAATGTTCCTTCGTTTATTAAAATAAGCTGAAGATAAAGCGACGCGGCGGCGACAATTGTTCAACAACACCCCCTCCTCCGTCTTCCGATGTCATCATGACCGGACAGCGGAGTCGTGCTGAAAGTCCGTCTCAGGCTTTTTGCAATAGGCCACTATGTTGTAGTGGATTCAGCAGGCTGCTCCGTTCGTGGGAAAAACGTTCTGGAAACAAAATCGGGGGGCGCCTATCAGTAATTTGACATCCAACCCTAAGGAAGAGGAGAAGAAAGAGAAGAAGGTGAAGGAAGGAGAAGAAGAAAGAGAAGAAGGAGACAAAAGAGAAGGACAATATACTGAAGAAAGGGAAGACAGAGAAGAACGTGAAGAAAGTGAAGACAGAGAAGAACGTGAAGTCTTAGGAATGTGAGTGGCCGGCATCAGACGTTGTCGAAATACCAGTTGCCGTGTTTGGGATTATAACTGTCACGATTTCCACGAAGGAAGTAATTCTTCCTCCTGATCCTGTAACGCTGTAGTCTTGATGAGATCATTCGCTGTACTAAGTACTGGAAACGCTGCTTCCCAAACTACGGCTGTGCTAGGTTTATCTTGAGGCGGCTTCACTGGCCTCGTCACATCACTGTAGTGGAGTTAATGTGGCTTTTGTAAAGATCCTAGGTGCCAGTCAAACCACTTTGGCAGTGATGCCGCTCTTTGTCCACGACTGCTTATTCATTAGTCTACGCCTACTTATTTCGAAGCTGACATGCATATCTGCATGCAATTCCCCTATCCACCACCCGGAGACGCGCCCAGTAGGAGTTAGAGGTATCAAAAAACTTAGTTCTACACAGTTTATTTTTATGCAAACGATCATCGAGGCATATTATCCTCATGAAGAGTCTACAGTCTAATCGTTGACGCTTAATGGTCCTACCTCTGTTTTCTACTAGTCACCCTAACTATCTTACTATAATCGAGCTTATGCATGCAGGTACGTATGTACGTATGTATGCATATATGTATGCATGCTCGCATGCTTGCACCATGAGCGCCAAACATTCAGGGATTGATCTACGACCCCAAAGACACATGCCGCGTTAAAACGTAAATAACATAAATGAAGCGTCTGTGATCGTGTGTGAATTGTGGTCATCCAATAAATTGTAGAAGAACGACATCATCTCCCTGTACAGCTGTGTATCAACATTGTACTAAGCAGGTGATCCCCATCCCCCTGATCTGACCCCAACTCCTGTATGAATAAGATCTTACTCCCTCCTGTATGCACCAGATCTAACCCCCTCTCTTTTGTATGGATAAAATCTTACCCCCTCCTGTGCATGGGATCTAACCCCCTCTCCTTTGTATGAATAAGATCCTAACCCCTCCTGTACGCATCAGATCTAACCGTGTCTCCTTTGCATGGATAAGATCTCAAATACCCCTTCCTGTATGCATAAGATCTAACCCCTTCTGCTTTGTATGAATAAGATCTTACCCCCTCCTGTATCATCAGATCTAACCTCCTCTCTTTTGTATGGATAAGATCTGACTCCCTCCTGTGCATGGGATCTAACTCCCTCTCCTTTGTATGAATAAGATCCTAACCCCTCCTGTATGCATCATATCTAACCGTGTCTTCTTTGTATGGATAAGATCTCAAGTACCCCTTCCTGTATGCATCAGATCTAACCCCTTCTGCTTTGTATGAATACGATCTTACCCCCTCCTGCATGCATCAGATTTAACCCCCTCTCTTTTGTATGGATAAGATCTTACCCCCTCCTGTGCATGGGATCTAACCCCCTCTCCTTTGTATGAATAAGATCTTACCCCCTCCTGTATGCATGGGATCTAACCCCCTCTCCGTTGTATGGATAAGATCTTACCCCCTCCTGTACGTATGCATCAGATCTAACCCTGGCTCAGATCTAACCCCCTCTCCTTTGTATGGATAAGATCTTACTACCCTCCTGTATGCATCAGATCTAATCCCCTCTCCTTTGTATGAATAAGATCTTACTACCATCCTGTATGCCTCGGATCTAACCTCCTCCTTTGTATGAATAAGATCTTACTACCCTCCTGTATGCCTCGGATCTAACCCCCCTCCTTTGTATGAATAAGATCTTACTACCCTCCTTACTACCTGAATAAGGAGAAGGGCGAAGAAAGAGGAGAAAGAAAGAGGATAAATAAAACACAAAAGAGAAAGAAACAAGCAAGAATAAAGAGGGAAGGAAGGAGAAGAAGAGTCGGATGAAAAAGAAGAGGAATTCTAATAAGAACTTGGCCAAGTAGGCCAGTGTTCAATTTGACCTCCTGAGTGTTGCTCCAAAAGGTGTTAGGAATGTATGTGGCCGGCATCAGACGTTGTCGAAATAGCAGTTGCCGTGTTTGGGATTGTCATGATTTCCACGAAGGAAGTAATTTTTTATAGACGACACTAGGTTAACTGACGTAGTTATTGACGTCACGGATTGACAACGAAATACTATAAAGATAATGGTCACCAATAGCAATAGGTAGATAAGCTACTGATCGGTCATCTTCCGCTTTGTCGTATATTTCTAAGAGTCGACGTCATTGTGCGATGTTTATCAATAGAACTCGAGTTCAGTAAAGTGAAGGGTGGATAGGACCTCAACGCTAGATTTCATTTGTTGAGATAACAATTCAAATATAAGCTAGTAGGCCTAATATCACTTCATAAATAAATGTCTACGCGACAATTTGATATACGCTCCGCCCGAGAAAAAAAACGAGTGCCGGGGAGCACGTACAACTAAATGTTTTGCAAAGTCATGCAACTTTGCATGATTTTGCAAACAAAAGATTTTTGGATTGTCAAACGTTAGGGTTGAGGGGGTGCTGTTGAACATTTTTTGCCACCCGTCGCCATAATTTCAGCTTGTAGTAACCTAAATGGGGACACGTTCCAAAGGTCTATGGGGGCACGGTAACGGGGACCCATTCAAAAAGGTCTGAGGGCACGTCAAATTCCAAAGGTCTAGGGTGGCACGCGCCCCCAGCCCCCTGGATCCGCCGATGAGCAGCAATACAATTTATTTAGTCACATACATAACGTGTATAACTGTAAAATTAAACTTGTCATATATAATCTGTGTATCCTGGATAATTACAAGAGACCTCTGCAGACTTATGGCGAGAACGACCGTGTCAATTATTAAATATTTTTGGGAGCCTCTAAGGATGTTCAAATGGAGGTTCTTCGGAAATCTGAAGTCGCATTTCGTAAAGTGGACCTCAAACATCAACCACCTGATTGGCCAACATGTAGGCCCGATATAGATCTATAAAACCCATATATTTCAAGATAGACAAAATGGTTAAACGAAATGGCCTCGAACTCATATAATATTCGAGAAGACAGAGGTTTGAATCAGCTTGCTATTTCGAAAAGTGCACAACATATTAAATGTACATTAAATCAGTTCACTCAACTATATAAATTATCAGGCCTACGTAGAGAAATACACAATATAATTGGTGGAGTTATTAATATATCACTAGACTTCGTGCAGTAACTGAAGCATTGCTGAAAACTTCCCAGATAAGTCGAGTTCCTGCTTGAATAAACTGGTCGGCTGGGGAGAAGTAAAATACGGTACTACGGGCTGGATATCATGCTATATGAAGTAGAAACCCTCGGAGTGTGAATACGTACCTGTCTACCCGCCGGTTCATTCTCCCTCATAGTGTCTGTCACGAACCAGCTAGACAATATCGATAACATACTTCCGCGTCTCAAATAACACAATGAGACAGCGTCGACAAAGGCTCTTGTTTAGTTTTATCTCCTGTTACCTGTTTCACGTTGAATTGTCTACTCTATATTTAGGCATCATCGCACGATGTACGTGTCATCACATCTAGGAAGTGTTCTGTCGTAGCACTACCGACATGCCTACATATGCCTTCGGGAAATAATTATTTCTAATATTAGGTAGGGTGGCTCAATAAGAAATTATTTGTCTTATGTACCCTGCAATGAAGAGTCGCGTGTAGGATCTTATGAGAACGTATACTAATGTACAGAATATATATATTAGTGTATACGAACACGCATACAAGCTCAGTTACACGTACACACACGTAACGCGTCACACGCGTGGCAGTCTACATGCACACACGCACGCACGCACGCACGCACGCACGCACACACTCACAAATGTACACAGATAACACACATCACTCGCACATGCACGGCAGATTATGATGCACGCATGCACGCACATCAGCAACCCAACACCACACCATCACACTATTTTGAGAAATACAAAATTAGGTGTCAAACAAGTTAACTACAAGCAATTACCATTACCATAAAAGTTGTCAGATTTGTTTTGATAAGTCAACTGTTTCTTTCCACAAAGTGCAAACCGACGCGATGAATCACAGCAGTAGGCCCTACCTAATATTTCTGACACATCCTATGGGTCTAATTAAGCATAGGTGTACTTATCTTGGCCTGAAAGAATCTTGAAAATAAGAATTTATTTCTAGAAAATATGAGAATGAATCGGAATAGTTTTAGTTTATAACACTTTTGTTTACAAGAATCGTATTAATTAATTGTCTTAAGATACCATGCCTGGGGGCTTGTGCCCCTCCTAGATCTTTGGAATGTTGCATGCCTCCAGACCATATTGAATGGTCCCCCGTGATCGTGCCCACTAGACCATTAAATGTTCCTTCATTTATTAAAATAAGCTGAAGATAAGGCGACGCGGCGGCGACAATTGTTCAACAATACCCTCCTCCTCCTCCGTCTTCCTATGTCATCATGACCGGACAGCGGAGTCGTGCTTCACTGGCCTCGTCACACCACTGTCGTGGAGTTAATGCGGCTTTTGTAAAGATCCTGGTGCCAGTCAAACCCCTTTGGCAGTGATGCCGCTCTTGGTCCACGACTGCTTATTCGTTAGTCTAGGCCTACTTATTTCGAAGCTGACATGCATATCTGCATGCAATTCTCCTATACACCACCCGGGATTAGTAATATAGGTGGTCCAGCGGGGACGGTGGAGCCCCCCGGAGCAAATCCCATGTTAAAAGATAGGGATTTTCCACCAGACCGCGCCAAGGTTAATCCAAAGTTAATCAGCGTTGGCGCGTCCCGGAGCAAGTTGAAGAAAGTAGTTCCGGTCCCATGTTAAAAAATAGGGAAATTTACCTATATTTTTCGAGGGTTCGATTTACCCCAAATGTCTTCAAAAAAACTGTCCTACCAATTTCCCCCATGTTAAAGGATAGGGAATTTTCACCATGTTAAAGCATAGGAGCTATTATCGTACAGGTACACGACGACTTTTGAAATTTTCTCCATGTTAAAGCATAGGAGCTATTGTCGTAAACGTATGCGACCACTTTTTTTAATTTTCCCCGTGTTAAAGCATAAGTAATTTTTACCCAGTGTTAAAGGATAGGAGCTATTATCGTAAAGGTATTCGACAACTTTTTGAATAAAATAAAAAATGTCGAACAAGATTTGAATATGTCACACAGAAGATTGCTTGGCCCGTAGGCCGAGTCTCCGCCAAGGGATCGAGCCCTTATTTGGTTGACGATGACATTTCGAAAATGTGGTGTTACAATAAGGCGTAATTTATAATAATAAAAGGATTATAAATTCAAGGGAGGTCGTTTTATCTGAAGTAATGTATACGAAATATAGATTACATATAGGACTATGTTATATCAGAACCTATAGCCTCGATTTTTTCGAACAGAGCGACCATCGTGGAATTTGACCTTTGGTATCATTTCCGTACGGTAGTTTTACTCCACGTTAAAGCATAGGAGCTATTATCGTACAGGTATACGACGATATTTTGAATTTTTGGCGCGGATCAAGCGACGCTACTGGAGACGTGTCTGGACTTGTTTGTTTATTGTGCGCGGGAACCGCACTGTGATTGTACAATACCAGCGTTTGCGGCAATAAAAAACTCGTACGCGGAGACGTGTCTGGACATGTTTGTTTGTTGCGAGCGTGAGCGTGCGAACCCTGTATGACATCATTAAATTGCTACGCACACTAATTTTGCGCGCGAGGTCGAGTTGCTTATACAGATAGTGCTTTGGTTAGCCATTGTTTTGAGCTTTCGCGCTTGAATATAATCCCATCATTTGATGTTATGATCAGTGACGTTATAGCGAGTGAAAAATATCCCAGTTAACCGGTATAAACTGGTATGAACTCGTAATGAATGCTCTGTGACTGTGTGTTGGAAGAACATCTCGATATTCGGCCCGTGATAAAACATACGAGATACCAGTATTTGTCATAGAGATTTGTACTTACCAGCCGTATCACAGTTGATAGCCTGTTTGTAAACTATTTTGAAGGGGTATTCCCTGTTCAAGTCTCATCTATTGTCCTCGTTGTTATTATTAATGAAGTAAACACAATCGACACGCAATGCGCGATGCGCTATCGGCGAGCCACGTTATCAACTCGGTGCCAGTGGCCTTGGCACTAAAGTCGTCAAACCTCTTTTTTTTAAACAGGCGCGTAACAAAGTGAAGTTTTATGATAGAACAGTACAGGTGTATTAGCTATCGTTTGTAAGAACTATATCGAACACCAGTATACATCAGTATAATTCAAACAAAACTGATAACGAATGCTCTGTATGTTCGAAGAACAATAGACTAGTGTTATTATTATTAAATTAGGTAGCGATTAAATTCGTGTCTCTTATAAAATCCGTACTCGAGACGTGTCTGGACTTGTTTGTTTGTCGCGAGCATGAGCGTGCGCACCCTGTATGACGTTATTAAACTGCTATACAAACATACATAGATATATACATATAGAGACAAGCAGCTAAGGCCAACCACTTCCGCGAATCAAACACTTGTCAGACATAGAAACATACATAGAGACAGACAGACATATATGACAGACATATATACATATATATATATGTATATATATATATGTATGTATATATATACACATAGAAACAAACAGCTAAGACCAACGACTTCCATTAATCAAACACTTATCAGACATAGAGATATACATATAGAGACATATATAAAGATATACATAGACACATACATATAGAGACATACACAGACATAGAGACACATAGATACATACATAGAAACATACATAGAGACATACATAGATTCATACTAAGAGACATACATAGATACATACATTTAGACCTACATAGATACGCACATATATATATATATATATATATATATATATACATATATGCAGACATAGAGATTTACATAGATACATACATACATAGAGACAGACATAGATGCATACATAGGGACAGACATAGATATATACATAGATACATACATACATACATAGAGACATACATAGATACTTACATAGATGCAGACATAGACACATACATAGATACATAAAAATATACATACATAGAGACATACATAGATACACACATAGATGCAGAAAAAGATACATACATACACAACATACACAACACACACAACACACACAACACACACAACACACACAACACACACAACACACACAACACACACAACACACACAACACACACAACATACCCAACATACCCAACACACAACATACACAACACACACAACACACACAAAATACACAACATACCCAACACACAACATACACAACACACAAAACATACACACAACACACACAACACATACCACACATACACAACATACCCAACACACAACATACACAACTTACACAACACACACACACACGATATACACAACACTCACAACATACCCAACACACAACATAGACAACACACAACATACACAACACACAACACACAACACATACACAACACACACACACAACACACACACAACACACACACAACACACACACAACATTCACAACACACACAACACATACAACACACACACAATATACACAACACGCAATATACACAACATACACAACACACAGCCAACACACAACATACACAACACACACAACATACAAACACAAGTAGTATATAGGTCGGTCTGGTTATCCATCCTAAGGAGTTTCGGAGTCATTTTAAGGATTTTCGGAGTCATTGTGGTTGATAATAGGGAGGTTTCGAAAGCCTCCCCCCCCCCTGAGCAAAGTGCGTAGTCACGTGACCGTATTATATATGAGAGACTGAAGAGGGAATAACAAAAGTTCAAAGAGGAAAGGTAGTGAAAGAAACGAAAGATCAAAGAGTCATAACGAAAGATCAAAGAGAAAATTTTTGAAAGGTAATGAAAGGTGTATAATGAGAGACAAAGAAGTAAACGGAATGATGTAATAACGAAAGAACAAAGAGAAAACGTTATGATATATATATATATATATATGAAACTTTAAAATGTGTACAGGTATGCTTGTATGTATGTATGTGTGTATGAAAGAGAGATTATATATATATATATATATATATATATATAAAATATAATATAATAACCAACAAACACCACAGTTTGAAAGTTGAATGTTTTATTGATGTCAACGAACTATTAAATCTTCAAAGCCGTCATCGCTATCGTCTGTGTCCGCACACCATCGATGCGTACGTTGCCCTTATGTACCAGATGGAAGCAGCAGTCGTCGCACGCAATATATATATATATATATATATATAATATAATATAATATAATAACCAACAAACACCACAGTTTGAAAATTGAATGTTTTATTGATGTCAACGATCGATTACATCTTCAAAACCGTCATCGCTATCGTCTGTCTCCGAACACCAATTTTCCATATCCCCCGTGTCTATAGGGGCAACAGGGTCGGGGTCAACCCAAGGGTTGGGGGGATCGTAACGTCCCCGTGTCCGGAGCAGCTCCACCATGACGTTGCAGAACGTATAACTGTGATACTCGCGGAGCTCTTCGTCTCTGGAACATACATTAAAACTCTCAAACCGTATGAACGAGACGTTAAATATATGAAAACTTTGAAAATATCTTCTCTGAAACATATATGAAAACGTTGAAAATGATAGTATATATTGTGCGAAGTACAACCAGTGGGAATAGACCAGCGATGTAACCAGACACCGCGTAGGTAGCCAACACGATAAAAGGGCAAGCTAGGGCAACAGACGAGAGAGATAAGAATGGACTATGACACAATATGTAGACATCGGCTGACGCGATCGGTAACCAGACACCGCGTAGCTAGCCGAAACGACAAGAGGGCAGGCTAGGTCAACATACGCATAGATAAGAAAGGACTGTGACACAACATGTATATAGTTTTGTTAGGTTTATATACGCAAATCCGATAGAGGCGTTATGACTTTTCTATTACGAGACAGTGCAAAAACACGAGAAGCGACAAGACAAGCTCAAGCACAGTACACACTAGCTGAGAAGGAGGTAAAGAAAGCCACCAAAAGAGATTTGACAAGATCAAGCACAGAAGGGAGACAGAGGGGGATAGGAAGGCAGAGAAGGCGAGGAAATAGAGGAGAGGGAGACAGAGGAGGATAGAAAGGCAGAGGAGGCGAAGAAAGAGAGGAGAGGGAGACGGGAGGATAGGAAGGCAGAGGAGGCGAGGAAAGAGAGGAGAGGGAGACAGAGGAAGGCAGAGAAGGCAGGGAAGAGAGGAGTGGGAGACAGGGGAGGATAGGAAGGCAGAGAAGGCGAGGGAAGAGAGGAGAGGGATACAGAGGAGGATAGGAAGGCAGAGAAGGCGAAGAAAGAGAGGAGAGGGAGACAGAGAAGGATAGGAAGGCAGAGAAGGCGAGGGAAGTGAGGAGAGGGAGACGAGGAGGATAGGAAGGCAGAGAAGGCGAGGGAAGAGAGGAGAGGTAGACAGTGGGGGATAGGAAGGCAGAGAAGGCGAGGAAAGAGAGGAGTGGGAGATAAGGGAGGATAGGAAGGCAGAGAAGGCGAGGGAAGAGAGGAGAGGGATACAGAGGAGGATAGGAAGGCAGAGAAGGCGAGGAAATACTTGGGAGATCAAGCATATGTCAAGCGATAAAATACAAAGTTTGCAGCACTTACTTATTGGAGACGTATAATATTCATCTTGTCCTCGGGACATGCCTTGTCGTGAGCGCTCGCCATCTTCAGCAGTCGGAGTGAAGTTGCGTTGTTCGAAGTCGGTAGAAAGTAATATGCTCCACTAGAGTTTTGTTAGGTTTATATACGCAAACCCGATAGAGGCGTTATGTCTTTTCAATCACGAGACAGTACAGACAATGGAGTCACGAGTTGAACTCTGCTCTCTGCCCGTGCTCGTTAGCGGGTGCAATATGAGATAAGCCGCGTGCCTCGACACTCACGAGAAGCCACTACGCTACGTCCATCCATACACGTGTTCCAACTTCCAACAGTTTACTTACCACAATGGACTAGCATGTTACATGTTTGCCTTCCATACATGGACTAGCATGTTACATGTTTGCCTTCCATACATGGACTAGCATGTTACATGTTTGCCTTTCGTACATGGTCTAGTTTGTTACATGTTGACCTTCCATACATGGTCTAGCCTGTTACATGTTTGCCTTCCATACATGGACTAGCATGTTACATGTTTGCCTTTCGCACATGGTCTAGTTTGTTACATGTTGACCTTCCATACATGGTCTAGCCTGTTACATGTTTGCCTTTCGTACATGGTCTAGTTTGTTACATGTTTCCCTTCCATACACGGTCTAGCTTGTTACATGTTTGCCTTCCATACATGGACTAGCATGTTACATGTTTGCCTTTCGTACATGGTCTAGTTTGTTACATGTTGACCTTCCATACATTGACTAGCATGTTACATGTTTGCCTTCCATACATGGTCTAGCCTGTTACATGTTTGCCTTTCGTACATGGTCTAGTTTGTTACATGTTGACCTTTCATACATGGAGTAGCATGTTACATGTTTTGCCTTCCATACATGGACTAGCATGTTACATGTTAGCCTTTCGTACATGGTCTAGTTTGTTACATGTTGACCTTCCATACATGGACTAGCATGTTACATGTTTGCCTTCCATACATCGACTAGCATGTTACATGTTTGTCTTCCATGCACGGTCTAGCCTGTTACATGTCTGCCTTTCATACATGGTCTAGCCTGTTACATGTTTGCCTTTCGTACATGGTCTAGTTTGTTACATGTTGACCTTCCATACATGGACTAGCATGTTACATGTTTGCCTTCTATACATGGTATAGCCTGTTACATGTTTGCCTTTCGTACATGGTCTAGTTTGTTACATGTTGACCTTCCATACATGGACTAGCATGTTACATGTTTGCCTTCCATACATGGACTAGCATGTTACATGTTTGCCTTTCGTACATGGTCTAGCCTGTTACATGTCTGCCTTCCGTACATGGACTAGCTTGTTACATGTTGCCCTTCCGTACATGGTCTAGCCTGTTACATATTTGCCTTTCATACATGGTCTAGCTTGTTACATGTTTGCCTTCCGTACATGGACTAGCTTGTTACAGGTCTGCCTTTCATACATGGTCTAGCTTGTTACATGTTTACCTTCCATACATGGACTAGCTTGTTACAGGTCTGCCTTTCGTACATGGTCTAGCCTGTTACATGTTTGCCTTCCGTACATGGACTAGCTTGTTACATGTTGGCCTTCCGTACATGGTCTAGCCTGTTACATGTCTGCCTTCCGTACATGGACTAGCATGTTACATGTTTGCCTTTCGTACATGGTCTAGTTTGTTACATGTTGACCTTCCATACATGGACTAGCATGTTACATGTTTGCCTTCCATACATCGACTAGCATGTTACATGTTTGTCTTCCAAGCACGGTCTACCTTGTTACATATTTGCCTTTCATACATGGTCTAGCCTGTTACATGTCTGCCTTCCATGCACGGTCTACCTTGTTACATATTTGCCTTTCATACATGCTCTAGCTTGTTACATGTTTGCCTTCCGTACATGGACTAGCTTGTTACAGGTCTGCCTTTCATACATGGTCTAGCTTGTTACATGTTGACCTTCCGTACATGGTCTAGCTTGTTACATGTTTGCCTTCCATACATGGACTAGCTTGTTACAGGTCTGCCTTTCATACATGGTCTAGCTTGTTACATGTTTACCTTCCATACATGGACTAGCTTGTTACAGGTCTGCCTTTCGTACATGGTCTAGCCTGTTACATGTTTGCCTTCCGTACATGGACTAGCTTGTTACATGTTGGCCTTCCGTACATGGTCTAGCCTGTTACATGTCTGCCTTCCGTACATGGACTAGCATGTTATATGTTTGCCTTTCGTACATGGTCTAGTTTGTTACATGTTGACCTTCCATACATGGACTAGCATGTTACATGTTTGCCTTCCATACATCGACTAGCATGTTACATGTTTGTCTTCCATGCACGGTCTACCTTGTTACATATTTGCCTTTCATACATGGTCTAGCCTGTTACATGTCTGCCTTCCATGCACGGTCTACCTTGTTACATATTTGCCTTTCATACATGCTCTAGCTTGTTACATGTTTGCCTTCCGTACATGGACTAGCTTGTTACAGGTCTGCCTTTCATACATGGTCTAGCTTGTTACATGTTTACCTTCCATACATGGACTAGCTTGTTACAGGTCTGCCTTTCATACATGGTCTAGCTTGTTACATGTTTACCTTCCATACATGGACTAGCTTGTTACAGGTCTGCCTTTCGTACATGGTCTAGCCTGTTACATGTTTGCCTTCCGTACATGGACTAGCTTGTTACATGTTAGCCTTACGTACATGTTCTAGCCTGTTACATGTCTGCCTTCCGTACATGGACTAGCATGTTACATGTTTGCCTTTCGTACATGGTCTAGTTTGTTACATGTTGACCTTCCATACATGGACTAGCATGTTACATGTTTGCCTTCCATACATCGACTAGCATGTTACATGTTTGTCTTCCATGCACGGTCTACCTTGTTACATATTTGCCTTTCATACATGGTCTAGCCTGTTACATGTCTGCCTTCCATGCACGGTCTACCTTGTTACATATTTGCCTTTCATACATGCTCTAGCTTGTTACATGTTTGCCTTCCGTACATGAACTAGCTTGTTAGAGGTCTGCCTTTCATACATGGTCTAGCTTGTTACATGTTTACCTTCCATACATGGACTAGCTTGTTACAGGTCTGCCTTTCGTACATGGTCTAGCCTGTTACATGTCTGCCTTCCGTACATGGACTAGCTTGTTACATGTTGGCCTTCCGTACATGGTCTAGCCTGTTACATGTCTGCCTTCCGTACATGGACTTACGTGGTCTAGCTTGTTACATGTTTACCTTCCATACATGGACTAGCTAGTTACAGGTCTGCCTTTCATACATGGTCTAGCTTGACGGAAAGTGAAGGAGCTAGTGTCTGCTGCTGAGGGGGAATTAGCCTGTCACGGGACCGACCTCCTAGTGGAAGTAGTACCACCTGGCGGGTAATGAAGGAGTAATGAGGGAATATTAAAGGCTAATTGACGTAGACTGAGTCTGCTGATATATATCACCCTGGGCTGGAGCACCCATGGGGAAATTTTAAGATGGTGCCCGCCTCCACGTGACCTACCCCCTGGAGGAAAGAAGTGTAAGTAGTAAGGATATTTTATTTGCTATTTTGTTTGTATGACTGCCAGTTTAAATGGTTATTTATTATGATGCCTAAAAAATTGAAACTGATGGCACATTCATTCTGTCATGCATTGTCCGAAATGTCATATCTCCCTTGTTACATTTTGTCGTGATTGCCCAAAGACACACCACTCCCATGTAACACTTTGTGTCACTATTGCCCAAAGACCTCCACTCCAATATAACACTTTGTGTCACTATTGCCCAAAGACTCCCACTCCCATGTAACCTTTGTGACTATTGCCCAAAGTCCCCCACTCGAATGTAACACTTTGTGTCACTATTGCCCAAAGACCCCCACTCCCATGTAACCTTTGTCACTATTGCCCAAAGACCCCCACTCCCATGTAACACTTTGTCACTATTGCCCAAAGACCCACCCCCATGTAACACTATCACTATTGCCCAAAGACCCACACTCCCAAGTAACACGTTGTCACTATTGCCCGATTACATCACAATACAGCATCACTACATCACAACATAGCATATCATCTCATCGCATCACTACATCATATCATCTCATCACATTCACTACATCATATCATCGCATCACTACATCATATCATCTCATCACATCACTACATCATATCAATTCATTACATCAGTGCATCACATCACTACATCATATCATCTGATTACATCACTACATCACATCACAACATCATATCATCTCATCACATCGCTACATCATATCATCTCATCACTACATCACATCATCTCATCACATCACTACATCATGTATGTATGTATGTGTATGTACGTATTTTGTGAGTTCTACTGTCAAAAGAGTGAAATTTTGTGAGTTCTACTGTGGTGTCCTAGCCTTACACGCATGCACGCACCCATGCACCCACCCACCGTCGCCGTCCCCACCCGCCATCGCCGCCGCCCTTCACGGAAGGGCGGCGCGCGCGCGCCGCCTCTGGGCAATAGTGATAGTGTTATCAATTATTGTTTGGGCAATAGTGATAGTGTTACATGGGGGTGGGTCTTTGGGCAATAGTGACAAAGGTTACATGGGAGTGGGGGTCTTTGGGCAATAGTGACACAAAGTGTTACATTCGAGTGGGGGACTTTGGGCAATAGTCACAAAGGTTACATGGGAGTGGGAGTCTTTGGGCAATAGTGACACAAAGTGTTATATTGGAGTGGAGGTCTTTGGGCAATAGTGACACAAAGTGTTACATGGGAGTGGTGTGTCTTTGGGCAATCACGACAAAATGTTACAAGGGAGATATGACATTTCGGACAATGCATGACAGAATGAATGTGCCATCAGTTTCAATTTTTTAGGCGTCATAATAAATAACCATTTAAACTGGCAGTCATACAAACAAAATAGCAAATAAAATATCCTTACTACTTACACTTCTTTCCTCCAGGGGGTAGGTCACGTGGAGGCGGGCACCATCTTAAAATTTCCCCATGGGTGTTCCAGCCCAGAGTGATATATATCAGCAGACTCAGTCTACGTCAATTAGCCTTTAATATTCCCTCATTACTCCTTCAATACCCGCCAGGTGGTACTACTTCCACTAGGAGGTCGGTCCCGTGACAGGCTAATTCCCCCTCAGCAGCAGACACTAGCTCCTTCACTTTCCGTCAAGCTAGACCATGTATGAAAGGCAGACCTGTAACTAGCTAGTCCATGTATGGAAGGTAAACATGTAACAAGCTAGACCACGTAAGTCCATGTACGGAAGGCAGACATGTAACAGGCTAGACCATGTACGGAAGGCCAACATGTAACAAGCTAGTCCATGTACGGAAGGCAGACATGTAACAGGCTAGACCATGTACGAAAGGCAGACCTGTAACAAGCTAGTCCATGTATGGAAGGTAAACATGTAACAAGCTAGACCATGTATGAAAGGCAGACCTGTAACAAGCTAGTCCATGTACGGAAGGCAAACATGTAACAAGCTAGAGCATGTATGAAAGGCAAATATGTAACAAGGTAGACCGTGCATGGAAGGCAGACATGTAACAGGCTAGACCATGTACGGAAGGCTAACATGTAACAAGCTAGTCCATGTACGGAAGGCAAACATGTAACAGGCTAGACCATGTACGAAAGGCAGACCTGTAACAAGCTAGTCCATGTATGGAAGGTAAACATGTAACAAGCTAGACCATGTATGAAAGGCAGACCTGTAACAAGCTAGTCCATGTATGGAAGGTAAACATGTAACAAGCTAGACCATGTATGAAAGGCAGACCTGTAACAAGCTAGTCCATGTACGGAAGGCAAACATGTAACAAGCTAGAGCATGTATGAAAGGCAAATATGTAACAAGGTAGACCGTGCATGGAAGGCAGACATGTAACAGGCTAGACCATGTATGAAAGGCAAATATGTAACAAGGTAGACCGTGCATGGAAGACAAACATGTAACATGCTAGTCGATGTATGGAAGGCAAACATGTAACATGCTAGTCCATGTATGGAAGGTCAACATGTAACAAACTAGACCATGTACGAAAGGCAAACATGTAACATGCTAGTCCATGTACGGAAGGCAGACATGTAACAGGCTAGACCATGTACGGAAGGCTAACATGTAACAAGCTAGTCCATGTACGGAAGGCAAACATGTAACAGGCTAGACCATGTACGAAAGGCAGACCTGTAACAAGCTAGTCCATGTATGGAAGGTAAACATGTAACAAGCTAGACCATGTATGAAAGGCAGACCTGTAACAAGCTAGTCCATGTATGGAAGGTAAACATGTAACAAGCTAGACCATGTATGAAAGGCAGACCTGTAACAAGCTAGTCCATGTACGGAAGGCAAACATGTAACAAGCTAGAGCATGTATGAAAGGCAAATATGTAACAAGGTAGACCGTGCATGGAAGGCAGACATGTAACAGGCTAGACCATGTATGAAAGGCAAATATGTAACAAGGTAGACCGTGCATGGAAGACAAACATGTAACATGCTAGTCGATGTATGGAAGGCAAACATGTAACATGCTAGTCCATGTATGGAAGGTCAACATGTAACAAACTAGACCATGTACGAAAGGCAAACATGTAACATGCTAGTCCATGTACGGAAGGCAGACATGTAACAGGCTAGACCATGTACGGAAGGCCAACATGTAACAAGCTAGTCCATGTACGGAAGGCAAACATGTAACAGGCTAGACCATGTACGAAAGGCAGACCTGTAACAAGCTAGTCCATGTATGGAAGGTAAAGATGTAACAAGCTAGACCATGTATGAAAGGCAGACCTGTAACAAGCTAGTCCATGTATGGAAGGCAAACATGTAACAAGCTAGACCATGTACGGAAGGTCAACATGTAACAAGCTAGACCATGTATGAAAGGCAGACCTGTAACAAGCTAGTCCATGTACGGAAGGCAAACATGTAACAAGCTAGAGCATGTATGAAAGGCAAATATGTAACAAGGTAGACCGTGCATGGAAGACAAACATGTAACATGCTAGTCGATGTATGGAAGGCAAACATGTAACATGCTAGTCCATGTATGGAAGGTCAACATGTAACAAACTAGACCATGTACGAAAGGCAAACATGTAACATGCTAGTCCATGTACGGAAGGCAGACATGTAACAGGCTAGACCATGTACGGAAGGCCAACATGTAACAAGCTAGTCCATGTACGGAAGGCAAACATGTAACAGGCTAGACCATGTACGAAAGGCAGACCTGTAACAAGCTAGTCCATGTATGGAAGGTAAACATGTAACAAGCTAGACCATGTATGAAAGGCAGACCTGTAACAAGCTAGTCCATGTATGGAAGGCAAACATGTAACAAGCTAGACCATGTACGGAAGGTCAACATGTAACAAGCTAGACCATGTATGAAAGGCAGACCTGTAACAAGCTAGTCCATGTACGGAAGGCAAACATGTAACAAGCTAGACCATGTATGAAAGGCAAATATGTAACAGGCTAGACCATGTACGGAAGGGCAACATGTAACAAGCTAGTCCATGTACGGAAGGCAGACATGTAACAGGCTAGACCATGTACGAAAGGCAAACATGTAACATGCTAGTCCATGTATGGAAGGCAAACATGTAACATGCTAGTCCATGTATGGAAGGTCAACATGTAACAAACTAGACCATGTACGAAAGGCAAACATGTAACAGGCTATACCATGTATAGAAGGCAAACATGTAACATGCTAGTCCATGTATGGAAGGTCAACATGTAACAAACTAGACCATGTACGAAAGGCAAACATGTAACAGGCTAGACCATGTATGAAAGGCAGACATGTAACAGGCTAGACCGTGCATGGAAGACAAATATGTAACATGCTAGTCGATGTATGGAAGGCAAACATGTAACATGCTAGTCCATGTATGGAAGGTCAACATGTAACAAACTAGACCATGTACGAAAGGCTAACATGTAACATGCTAGTCCATGTATGGAAGGCAAACATGTAACATGCTACTCCATGTATGAAAGGTCAACATGTAACAAACTAGACCATGTACGAAAGGCAAACATGTAACAGGCTAGACCATGTATGGAAGGCAAACATGTAACATGCTAGTCAATGTATGGAAGGTCAACATGTAACAAACTAGACCATGTACGAAAGGCAAACATGTAACATGCTAGTCCATGTATGGAAGGCAAACATGTAACAAGCTAGACCGTGTATGGAAGGGAAACATGTAACAAACTAGACCATGTACGAAAGGCAAACATGTAACAGGCTAGTCCATGTATGGAAGGCAAACATGTAACATGCTTGTCCATGTATGGAAGGTCAACATGTAACAAACTAGACCATGTACGAAAGGCAAACATGTAACAGGCTAGACCATGTATGGAAGGTCAACATGTAACAAACTAGACCATGTGCGAAAGGCAAACATGTAACATGCTAGTCCATGTATGGAAGGCAAACATGTAACAGGCTAGACCATGTATGGAAGGTCAACATGTAACAAACTAGACCATGTACGAAAGGCAAACATGTAACATGCTAGTCCATGTATGGAAGGCAAACATGTAACATGCTAGTCCATGTATGGAAGGGAAACATGTAACAAACTAGACCATGTACGAAAGGCAAACATGTAACATGCTAGTCCATGTATGGAAGGCAAACATGTAACATGCTAGTCCATTGTGGTAAGTAAACTGTTGGAAGTTGGAACACATGTATGGATGGACGTAGCGTAGTGGCTTCTCGTGAGTGTCGAGGCACGCGGCTTATCTCATATTGCACCCGCTAACGAGCACGGGCAGAGAGCAGAGTTCAACTCGTGACTCCATTGTCTGTACTGTCTCGTGATTGAAAAGACATAACGCCTCTATCGGGTTTGCGTATATAAACCTAACAAAACTCTAGTGGAGCATATTACTTTCTACCGACTTCGAACAACGCAACTTCACTCCGACTGCTGAAGATGGCGAGCGCTCACGACAAGGCATGTCCCGAGGACAAGATGAATATTATACGTCTCCAATAAGTAAGTGCTGCAAACTTTGTATTTTATCGCTTGACATATGCTTGATCTCCCAAGTATTTCCTCGCCTTCTCTGCCTTCCTATCCTCCTCTGTATCCCTCTCCTCTCTTCCCTCGCCTTCTCTGCCTTCCTATCCTCCCTTATCTCCCACTCCTCTCTTTCCTCGCCTTCTCTGCCTTCCTATCCCCCACTGTCTACCTCTCCTCTCTTCCCTCGCCTTCTCTGCCTTCCTATCCTCCTCGTCTCCCTCTCCTCACTTCCCTCGCCTTCTCTGCCTTCCTATCCTTCTCTGTCTCCCTCTCCTCTCTTTCTTCGCCTTCTCTGCCTTCCTATCCTCCTCTGTATCCCTCTCCTCTCTTCCCTCGCCTTCTCTGCCTTCCTATCCTCCCCTGTCTCCCACTCCTCTCTTCCCTGCCTTCTCTGCCTTCCTCTGTCTCCCTCTCCTCTCTTTCCTCGCCTCCTCTGCCTTCCTATCCTCCCGTCTCCCTCTCCTCTCTTTCTTCGCCTCCTCTGCCTTTCTATCCTCCTCTGTCTCCCTCTCCTCTATTTCCTCGCCTTCTCTGCCTTCCTATCCCCCTCTGTCTCCCTTCTGTGCTTGATCTTGTCAAATCTCTTTTGGTGGCTTTCTTTACCTCCTTCTCAGCTAGTGTGTACTGTGCTTGAGCTTGTCTTGTCGCTTCTCGTGTTTTTGCACTGTCTCGTAATAGAAAAGTCATAACGCCTCTATCGGATTTGCGTATATAAACCTAACAAAACTATATACATGTTGTGTCACAGTCCTTTCTTATCTATGCGTATGTTGACCTAGCCTGCCCTCTTGTCGTTTCGGCTAGCTACGCGGTGTCTGGTTACCGATCGCGTCAGCCGATGTCTACATATTGTGTCATAGTCCATTCTTATCTCTCTCGTCTGTTGCCCTAGCTTGCCCTTTTATCGTGTTGGCTACCTACGCGGTGTCTGGTTACATCGCTGGTCTATTCCCACTGGTTGTACTTCGCACAATATATACTATCATTTTCAACGTTTTCATATATGTTTCAGAGAAGATATTTTCAAAGTTTTCATATATTTAACGTCTCGTTCATACGGTTTGAGAGTTTTAATGTATGTTCCAGAGACGAAGAGCTCCGCGAGTATCACAGTTATACGTTCTGCAACGTCATGGTGGAGCTGCTCCGGACACGGGGACGTTACGATCCCCCCAACCCTTGGGTTGACCCCGACTCTGTTGCCCCTATAGACACGGGGGATATGGAAAATTTGTGTTCGGAGACAGACGATAGCGATGACGGTTTTGAAGATGTAATCGATCGTTGACATCAATAAAACATTCAATTTTCAAACTGTGGTGTTTGTTGGTTATTATATTATATTATATTATATTATATATATATATATATATATATATTGCGTGCGACGACTGCTGCTTCCATCTGGTACATAAGGGCAACGTACGCATCGATGGTGTGCGGACACAGACGATAGCGATGACGGCTTTGAAGATTTAATAGTTCGTTGACATCAATAAAACATTCAACTTTCAAACTGTGGTGTTTGTTGGTTATTATATTATATTTTATATATATATATATATATAATCTCTCTTTCATACACACATACATACATACAAGCATACCTGTACACATTTTAAAGTTTCATATATATATATATATATATATCATAACGTTTTCTCTTTGTTCTTTCGTTATTACATCATTCCGTTTACTTCTTTGTCTCTCATTATACACCTTTCATTACCTTTTAAAACTTTTCTCTTTGATCTTTCGTTATGACTCTTTGATCTTTCGTTTCTTTCACTACCTTTCCTCTTTGAACTTTTGTTATTCCCTCTTCAGTCTCTCATATATAATACGGTCACGTGACTACGCACTTTGCTCAGGGGGGGAGGCTTTCGAAACCTCCCTATTATCAACCACAATGACTCCGAAAATCCTTAAAATGACTCCGAAACTCCTTAGGATGGATAACCAGATCGACCTATATACTACTAACACACACAAGTTAAAACACACACACAAAATACAATACACACACAACATACCCAACACACAACATACACAACACACACAACACATACAAAACACACACATAACCCATACAACACACACACGAACACACACACACACCAAACACACACACGCACACACACACCACACACACACAGACACATACACACCACCACCACACTCACACACAGACACACCACCACACTAACAAACACACGCACACACACACAAACACACACACCACCACCACACACACACACAACATACACAACATACACAACACATACACAACACACACACAACAAACACAACACACACAACACACAACACACACAACACACACAACACACACAACACACACAACACACACAACACACACACAACATACAATACACACACACACAACATACACAACACACATAACATACACAACATGCACAACATACACAACATACACAACACACAACACACACAACACACACACAACATACAACACACACACACACACAGCATACCCAACACACAACGCACCCAACACACAACATTCACAACATAACGAGTGACAAGAATCAAACTTGTCGGACAAATGAAACACCAAACACTTAGATCAACGAGTGACAAGAATCAAACTTGTCTGACAAACGAAACACCAAACGCTTAGATCAACGAGTGACAAGAAACAAACTTATCGGACAAAGAAACACTAAACTTAGCCGAACACGTGGCACGAATTCGGAATAGACGGGTTATCGCATGATATTCCGCCAAAAGGGAGCAAATAGACGGGTTATCGCGTGAGATTCCACCAAAATGGAACAAATAGACGGGTTATCGCGTGAGATTCCACCAAAATGGAACAAATAGACGGGTTATCGCGTGAGATTCCATCAATTTGACGGAATTCCATCAGAATAGACGGTTTATCGCGTGAGATTCCATCAATTTGATGGAATTCCATCAGAATAGACGGCTTATCGCGTGAGATTCCACCAAAAGGGAGCAAATGTTGTGAATGTTGTGTGTTGGGTATGTTGTGTGTTGGGTATGTTGTGTATTGGGTATGTTGTGTGTGTGTGTGTGTGTGTGTGTGTGTGTGTGTGTGTGTGTGTGTGTGTGTGTGTGTGTGTGTGTGTGTTGTATGTGTTGTGTGTGCTGTGTGTGCTGTGTGGGTTGTGTGTTGTGTATGTTGTGTATATTGTGTATGTTGTGTATGTTATGCATGATGTGTATGTTGTGTGTTGGGTATGCTATGTGTGTTGTGTGTTTGTATTGTATGTGTTGTGTGTGTGTTGTGTATGTTGTGCGTGTGTATGTGTATTGTATGTTGTGTGTGTTGTGTATGTTGTGTGTGTTGTATGTTGTGTGTATTGTGTATGTTGTGTATGTTGTGTATTGGGTATGTTGTGTGTGTTGTGTGTGTTGTGTGTGTTGTGTGTGTTGTGTGTGTTGTGTGTGTTGATGATGTTGAACGCTAATGTTATTAAAACTAATTCCCCCTCTGGACACAGGGGATGTCGAACATTGGTGTGCGGAGACCAATGATGATTGATGATGAACGCTAATGTTATTAAAACTAATCAACTTTCAAACTGTGGTGTTTGTCGGTTATTACCTTAGCAATAATTCTTCTTTCGTTCATTCATACATACATACACACAAACATGCATACATACATATTTTAAAGTTTCATATATATATATATATATATATATATATACTCTTTCGTTTATTCCTCGTTATACACGGTTTATAAACATAATTCACACACATCTTTCAGTATACAACATAGGCAATCTCTCATGATACACAACTACCACCCCTGGCTTGTGGGGATGACTGCCAGGGGTAGTGTAGTCAAACTACCACCCTTGGCTTGTGAGGATGTCTGCCAGTGGTAGTGTAGGCAACTACCACCCCTGACTTGTGGGGATGTCAGCCAGGGGTAGTGTAGGCAACTACCACCCCTGACTTGTGAGGATGTCTGCCAGGGGTAGTGTAGTCAAATACCACTCCTGGCTTGTGGGGATGTCAGCCAGGGGTAGTGTAGTCAACTACCACCCCTGGCTTGTTAGGATGTCTGTCAGGGGTAGTGTAGTCAACTATCCTGTCAGGGGTAGTGTAGTCAACTACCACCACTGGCTTGTGAGGATGTCTGCCAGGGGGAGTGTAGTCAACTACCACCCATGACTTGTGACGATGTCAGCCAGGGGTAGTGTAGTCAACTACCACCCCTGGCTTGTTAGGATGTCTGTCAGGGGTAGTTTAGTCAACTACCACCACTGGCTTGTTAGGATGTCTGTCAGGGGTAGTTTAGTCAACTACCACCACTGGCTTGTGAGGATGTCTGCCAGGGGTAGTGTAGTCAACTACCACCACTGGCTTGTGAGGATGTCTGTTAGGGGTAGTGTAGGCAACTACCACCCCTGACTTACGAGGATGTCTGCCAGGGGTAGTGTAGGCAACTACCACCCCTGATTTATGAGGATGTCTGCCATGGGTAGTGTAGTCAACTACCACCCATGACTTGTGACGATGTCAGCCAGGGGTAGTGTAGTCAACTACCACCCCTGGCTTGTTAGGATGTCTGTCAGGGGTAGTTTAGTCAACTACCACCACTGGCTTGTGAGAATGTCTGCCAGGGGTAGTGTAGTCAACTACCACCACTGGCTTGTGAGGATGTCTGTTAGGGGTAGTGTAGTCAACTACCACCACTGGCTTGTGAGGATGTCTGTCAGGGGTAGTGTAGTCAACTACCACCACTGGCTTGTGAGGATTTCTGCCAGGGGTAGTGTAGGCAACTACCACCACTGGCTTGTGAGGATGTCTGCCAGGGGGAGTGTAGTCAACTACCACCACTGGCTTGTGAGGATGTCTGTCAGGGGTAGTGTAGTCCACTACCACCAGGTAGTCATGTATGTCAGGGGTAGTGTAGTCAACTACCACCACTGGCTTGTGAGGATATATGTTAGGGGTAGTGTAGTCAACTACCACCACTGGCTTGTGAGGATGTCTGTCAGGGGTAGTGTAGGCAACTACCACCCCTGACTTACGAGGATGTCTGCCAGGGGTAGTGTAGGCAACTACCACCCCTGACTTGTGGGGATGTCTGCCAGGGGGTAGTGTAGTACGTATATACGCTTGTATTTTTCATCAATAAAATTCGTGTGCACTCGTATACTCGTGTTTCGTTAGTTCTTTCATACACGCACATTCATACACACACTAATCACACCCTCTCTACGCTCCCCTCCAATACACACTAATCACACCCTCTCTACGCTCCCCTCCCAGCGTCACCTACTATTTAACCTCTGACGCATCCGCCAGGTGGCGCCTCTCGTTACACATACGGTCAAGTGACTATTCACTTCACTCGGGGGGGGGGGGGGGGCGGATGTATCAATCTCCCAAATATCGCTAAAAATTGACCAGAAAATATAGCAGGATACCCCTCCAAATCAGCGTGTATACTACTGCTGTGCACATGGTATATATACACAATCATGGTGAAATGTACCGTAAATGGTATGTTCTTTTGTTTGGGCCACGGTTGTTCAGGTGCTTGACCTCCCCTTAAAGTTGAATTCTGAGATCGTCCATACAAAGTTCCAGTGAATCAACATGGCCCATACACTATAAATCACTTCCATCAACCATCCTTGCGAGGATGCCATCAACTACTGATACGTTTGTTTTCACATAAGTTTAAGATACATGCAAGACGACACCGATACGAAATAGTTGGCCAATACATGTTTCCGCTGTCCGACGGATGCGCCACCTCTACAGTCTAATCGTTGACGCCTAATGGTCCTACCTGTTTTCTACTAGTCACCCTAACTACCTTACTATAATCAAGCTTATGCATGCAAGTACGTGTGTACGTATGTATGCATATATGTATGCATGCTTGAACCATGAGCGCCAAACATTCAGGGGTTGATCTACGACCCCATTGGGGTGGACGTAAGACGTAGGCCTATATTTTTTCTCAAAATACCCCATATATATCAAGATTCTCACCGTTTGCAGGGCAATTCAATTGTTCGGAATGTAAAACGTAATGCGTGCGTAAACGCAACTTAACAATGGCAGGATCCGCGCGTGCGTGGCAAATACTTCGGGAAAACGGCCCCTGCGTCATGGCCGGTCTTGGCAACATGAAGTAGACGCTGACACAATATGCTTGTTTACACTCATGCCAATAGTTTAGCAATACGAATATTATTTGACAATTCTACACTATCACGACTATGCTATGACGTGAACGTCACATCGAGTATCTCATGGTGCTTCACTGTATGTAAAGATGCTGTGTGTTTTCTAACATTTGGTAAATATTGCTAACACGACTGGTAACTACCAAGGCATCCCGTCAGGGGACGGGCATTTCTGCTAGTGTATAATAATAACAATCGTAACCATAATTAATAATGACATTAACACGAACCATTAAGACGACGGATATATATTTTATTTCCGTCGTATGACTGGATTCAACAATTACGCACTCGACCATAGAGATAGGGCACACAGTGCAGTTGATTTCACATTGGTGACCATGTTAACAAGTTGTCACATTATAACAAAAACTCGACCTAAAAACATTGCGAAATGTCTTCACAGTCACCAGGCGCGGATCCAAGGGGAACGTAGGGGTACTCCCCGCGTTCTGCTTGAACAATCTTCAATGGAGATTTAATTGGATGTATTTTGGAGTTCCAAGGTGTGTATGTGCGGGGATTTACAGCAGAGGGACATACATTGGCGCCATCTAGGGAGTGTACGAACACTACAACTAGAAACGGACAGTAACGGACAGAACACATCCAGTGTGCGAGGAAGTACAGGTATATTGTTTGGGTAATCAGGCCTTGACATTAAGGTTTTGAATCCACTGGCCCAGGGGGCCAGTAGATTTGAAAAGTTACTGGCCCGAATTTTGTGTTACCGACAAAAATACGCTGATACTGAGGTGCAAAACATTATTAGTCTTTTTTATAATTTTACCAACAATGTTGTTAGAAGTTACTATACAGATATTGATTGTTCAAAATGAGATGTCCAAAGCTAACAATATTGTAATATTATTCAAGTGTGTACTCAGATGCATATATACAGCATTTGCCAAGTTTAAATAAAGTGTGGCCAGTGTGACGACAGCTAGTCAGTCGGTAGTTGAGTTGACGCTGCTTTCATGTACAGGTCATTCAAGGCATTATACTATTTCATAGTTCATTCGCTAGGTGGCACCACCCAAAATAGGTGGCCTTCACCTTGCCCTTGCTGACGCAGCGTTACATTTGGTTTCTGTCACTTTAGCCACTGTTAAATTTGGATTTAAACTGTATCCGTTTCATATATCTAGAGAAGAAAAAGCGTGCATAATTCTAAAGTCGAGGCAGCTTCCAACCACCGTACAAAGTGTGTCCAAAGGGATGCGGCGGGACTTTAAAAATGGCGTCTCTCGTCATAAAAACCTGAAGCTGCGCTGCCGGTAGTTAGAAAAATGTATTCGATGTATTTGCACGCCGTCGTCAGTATGATAAGTTTGGACTCATTATTGATCATAATTAGTATCTACGTTATGTTTACAATGTCCTGTAACTGAGTCGGGTCTAAGAATTGCATCTGATAACCGATGCAATCGTGCCGTGACCGCCGCTTCGTCTCGGCGGCGTTCGAGAACCGGAAACCAGTGGCCCGTCGGGCCAGTAAAATATAAGAACTGGTGGCCCGACAGCTTCAAAAAAGGCAACGGGCCATCGGGCCAGTGTTAATGTCGATGCCTGGTAATATATTACTGCTTAGGTGATCACAGAATTTTGTTATGTTCCAAAATACAGGAAGCATTACATAAGGTGGTGGTCTGATCATTACCACATAACGCGGTGGAAATATATTGCTACAGTGGCACCACCTAGCAAGCGAAACATGTTAATGTATATTAACGTTCCTAGCAATTTTGAATAATGAGAAACACAAGTCCACACCATGTATTGGTGGGGATGAACCAACAGTGAACGCATAACATGTTTTACTTTGCGAACTTATGTAACACCTTAAAACCTGTGATTTATTACAACAGATCTGTTTACAGATGAGAGGATACCCCTGATGAGTGCAGTGGCATAGTGGCTAGAGCACTGGACTCTCAATTGAGGGAATCCGGGTTTTAATAATCTAGTTGCCATATCGAACCTTGGGTAAGTTCGTTCACTCAGATGTATAAATGAATACCTGGCCTAACAGGGGTGGATGTCTGTATCTTTGTGCAATAATTGCAGCATGGCTGAATTATTTCCAGAGACATTGATAGTGTTCGATTAAACAGGTCCACTGTGGAGTGAAGTGTAAAACCCTTCTAACAGTCCCAAGGGCTGGATTCCTCACACTATGAGAATTTACTTTTATCCTTAAACAATGTATAAAAACACTACACTATTGTATGAATATATTTGAATTCTCCACCCATGAAGTTCCACTTCATTTATGTGTTTAACTCAACCTGTACTTATCGTGTACCTAAACAGAAAAAATATACATCATGTTTGGGCTTAACGTTTCCCCAGTGAAATGAAGAACAAATCAGATATCATCTGTATGGTATTTATTTTGTGTAAAGAAGACATCAACGTTTGGCGATCATTCTTAGCTGCTTCTTCTTCATCCGCTTGATCTTTGCCGTGTTTTTTATCTGAAAACATAACAACTAGCGTGAGATCTTCCTGAGGCACCACTATAAAATTAGTTAGTATATGTTTATAATTATATACTTGAATATAATTATATACTTGAATAAAGAATATAAGCAATTTGTTTTGCTTGATTCCATTTGTTTTATAATGTATTTGTGTGTATGGTGCCTACCATAATCAGTGTTTTATTAATCACTGACCATGATACTGTATTGGTTACAAAACAACAGGCTATTATTAGAATATAGAACAACCATTATTATCTCAAAAGTACAGCAAATAATTTCTGCTTGATCTGTATCTATATCTGACAAAATGTCCAGTGGACACATAACAATAATAACACCTTGCTTAGCATGAGTATCCGTTCATTCATGTCGTTTGATCTAATATTTATTTGCTATTGTGTATGGTTGCTAAGCTTGCGCAGTCTCTAAAGGACTAATGTTGAATGAGACCGTTCTGGAATGAATTGAGTGATTTACATGAAATAGTGTTTGGAGGTAGAGAACTCCACTCTTTTGTTGTGGTTCAGAAGGAACTATATCAAAATGTTTTAATGAAACAAGTAGTGATCCCACTGTTTGAAAGAACTGACTAATTCTGCTATAAAGTACAGTAGCACCAACAGTTCTAGTCGTATGGTCACAACACATTAAACCTAGGCTCTGTTCTGTTACACGGAATCAGACGGGGTGGAAATTATTAGCACAGAGTTCACAGAATTGGTTGTGCTGTGTCCCACTTTGTGGTCAGGAGCTTGGGAACCAGCCAACTTTAAAGGTACTTCCTGCTTGGGATACGGGCCTCCATAATTAATGCCAATAACAGCTGCCGTTTACCATTTGAATGTTTTGTTAACAATTTGAAAACAACATTCAAATAGTGAACAGTGTTTTGGGCTTATTAAACACAATTTTGCAGGCAGTATACCTTCAAAATGTTTAGTCTAGAGCAACAACCAGCATCAGCTAAAGTTACAATTATATATATTTTGTTGTATGTATGTATGTATGTATGTATGTATGTATGTATGTATGTATGTATGTATGTATGTATGTATGTATGTATGTATGTATGTACTGATATATCCACAGAATTTGGCCATTTTAAATTTAATTACACAAATTGCTTACTGGTCGCATATTAGTTAAGACATAATAATATAAAAAACAGTTAACCAATAGAAATCATTGTACATGCTCTGTCAGTCTGCCTGAGAAATAACTTACAGGCTGCACAATTTCAGCCTTTCGTTGATTCTCCTCCCTACGCTTCTTGTTCAGTTCTCTCCGAGCATGCTTCATCTACAACATTGTACGACAAAATACAGGCACTTTACGACTCAAGGCTCCAAAAAAGACACATGCCACATTAAAACCTAAATAACACATGCATCTGTGATTTTGTGTGAATTGTGGTCATCCACAAATTGTAGAAGAACGACATCTCCCTGTACAGCAGTGAATCTACACTGTACAAAGCAGGTGACCCCCATCCCCCTTTACACATCAGATCTGACCCCATCTCCAGTATGCATAAGATCTTTCCCCTTCCTGTATGTATCAGATCTAACCCCATCTCCTTTGAATGGATAAGATCTTACCCCCTCTTGTATGCATCAGATCTAACCCCCTCCTCTCCTTTGTATGCATCAGTTCTAATGGTAACCCTCTACCCATCTGGAAGTACCAGTAGTTTTCTAACATTGTGTTGAATATTCATGTTCTCTCTTTCACTTTTCCCGTCTTCCACTGTACATATCATACATGCACACATACACACACACAGTCACATATCATACATGCACACACACACACACACACACACACACACACACACACACACACACACACACACACACACACACACACACACACACACACACACACACACACACACACACACACACACACACACACACACACACACACACACATATCATACATGTGCACACACATACAGTCACATATCATACATGCACACACACACAGTCACTTATCATACATGCACACACACACAGTCACATATCATACATGCACACACACACAGTCACATATCATACATGCACACACACACAGTCACATATCATACATGCACACATACACAGTCACATATCATACACGCACACACACACAGTCACATATCATACATGCACACATACACAGTCACATATCATACATGCACACATACACAGTCACATATCATACATGCACACACACACAGTCACTTATCATACATGCACACACACACAGTCACTTATCATACATGCACACACACACAGTCACATATCATACATGCACACACACACAGTCACATATCATACATGCACACATACACAGTCACATATCATACATGCACACACACACAGTCACATATCATACATGCGCACACACACAGTCACGTATCATACATGCGCGTATACACAGTCACATATCATACATATGCACACACACACACACACACAGTCACATATCATACATGCACGCATACACAATCACATATCATACATGCAGACATACACACAGTCACATATCATACATACGCACACACACAGTCACGTATCATACATGCGCGTATACAGTCATATATCATACATGCACACACACACACAGTCACATATCATACAGGTGCACATACACAGTCACATTCATACATGCGCACACACACAGTCACATATCATACATGCACACACACACAGTCACATATCATACATGTGCACATATCATACACGCACACATACACAGTCACATATACATGCAGTCACATATCATACATGCGCGCATACACAGTCACATATCATACATACATACACACACAGTCACATATCATACATGCGTGCATATGCAGTCACATATCATACATGCGCACATACAGTCACATATCATACATGCGTGCATACACAGTCACATATCATACATGCGTGCATACACAGTCACATATCATGCATGCGCGCATACAGTCACATATCATGCATGCGTGCATACACAGAACAATACATGCACACACACGCAGTCACATATCATACATGCGAACACACACAGTGACATATCATACATGCGCACACACACACACACACACACACACACACACACACACACACACACACACACACACACACACACACACACACACACACACAGTGACATATCATACATGCACACACACACACACACTGTCACATATCGTACATGCGAACACACACAGTGACATATCATACATGCGAACACACACAGTGACATACCATACATGCGAACACACAGTGACATATCATACATGCGCACACACACAGTGACATATCATACATGCGCACACACACAGTGACATATCATACATGCGCACACACACAGTGACATATCATACATGCGAACACACACAGTGACATATCATACACGCGAACACACATAGTGACATATCATACATGCACACACTGTCACATATCATACATGCGAACACACACAGTGACATATCATACATACGAACACAGACAGTGACATATCATACATGCGAACACACAGTGACATATCATACACGCACACACACACACACACACACACACACAGTCACATATCATACATGCACACATACACACAGTCACATATACATGCACACACACACACACAGTCACATATCATACATGCCCACATACACAGTCACATATCATACATGCGCACACACACACAGTCACATATCATACATGCGCACACACACACAGTCACATATCATACATGCGCACACACACAGTCACGTATCATACATGCGCACACACAGTCACATATCATACATGCACGCATACACAGTCACATATCATACATGCATGCATACACAGTCACATATCATACATGCACACACACACACAGTCACATATCATACACGCGCACACACACAGTCACGTATCATACATGCGCATATACACAGTCACATATCATACATGCACACACACACAGTCACATATCATACATGTGCACATACACAGTCACATTCATACATGCGCGCACACACAGTCACATATCATACACGCACACATACACAGTCACATATCATACATGCACACACACACAGTCACATATCATACATGTGCACATACACAGTCACATATCATACACGCACACATACACAGTCACATATCATACACGCACACATACACAGTCACATATCATACATGCGCGCATCAGACCTGGGGCGGAAGTACTCGGTACTCGTGTACTCGAGTACATTTTTGAAGTACTCGTACTCATAAAACTTATGGGTCATGTACTCGTACTCATTGTACTCAGATTTTACGAGTACATCTGAGTACTTTCTCAATATATACTGGGAACAATTAATTTATTTGCAGATATAAAATCAAACTTTCCTGAAATATACATGCGCACACACACAGTGACATATCATACATGCAAACACACACAGTGACATATCATACATGCGAACACACACAGTGACATATCATACACGCGAACACACATAGTGACATATCATACATGCACACACTGTCACATATCATACATGCGAACACACACAGTGACATAACATACATACGAACACACACAGTGACATATCATACATGCGAACACACAGTGACATATCATACATGCACACACACACACACACACACACACAGTCACACACACACACAGTCACATATCATACATGCACACATACACACAGTCACATATCATACATGCACACACACACAGTCACATATCATACATGCCCACATACACAGTCACATATCATACATGCGCACACACACACAGTCACATATCATACATGCGCACACACACACAGTCACATATCATACATGCGCACACACACAGTCACGTATCATACATGCGCACACACAGTCACATATCATACATGCACGCATACACAGTCACATATCATACATGCATGCATACACAGTCACATATCATACATGCACACACACACACAGTCACATATCATACATGCGCACACACACAGTCACGTATCATACATGCGCATATACACAGTTACATATCATATATGCACACACACACAGTCACATATCATACATGTGCACATACACAGTCACATTCATACATGCGCGCACACACAGTCACATATCATACACGCACACATACACAGTCACATATCATACATGCACACACACACACAGTCACATATCATACATGCACACATACACACAGTCACATATCATACATGCACACACACACACACAGTCACATATCATACATGCCCACATACACAGTCACATATCATACATGCGCACACACACACAGTCACATATCATACATGCGCACACACACACAGTCACATATCATACATGCGCACACACAGTCACATATCATACATGCACGCATACACAGTCACATATCATACATGCATGCATACACAGTCACATATCATACATGCACACACACACACAGTCACATATCATACATGCGCACACACACAGTCACGTATCATACATGCGCATATACACAGTCACATATCATACATGCACACACACACAGTCACATATCATACATGTGCACATACACAGTCACATTCATACATGCGCGCACACACAGTCACATATCATACACGCACACATACACAGTCACATATCATACATGCACACACACACAGTCACATATCATACATGTGCACATACACAGTCACATATCATACACGCACACATACACAGTCACATATCATACACGCACACATACACAGTCACATATCATACATGCGCGCATCAGACCTGGGGCGGAAGTACTCGGTACTCGTGTACTCGAGTACATTTTTGAAGTACTCGTACTCATAAAACTTATGGGTCATGTACTCGTACTCATTGTACTCAGATTTTACGAGTACATCTGAGTACTTTCTCAATATATACTGGGAACAATTAATTTATTTGCAGATATAAAATCAAACTTTCCTGCAATATTTAAATGCTCAACTATTTTTTAAAATACTTAGTTATTTCACATAGAATGCCACCTTGCCATCCCTACACATAGTACATCCTCTTTCTCTGATAGCCATGAGTCCATGACTATGATACCCTAACATGGCAACAGGCAGCATCTTTCCCCAGTCAGAAACACCCTGTTAAGCAAACAATAATTGTAGGTTATCAGTTCAGGCCATAAAACTGTTTAATCAAGCCACCAGGATGTCCATAAAGGGCCAACTACTAGTAGCAGTTAACCCACCTGTTAGACAGGGAATGCATTTAATGTAGTCTGGAGACCATGCCACTTGGCACTGGCCGACAGTGCTAACTGCTAAGAACAAGAACTGCCAGTCTTCCTCTGTAGAAGTAAGATGGCTCAAGTCAGATGTCACCAGGGGTGTCATATAACGAAGTAAAACTACTTCGTTACTCTACTTGAGTAGTTTTTTCAAGTAACGGAGAGTAACGAAGTACTATTTATATCAACTACTTCTACTTGTAACGAAGTAGTTTTATCTAAGGTAACGCTACTTTTTACTTCGTTAACATTGCGCAAATATTATCTTTTTACTGCAATAAACGCAAATTTGCTTGGTGCTTCGGCTTGCGCCAAAATATGAATTCGTCAACCGCATACGAAACGGCGAATCGATCGCAATATTATTCGGCACGGTAAATGTGCGTTCTAAATTGGTGTTGTGGTATTGATTGAAAGACGAAGTTGAGCCAGCTGTAAGCGTATTTATTATAGTTTTTTCAATCTTTAGTCAACCTTAGCTCTGCATTTGTCAACTCATTTGCGTGTTCGGCTGCAGAGGTCTCATTACGTCATCGCTACCATATTATCGTCCAGTTCACCGTGGACTGTTAATCCGTAATCTATTTTAAAACTCTACAACATATATGAATTGTATTCAGTTCAACATTCAACAGTGTACGTATGGCATTTAAACATAATACACATTGACGTTGGCTGGCATCTTAATAAGCTTCATGAATCGCGTAATTATAGATAGCGCGGCCTGCACAATGACTGGCTTCAACCTGGACTTCGACGGCGTTCTTGGTCAGTTGGTGCAGCGACCGTGGTCGTCGTAGCTAGCGCCCATGGTGGCAGATACCGGAACACATTTCCGTACCCCGCTGTCGAATTTACGAAAACAAAATATGGTTTTCTATACAACATTTCAAAATAAGAAAGCATCATATGAATCCATGGAATTGACCTTTTTAAATAATTTATTTACATTTTTATTACTTTTTAGTGCAATTTCTACTGACTTTTTAACGATTATTTTATATATATATTTGTTTATCATATGGACATTTTAATTATACATTTATCTATTCATTTAAATATATATCTAAATAAATTAAAATATTCATTTAAATATTTTAATTTATTTATATATATATTTATTCCACTTCTACAAAGGAACTGTGATGGTACATTTCGTGCGGAATGTAACAAAGTGCACATAATAATAATAAATAGAACATTATTCATATACATAGTTAATATCTGTTGGAGTTAAACAGTCATTATTTTCAATCTGTCTTAATTTTTTTGTTCGCCGATGCAGTAATTATTGTTGTTACTTGCCTGACAAAACATCTTACCGTTCTACTTTTACTTCTACTTGTGTGCGAACACACACAGTGACATATCATACATGCGAACACACAGTGACATATCATACATGCGAACACACACAGTGACATATCATACATGCGCGTATACACAGTCACATATACACGCACACACACACACAGTCACATATCATACATGTGCACATACACAGTCACATATCATACATGTGCACATACACAGTCACATTCATACATGCGCACACACACAGTGACATATCATACATGCGAACACACAGTGACATATCATACATGCGAACACACACAGTGACATATCATACATGCGCGTATACACAGTCACATATACACGCACACACACACAGTCACATATCATACATGTGCACATACACAGTCACATTCATACATGCGCACACACACAGTTACATATCATACATGCACACACACAGTCACATATCATACATGTGCACACACACAGTGACATATCATACACGCACACATACACAGTGACATATCATACACAGTGACATATCATACACGCACACATACACAGTGACATATCATACATGCAGTGACATATCATACATGCGCGCATACACAGTGACATATCATACATACGTACACACACAGTGACATATCATACATGTGCATATGCAGTGACATATCATACATGCGCACACACACACACACACACACACACACACACACACACACACACACACACACACACACACACACACACACACACACACACACACACACACACACACACACACACACACACACACACACACACACACACACACAGAGTGACATATCATACATGCGAATACACACAGTGACACATCATACATGCGAACACACACAGTGACATATCATACATGCACACACACACACACTGTCATATATCATACATGTGAACACACACAGTGACATATCATACATGCACACACACACACACACACACACACACACACACACACACACACACACACACACACACACACACACACACACACACACACACACACACACACACACACACACACACACACACACACACACACTGTGACATATCATACATGCGCACACACACAGTGACATATCATACACGCGAACACACACAGTGACATATCATACACGGCTAGCATTGGTTCAACCTCCACCAAATACATCGAGTGGGATTTGCCATTTTTACTATCCACAGTGGCTATTAGTATAACTTTGCATTAACAATTTAACATGTTTCACAACTCTCACTTGCTAGGGGGTGCCACTGCATCAATTTACGTTTTCTGTGATACTTGGTGACGACCAAACCACGCCTCAACACTTAATGATGAATGTATTTTTAAACTTTGCAGACTTATGCGACTATTAATTTTGTACGACAGCGTTTACGTTGAAAGACAAAATCATCGCACCTGCAACTCTTTAGAGCGTGCTTCCTTGAGTTCTCTTTCTCGGGCCTTCACTGCTTTTGCTTCCATGCGAATCTTCATCTTTTTGTTCCACGATGTTTTCAGTGTATCCATACGCATCATATCATTGTGACTGAAAGAAAACAGGAGCGGGTAAGTCTAACTCTTTGTTGGCAATTTACTAAAAACTCATTGTACCACTGATCTACAATCAGGAGCTAAGCCAGAGACCCGTCTGCTTGTCTTCAAGATTGGCAGATGACTGGCTAGTGGCCAAGACGGGTAATTACAAATTATAAGACTGGTGGAATTTGAGGGGGACCAGGTGGGCACTAGATTAACTAATAGTTCCAAGTCTAGGGGCCCACATTAATAACTATTAATGGCACAACTGGTAGTGAAACAAATCAAATGGATCAGTATTCATTAAATAAATGGCTCAGATGACACTGGTTTGTCATTGAGAAAACTAAACTGGCCAATAAGGGCTGTGATTAACGTGGATGGCTTCCACTCACACGTTAGAAAGATTTTTTTAAGATTGGCAACAAATTATTTCTCGCTATGGGCATGTCTACAATCAGTCATTATAAAAAAGTATTCCACATTGTTACCTTATTTTAAGTCAGGTGCTAGCAAAATTTTTGTTGATTATATTGGCCCATTTAAAATAATATTAATATCTTGGTGCTTTTTTATTGTGAGAAGAAAAGATAAACAATCAAATTTGTCTTCGTATTAAGCTCATTGTAATTTCGCGGTAGTTACGTCGAATTGCCGTGTTCACTGCCAATCGATGCATCACAATTAGTTTCCTTTTACATACAAAGTGGCAGCAAATTGTACATAATTTGTTCCAAACCTGCACTTTTAATGGTGACACAAAAAACTGGCTGGAAATGAGGAATGCGTCTTCTTAGTAGAGTTTGTCATATTAACTAATTACGGAAATGATTTTCCAAACATAGTAAAATGTACAATTTAACAAAATGTTCACATTTAAATGAATATATTTAATTCACGGGAACAAAGTTATTGACTATTCGTAAGACTTATTTTGTTTTTTACACTAATTAGAAACCTTTCACTTCCTGCAAACCATACTGATTATAATAATTGACTTAATTAATTGAGCTACTTTTTAACAGAAACAATGCCAGTATTATAACTAGCATACACCACTCACGCGCCTGTATACATTAACGATATACGATATATATATCGTGCACGAATATGTGTACAGAAATGATAGCGAACACACAGTCACACATCATACTTGTGCACATACTGTCACATATCATACATCAGACCTGCCTACCCCAAAAACTTCCTGTCAGTAAATCCATCTTCCCATTTACACTGATTTTCAGGAATATAGGCTTGCTGTCAGTAATAGTTCAGAACCGTGTCAGATATTGTCACGAAAAGAACACCACTGACACTGTCAGTAATACTTTGATACTGTGACTATGACGATAGTTGCACCCAAAACATAATTGTCTCTAATAATTGTTTTTAAGTGTTCAGTTAACAAGGTAAGATAGATGTTCATAATCAGCATTGATGGAAATCAAACGTGAAGAAGCGTAACTGTAATGTAAATGAGTGTATCCACATTGTAATTCTGATTTTATGTAAATTAAAAAAACTGCATGCTGACTACAAAAACTTGACAAATTATAACAATGCATCACGTCATTGTCTATTTGTGGTGTCATTAGCCTATGATTAGGATTAATATTAGTAGCCGGTATATCTAGGGCCAGGCTATAGACGACACAGTATAGTAGCTTGACTAGATCAAAGACAGTTATGCCGGGGGACGGCAAAACCATTACGTTACGCTAGTCATCGACATCGTCTAGACTATAGTCTACTCAACTCTAGTATAAGCCTATCCCTCTATTATAGGCTGTAAATGATAGACTAAACTCAATAAATACACTAACTTAGTCTTACTACTCTTAGTACAGTCAGTTGGCCTAACACTACAAGTACATCACTCACTACTCTGTCACTAGTACTAGTCTAATGACGTAGTCAGTACCTGCAACTATCCCGGTCACCAGTGACCATGTGAAATAGGAAAATAAATTTCGTGTATCCGGCAATATGTAAAGCCGACCCTCTTCTTAAACAATACGGGCCATGTCTGCGTGCATGCTGTTATAAATGTTTGCAGTACACGTTTCTTCTTGGCTGGTAGTGGTACCGTTTCGTTTCCTGGCATCATTTTGTACCGCGTGAGTCGTGACTTCGTTTTGTTTGAGCGCCATGAGCGTGGAAATGCGAATTTGTCGTAGCGCTGTTTCCTATTGGTCAGATTACGACCAGAAGCAGCGAATGAAAAACCATATCACAACAAGCAGCGTATATATGCTGCCACCTGTTGATTAAAGTGAAGCTAAATTTGAGGAGTACGGAATTGATTGACACTCATTGTGACAACGAAAGAATCCGTAATATTTTTATCCCTCACCGTAATACCGTAATTTTAGGTGTATTTCCGGAATGATTCCGGACAATCCGGAATGGTAGGCAGGTCTGCATACATGCACACACACACACACACACACACACACACACACACACACACACACACACACACACACACACACACACACACACACACACACACACACACACAGTTACATATCATACATGCACACACACACAGTTACATATCATACATGCACACACACACACACAGTTACATATCATACATGCACACACATACAGTTACATATCATACATGCACACACATACACAGTTACATATCATACATGCACACACACACAGTTACATATCATACATGCACACACATACACAGTTACATATCATACATGCACACACACACACACAGTTACATATCATACATGCACACACACACAGTTACATATCATACATGCACACACATACACAGTTACATATCATACATGCACACACACACACACAGTTACATATCATACATGCACACATACACAGTTACATATCATACATGCACACACATACACAGTTACATATCATACATGCACACACACATACACAGTCACATATCATAGATGCACACACATACACACACACATATCAATTATCATACATGTGCACATACACAGTCACATATCATACATGCACACATACAGTCACATATCATACATGCATGCATACAGTCACATATCATACATGTGCACATACAGTCACATATCATACATGTGCACATACAATCACATATCATACACAGGGTTTTTGTTAAGAACCGGCACCCAGGTAATTTACCCGGCATTGGCGATCCATATACCCGGCTATCGAGAACGGAGAAGGGAAGCTTTTTTTAATAGCACACGTATGTGATTCACGACGCAAGACAACGTTTTCTGCTTTTCGTGTGCCTTTACGTTACAAATTGTGCAGTATTCCACAAATAGTTCAGCGTATGATGATTACGACATATCGCAACAAACCCGCACGGTTGGCGACTGTCATTTTTGCGTTAATAAATAGCACAGTTCATGTCGTTCCTCTGAATTTACTTCCAACAATTTTTAGCGTTATTCCCGATAGAGTCCGCCACTATGTTTTTTTTGTAGAAGGGTGCCCCTAGCGAACCGCTTAGCAACAATGTCGGCGTAGTGACATTATTTCACAAATTAAAATAACCTAAGACTAAATTCAGAAGCAGAAAAGTTAGAAGTTGTGATATGTAGCCGCATATGGGTATTTAATGATTACGAGAGTTTTGTGGGACTGCTTAACACTACGGCTACGCCGATGAAGCGTGGCATGTTCGCTACCGTCGACGTTGTGTCGTAATCCCGAAAAGCGAATATGTCTTTCTTTGGCTTGTACGATACGTTTCTGATCTTTTTCAATTTGGTTTATAGCCACACATTGGTTCAGTAGGCTCAAATATCGCTCCGGTTTGCATCAACTTGTGTTGTTATATCACTCTTTCCACGCACGTTGCGTGCCTAACCCACGGCCACACTGACACAAACCGGAGGCGGAGCGCTATTTGGGCCTAAAAGGTGGCATAGAACGCAATATGTTGTTATTATTATTATTTTGTAACATTACATGCCTGTGCAATGTTCAATGGCGGAAAGGACACATAATGGTTTAAAATGTAGACAAACATTTAGGACTAGTTATATATAAGGGAGGCATCGAGGTGGGCTTGGTTTCTACACAACTTATTTAAAGAGATTCCCATTCAAAGCTACAGGCTCCATATGGCATGTGAACTAGGAGGCTTTAGGTTTATCAAGAGTCCAACGATTTTCACTTACATATAAATCACCCTACCAGATATTTATTAATTATATTGCTAAACCTATTCACACTGTTAGAATTAGCACAATCAGCTTGCTTGATCCATTCAAAGTATTGTATTTGTAATTTATACGTAATTTATAAAGATTTCATTATGCCTAGCGACAAACACAATGTTACAATCTCGTTATGTTGGAAATAATATTGATGTTAAGAATCAATCTTGTTTTGTATTAAAGAAATGATAGACTGACGGTGTATGTCACCTCAATGAAAAGGGATGGGAATTCTGCTAGCAGTTATTTTTACAATAGACATTAATTATTCCCTGACTTGTTTCAATTATAAAGCTTATAATGATACTATTGTGATGTGAAATACTTAAACATTATGTTAAATATTTATTTTCATAGTTATTAGTAATTTTATTATGAAACTAACGTGTGAGCACTTGAGCCCTCCTGTGCTTCGACTTGGATTTCATTACCACCATAGTGGTTGGAGAATGAATGTCCTCATAGCATTGTCTACAGATAGCAGTGTCTGTAAAGTCAGACACACATAGGCCTACATTGTATGTTGTCTACAGATAGCAGTGTCTGTAAAGTCAGAGACACGTAGGCCTACATTGTATGTTGTCTACAGACAGCAGAGTCTATAAAGTCAGAGAAATGCAGGCCTACGTTGTTATGTTGTCTACAGACAGCAGTGTCTGTAAAGTCAGAGACACGCAGGCCTACGTTGTATGTTGTCTACAGACAGCAGTGTCTGTAAAGTCAGAGACACGTAGGCCTACGTTGTATGTTGTCTACAGACAGCAGTGTCTGTAAAGTCAGAGACACGTAGGCCTACGTTGTATGTTGTCTACGGACAGCAGAGTCTATAAAGTCAGAGACACGTAGGCCTACGTTGTATGTTGTTTACAGACAGCAGTGTCTGTAAAGTCAGAGACACGCAGGCCTACGTTGTATGTTGTCTACAGACAGCAGTGTCTGTAAAGTCGGAGACACGCAGGCCTACTTTGTATGTTGTCTACAGACAGCAGTCTGTAAAGTCAGAGACACGCAGGCCTACGTTGTACGTTGTCTACACTACAGACAGCAGTGTCTGTAAAGTCAGAGACACGTAGGCCTACGTTGTATGTTGTCTACAGACAGCAGTGTCTGTAAAGTCAGACACGTAGGCCTACGTTGTATGTTGTCTACAGACAGCAGTGTCTGTAAAGTCAGAATGCGAAATTTGATCGTGGTAGGAATGTAAAAAAATTTTTTGGGTAATGTAGTATGTGTATCCTATATGTAATGTAAGTAAGATATGTGAGAAGTTTGGCGACTGTAGACGTCGTAGGTGGTCGTTTTCATGGTTAGGCCAGAAAGTAAAAGGTCGCCAAATTATCTTAAAAATAACCACAACTTGCACTGTTAGGAAACAAAGTACAAAAAAGGTATTCAACCCATCCAAAGGCAATGATCCATAGGCATAGAATCCCGTTAGATGCCCTATTATTGCCTAACACTAGTAACAGTAAGTGAGTAACAAGATCGCTTCATGTACCTTTGCGTTCGTGTCGTCTTCCACACCCTTCCAGACTTTGGTTTTCCTCTTGGGATAACTGTTGAACTCTCCATTTTACGTGACAATTGCGTTGGTTGCTGCCGTAATGTAGTATGATTGACATTTGTTTCAGAATCGCTGTCACTTTCGATTACTATTGCCATCTGGCTAGTAATATCTCCACAGTTTACATTCTGGGACCCTACATTTTCATCACTGCCACTGGCATCACTGCCATCAGTTCTATTTATTCTGTTGCCATTTTCTTCGCTACCAAGTTTGTTCGTTTTGTGCTCTTTCCTTTTTGTCATTCCTTTGCATTTTGTCATACCGAAATGTATATACTTCACAGTACACTAACAGCGTACTCAAACGTTCCACAACGATCGCTTCCCGTCAACGAAGGAGCACATGGCGGTATGCACTTGATGCATACCGCATCGGACCTATTTGAACTGGTGTCACGCCCCCCCGTCTCAATTTTTCTGGCTCCGCGACATGGCGCCACTATTCTCAAGCGAGCCTGTGTTTCTCGACCAAACGATACGTATATCTTCTACGATTGTTCTGATCTTGGGTCTAGCACGACGATAGATATTTTATGCAATTTAACAAATGTTGTTGTATGTTGTGATATGCCATTTCATGTTGCGGTGGTAGTAGTAGTAGTACCCAGTTAGCACAACTACGGCGGCCGACAGCGGGCCGAGAGCAGCAAACTTGTCGGCCCGCTGTCGGCATCGGCCTGCGGGCCGAGGGAAGTTTGTCCGACGGCTCGCCTTCGGGCCGAGGGCGGTTCATCGTAGTCCATTTGACAGTCATATGTATAAGGTCAGATGAAGGTCAAGTTTGACCTCTCGGTGGACAATGAATGGAAACATGCACATCAATGGATAATCTTACAATATTTGTTCGTGAGAAAAAACAGTAATCAGTCATATTTGAAACACGTAGTCACATATGTTACACATAGTGTATCGTGCAAATATAATTGTGAACATTGGCATTCATATTTCTTTGTGAGGGAAATTCTTGCATTAAGTAATCGTGTACGAAAGTCACTGTAGAGATGTTACACGGATTGATATCCGTAACTATAGATAAAACATAGTTTTATGCAATGCTATGCTATAAGCGCAATGTTTACGCTATCTTAGTAACTGCAGATATCGCCTAATAATCTTCAGCTTTTATCTATTCCCACTCATCATCCAGGTAATCAGGATCACCAAGACCATCCTCAATATCTTCATGGCCTTCACCCTCCTCATCTACATCCTCATCCTCTACACTCTCATCCTCAAAATCCTCTTCCTCATATCCCCCATCTCGATACCCTCCTCGTCTCCAGCCTGAGCCTCTTCTGTCTCAGTGTACGGATTACAGCAGCCCTCTTCGCCAGAGCACTTGCAGTATGATATGCACGAAAGGTGTTCTTTGTCGCAGCCACAAACCTCTGTGCTGCACTTCTTGCCCTGTGCCCAACAGAAATGGATTCTACGTACCCCGTAAAAGAGGTAGTATACACAATTCTAAGAAAAGTGGTTCTAAAGTAATTTTTTCAAGATATCGATAAGGCGCCATCTTGGATTTATGCAAATTACCAGAGTTGTCCAAAGTTGCTGTTTGGGCAACCAAGCTGAATTTGTTCTAGGATCCTATGTGAGTACAAATCAACAGAAAAAGTTCATAGGATAGAAAATTTCTAGGTTCATGGAATTACAAATGGACTATCGTTGGACGCCGATACTGCAGTGGCACGGGAACGAAATTCATATTCGGGGGGGGGGGGCTAACGGAGCTTCAGCACGTCTGAAAAATGTTCGCCTCCGTGCCGCCGAATATCTTCACATCTTCCTTTACCTTTTGGCTGTCTCAGTTGGTTCGACTGAGGGGTGGAGAGTGCTGTCAGATTTTTTTTTCGAACGGGGACAGTGCTGTTGACAATTTTGTTTTTTACGACGCGCCGGTGCTGTCAATTTACCTGTCAAACAGAAATACACATTACCCGTCTCATAAAATTTACATTTTCACCCGCCATTGACGCTCGCCACAAAAAAACTAACATTCACGCTCACCATTAATGGTGGCAGAACCATGTCTGTCCCCCCCCCCGGAGAAATTCCAGGGCTGCCCCCCTCCCTCCCTGTTCCCGGGCCTGTGCGATACTGTGCCGATGGTTAGCCACTCATGGGCCGACTGTGCCTTATTTTGCTAAATGTGTGTATATGTGTGTTTTCAAGTTATAAGACTAAATTATACATATACACTTATGTATATTCATTTGGTCTTATAACATGTCAAGTTAAACATTTCAATAGTAATCATCATGCATTGTCTCTCTAATGATAAAAATGAGCATTACTCAATAGTAATATATCATTTAGGAACATAACAAATGTAAAACTGCTTCAAAAAGAGACTATGTGTCGAATATCCCATCCAAATATTATAAAGTAAAATTAAATACGCACACAACTCCAATGCACACGACAAACAAATAATTTAATACAACAAAAGCAATGTTCCACTTAGTGTCCAATTCAAATATTTGATAAAAAAGCTGCTTAATTATAAACTCTTTTCTGCTACATCCAGCTGCATTTTCCACCCGTTGCTGTATAACACAATTCCCGTTAGAGGCAGTCTTGAAATACTTCATAATGTTCTCTTGATGTTGTAGTCAGTGACAAGTTATCACTTCATTCTTTCTGACAGAATCTGGAATATTAACGTCAAAATATAAAATTTATCCAATCAATGTACCGCATTGTACAAAGCCTAGTATCTATAGAATGTATAAAATATTAAACAAAACTTGTCTCATAAGAAGGCCACATAAAATAATTTATTTTACTTTAATTTTTTTAAATAATTCCCGGTATCTCACCAGCATGTGAATAAAAAAATAGGTTCCACAACACTTTATTTTTAAATATAATTATCATCTGATTAAATATGCATGCAATAATTATCGCAAAAAAAGGAAAAATATATTTCACAACAGGCCAAAGGAATGTACATACTACGGGTGTGCAGCTTGTAAGAAATACACTCAGTAGACATCTTAAGACTTTTAAGTTGTAGATGATAAGTTGATGATCAACATACGCACATTTACAAAAAAATCGCATTTACTTTTAACAGAGTTCTGATGAGAAACCTGGAATTGTTTTTATAAGGCCTAAAGGCAAACGTCGTAAATGGCAAAAATTGTGCGGGCAATAAGCTGACAGGAGGCGCCTAGTGTAAGTACTTCATATGTCACACATTCACATTGTCACACTCACAAACAGGAACACACAGCATAGGGGCAGCATTTGTTTTGATGTTGATGAGACATCATAATCATCATCATCATCATCATCATCATCATCATCCATACCATGATCCATAAGCCATGGCGTAGGGCGGCTACAATCATGATATCAGTCATCAGCCATGTTTTACAATGGGAATACCGATAACTAGTTTCTGCAGTATACAATGTTTGCCTATGAAGTAATTCCAAACTTAATGTATTTGAAAAATCTAAAAATATAACAAAGATTTAGTGGAACGGCGTACAGAAAGGGCCCCTTAACCGAGATTTGTCATCAAGTGGGTATCACCCTGTATACTGCAGGCCCCTTAGCATGGATGCTTTTTGGGATGCGTTTTGGACGAAAGCATTTTGGTGAATTTGTATCAAGTGCAAAGGTTTCAGCCGGAGCCTCAGCTCCTGCCCATCGGACTGGCATCGAAAGACGAGTGGCGATGGAGGGCGCTGTTGCACAATGTCTGCGGTGACGTTCTGCCCGTAGAATCCTAGCATACGAGCCTGTATTTTCATATGGACCATACAAGAGTGTGGGATTTGGTTACGACCCCAATTTAACCTACAAAATTATTGTTCCGAATATACACCGTCTGGGCAAAATCTCGGTGCCCAAATGAACGTATTTGAAATATAATTATGGGTAGGAATTAGCTATATGATCTAAAACCGATCAGTAACAAACTAAGTTAGGGAAATGGTATGTACAGTTACACACGGGTTAAATAATGTCCATTTGGGTTGGGAATCTCTGAACGCCTCCACGCGGTCCAACCCGTACAACTAACTTTCCAGAAGGGGAGTTAGGCCAAACGTTCGGAGCTTCACTGTCGGGCGGTGTTTTTCCCAGCAGTGTCGTAAGCGCGATTTCGTAATACATTTATATTTGCTATGGCTTATAATTTACAGGAGGTCGCTGCCTCCTCGAGCGCAGCCAATGTGAGTGGGAACGAAAGGCTAGGTGGGCCCCCGGGTCATGGATTTGACCTAGTCAATGGTCTGTTTATTTGCTAAGTGTGCAAGATCCCCTATAACTCCTCGATAGGACTGTCACTTCATGTACGTGCTAAACACAGCGAATATTATCATCGGACTAATGTTCCGCAATTTGTCAAAGCTAGATGGTCTCATGAAGAGATGGTGATCGTTGCCCGGGAGGAAATCCGGCTGGCTAGGACTGGGTGTGCGTCTGTCAATATGGCGTTGATCAGAACCTTTAGAGAATTTAGGTCCGCAGACGCGATTCAAAACGTGCGTCAGAACCCTGTATACAGGAAGATCAGGGACCGGCTATATGAGGACATTGCGTCCGTTGGTGTTGAGTCCGCCCCAGTCGGGGACACTCGCGGGAGCGATCCCGTCACTGAATATGGGGTGGGAAGTGATGCTCTAGATCAATCTGGAGCCCCCCCCTCCCCAGGTTATGTCATTACTCCACCAAGAGTAATTGGGGAACGTAGAAAGGGCCCCAAGAACCGTTGGGAGCCAGAAATGTTAGAGCGCATGGCCGTGGAGGAACGTCGGTTGGTAGAAGTCGGTTGTTCAAAGATTAATATGGAGCTCCACAAAATATTCCCAAATCGAACACTCCATGGGATTAAGGCTATGAGACACCTGGAGAAGTATAAGACTCTAAAGGATTCTGGGGCTGCTCCAACCGATCCTACTCCCGGCCGTGCGTCTCCACAGGTAGAAGCCTGTGCTCCCGAGGCAGGGGGGTCTACCCCCTCCTCGCAGCCGCTTGTATTCGTCACTGACGAGCAGTCCGTTGATGAGGGCAAGGGGCCTACTCTTGCCTCATCCCCGACCGTTTGGATGGTCTATCTACGTCCCGGCGGGATGAAGCTGAAGGTTCTGTCGATGGGGCTTTTAGCCCTAATTTCTCTAGTCCGTCTTGTAAGCCCCAGTCGGAAATGGCTACGGCTGGGGCCGACGGTGAACAGCCAACATTCATTTCCTCGCCCCCGATACAGGCGGAGGTTTCAGTAAATTCAATGGATTCCCAGTTTGCCCTATGACAGGGTCAACTCTTTGAGGAATTAGTCCTTACACAGGTTTATCTGTTTGGGCTGGACTCTACGGAGCTCTGTGACTTCTCTGTTGGCCAGTTGAGTTCAGTTCCAGGCATTCGTAAAGGGTGACGGCATAGCCGATAATGTCTTCTTATTAAGATCTCTACTGAGTGACAAGTGTATCAGCTTGATACCTCTTTCGTTGGCGTTTTTGGACGTTTCTAAAGCCTTCGACTCTGTCTCCCATGCCTCGCTTCTGTTGGCGGCAAGGAAAATGGGAGTGCCAGGACCATTTATAGAGTATTTACGCAACCTTTATACAGAGGCATCCACGACCCTTCAGGTCGGTGACCGATTTAGTAATCCCCTGCCTCAGAACAGGGGTGTACGACAGGGTGACCCACTCTCGCCGTTGTTATTCAATTGTGTTATTGATTGGGTGGTGGCGTCTCTAGACTCGAAGTTGGGCGTCAGTATCGGTATGAATGGCCCGCGCCTCAATCATCTGGCGTTCGCCGATGACGTTGTGTTACTTGCGGAATCCAGGATTGGAATCCAGCATCTCTGCCGTCAATTCAGAGGGGTATTGGGTCGATGCGGTCTTAGTCTAAACCTGAATAAGTCCAAGACGCTCAGAATTGAGGTCGACGGAAAAGCTAAGAAATGGGTCTGTGACCCAAATCCGCTTGTCCGCCTCGGTGGAAAAGACTTACCGGTCGTGTCTATCTCGAACTGCTATAAGTACCTAGGGATCTCCGTGAGCGCGAGGGAGGCCGATTCGTCTCCGGAAGAGATTCTCTCTCGGGGATTGAGTCACCTCACCCGCGCTCCACTGAAACCCCAACAACGTCTGTTTACGCTTAAAACTAACCTGTTACCTAAACTATACCACCGCCTTATACTCTCGCGGAGCAATTGCTCCGTGTTGAGGAGGTTGGATACATCAATTCGTAAGAACCTTAGGTCATGGTTACGACTGCCCCATGATACCGTCACTGCATTTTTCCATAGCGAGACCAGGGAAGGGGGGCTTGGGGTACCCTCTCTTCGCCTTACCATTCCGTTACTAAAGGCTTCACGCCTTGAGCGATTGTCGAAATCGCTCGAGCGATTGTCGAAGTCGCTCGAGCCTGCAATCGTCGCACTGGCGGCATGCTCCCGGACATTTGCGAGGGAGCGATTCAAATGTGGTAACCCCCCACTGAAAGTGGGCGATGTCATTGTGACAGATTCCATATCTGTCAAGAAACAGCTTGGAGCCTCGCTTCATGGGTCAGTCGATGGTCGTGGCCTGAGTACTTCTGATGAAGTCCCGTCGGTGAATAGCTGGGTCTCCGATGGGTCAGCACTCATGACAGGGGCTAATTTCCTGCATTCTATACAGATCCGTGCGGGAACCGTTGCGACTAAGCTTGGTGCTTCTCGCGGTCGGTCCGGGACGGACATTAGGTGTGACGCGTACTGGCGTACCGAGTCGATATGGCACATACTTCAGATCTGCCCTCGAACCTGGGGACACCGAATAATGCGCCATGACACGGTCATGGAGAAGTTCCCCCGCTTTACGGAGAACCGTGGATGGTCTGTTTTGCGCGCTCCTGTGATTTCTGTAAGAGGTGGCAGCTCCCAGAAACCAGATGCGGTGCTGTACTCCCGCAAATGTTGTTGGGTTGTCGATGCGTCCGTTGTCGCAGACAATGCTGACCTCGAGGATGCCTTCATTAGCAAATGCGAGAAGTATGACACACAGGCCGTTCGCGACTATTGCCGAGCTAACCGGCCTTCTCCTGACGTGTCTGAGGACGTATTGTTCGGTGCCCACATTTTCAACTGGAGGGGCGCTATGTCGGCTCCGTCCGCCAGAATGTGCCAGTCATTCTCCTTAAGTCTCTCAGACATTAAACTTTTATTTGTGTGTGTCGTCGAATGGGGGTGGAAGGTGAATCGTGCATTCCACCGGCCTACTGCGTGGCAGTAAGTTGGTTGTATGGGTATGGATTCCCAGTAGGCTTCGGGGTGTCCCACCTGAACAGAGTAAGTCTCACTCACATTAATTTTCATTTCTCTAGCAAGAGCTTTGCTATAATCAGGAACTTGCCGATTCCAGTATTAAGTTTTTACATTTCGTTATTTTGTTAATGGTTGTATTGAGTTAAATGGTTTCGGCTTGAGGTAATTTTTTTTTAGCCAGACGAAGGCTGCGCTCAACGACTATGTACTGTCCTGAATCTTAATCATACACTGGGCCCTTCCCTTAATTTAGGACCGCGGATTCCGAGTAGAATGCCCGATAGATGCCGCGTATGCCGGGTAGGCCCTCCGGGCCGCCCGGCAATTATGTCGAGTCCGGGTCGATACGACGCCTATGAGTGGGTCTCTACCGACGGTTGGTGGTCAATTGTTTGTTCGTGATTGGCAGATAAGGTAGTAAAGTGTGAAAGTCAGTGCTCCATTTATGCATTACGACGTCTTGATCAGTGGATGTGGAACCGTCCTCCAGTATCACTTCCAAGGGTATATCAAGGTTACGTTCTTGTCTTATACAGACACCTGCATTGCAATAGTAATTAATTATTGTTAATTATAGTAATTGTATAAAGGAGCCTACATGCTTTTTCAAATGAATTGCGGTGTGCGAATGGACATTTTTGAAGTAGAAAAACTATTTAGGAATTAATTATAGGGTCTAAAACAAATGAATACCAAATTCATTTAGGGAAGTTATATTTTCCGTTAATGAGCGCGGACAGTGTCTGTCTGACAATAACTACACGGGAGCTGCTTTCTCCGACTACCCGGCCTCGAGTCTTGATCGATAGCTCCTGTCACCCGGGTCGCGGAAGCTGGACAGAATGCCGAGTAGATATCGGGTATGCCATTTAGGCACTGCATGAGGGCCGCCCGTCATTTTTAATGCGGAGTCCGGGTCGATACGACGACTATGTTAAAAAATTACATAACATAGGCGTGTCCAGGGGGCCAGGGGGCACGTGGCGCCCTAGACATTTTGAATTTAGCCGCGCTATACCTGCGCTAAAGTGGCATGCCCTCTAGACCTGTTGAATGTGCCACCGTAGACCTGTTGAATGTGTCACCGCAGACATGTTGAATGTGCCACCGTAGACATGTTGAATGTACCACCGTAGACCTGTTAAATGTGTCACCGTAGACCTGTTGAATGAGCCACTGTATACCTGTTGAATGTGCCCCCTAGACCGGGCGGGCGGGCGGGTGGATTTATGTGTGTGTATGTGTTTGTGTGCGTGTGTGTGTGAGCGTGTGTGTGCAGATGTATGTATGTGTGTATGTACGTATGTACGTACGCATGTATGTATGTATGTATGTATTGGCGAGTTTGTATGTATGCATACATACATACCAACTCGACAATACTGGCTTAACTCTGGATCAAGTGGTACAAACGGTTCTCTCGATGAAGAACAAGTTGAACAATTCGCAGAGAATCTGCCTAGAATTGCGGCTGACTGCGTCTACAATCCACTAAAAGACCAACTGATAAGAGATCGCATCGTTGTAGATTTGCTGGCAGAAGCACTTTCAGACAGCTCGCACCCAGTTTGGGAGCGTATAGGAATAAGTCTGCGGACTAAACTGAAAGTGTTCAGAGTGGTTGTCATTCCATCACTACACTATGCGATCGAGACATGGACCGTGTACCAGCGCCGTGCCAAAAAGCTAAACCACTTTCACGTGAGCTATATCTGCGAGAGTTGCTGAGAATCAAGTAGCAGGAAAAAGTACCAGACACATAGGTGCTCGCCCAGACTGGCCTGCCAAGCAGACACAGCTGTTATGGGCTGGCCATGTTGTCAGCATGCCAGACACACGTCTCCCAAAGAAGGTGCTTCATTGTGATTGGCAAACGGGACCCGCTCTGGCAAATGGCAAAAGAAGCGACGTAAGGACACAATCAAAACATCCCTCGAAAACTTCAATATTGAGAGAGAACGGCACGTGAGCGACAAACATGGTGCAGCGATGCAACAGCGGGCGCTGTGTCATATGAACACGGACGTGTTGCATACGCCAAAAAAAGGCTAAGCGAGAGAAAGTCTCGTTGAAATGACAATAGGTGATGATGAACTGTGGTCTTCTTCGCTTCGCGATGGACGAACGATACATGGGAAATACCAATGTACGGACAGATGCCTTATCATCGAATGCTGCCGCGACAGAGGTCGTCTCTGTTAGCAATACGCCACACAGCACACAGCTCTTAATTCACCGGTATAGAACACACTGGCGACCATCTGACCGACAAACGTCAGCATATTCACAAACTTGCGTCGTAATATAAAGTAAGTTGAAAGCCTAAGTTTACTATGCAAATGGGTAGACCTAGGGTATATTAAAACGCCAGATAGTTTGGTTATTTATATCAAAATTTGATTAAGTGTGACACATTAAAATGTTGAATTCAAGTCATGAGCGGATCTAGATCTAGAAAAGGTGGGAACAATTTCCAAAAAATCAACTATATGTGACAGGACGTATACGCACGCATGCCCCCATGTTCGGATGTATGCACACACGCACACACGTACACACGCGTAGCTGTTCACAATACTTATACACACACGTGACTTAATTACAATGTTACTAACAAATACGACATGCCAATGATGTTACGAACGACGAGTTGCCGTGCAGCAAATAAGACTTTCCTGTTTGTAGTTCCACCTCACAAGAACACGTCATGATAACGTTTTCTTGTAAAGGCAATCAATACTAGGAGGAAATCCGTTTTTGCTGCATGACAAGGTTGCCTCTGGTGGAAGATGGGACCATGCAGTACAGCATATTCCATTCGTACATAATATCGACCATGCAAGTAGCATGAATGCTAGTTTATTTAAACATTGACACCATTTAAAGTACGTTACTGCTATGGGACCTAAAGATGAAAATTAATCATGGCGGTGGGGACGGAGCTTGTCTTGTAGATGCACAATTCACGGTATACATGACCATAAATGCCGCTTTTTTGTCAATTGTCTGCATCACAGTAGCCTTACAAATCGTCTTCCCTGCCATAATATACGGACAAAGGTTTTACTGGGCAAATTGGAGAAATCATTCAGAGAAAAAAATTAAACTCAAATTTTAACATTTGTTTCAGTTTGCTAAGATAACATAGTGCATTGTAATGCCTTCGTTAGCGTGGAACTGAATCACTTACTGTCTATGTCTACTGGTTGTTATATGACATTGCTGGTGTTCACCACACCACGGCAGTTCTTAGAATATCGCGGGAAGTCTGTAACCGGTTTTGCTGTTGATTGTTTGCTGGTCGGCTCTCTCGAATCTCAATGGTTTCACTTATCTTTTTGATCTTATTTCTTCTAAAGTTGTTCTCTCTGGCGGGCACTGTGGAGTCTTTGGCCGTGATGTTGTGATTCTCTTGGTGTTCCCATACAACAGTGAATGGTGCCATCATGTTCTTTTGTGTTCTTTGAATCTGGCCCCTGAAGGTCTGCTCGTTTCGTTTAGTATGTCTAGAGACAACACGAGTTTCCACCGTTGTTATAATAGTGCCGTTTTAGAGTCTGAGAACGGTTGTTCTAGTTCTATCCGAAAATATAAGATCATACGTTAATGGGCAGTGCTAAGTAAGGTGAATTAAGTTGCGAAACACTTTTTATTACATAATTGGGTGAATCGTTATAACTATTGTAGTGTAAATATAATAATTGTAATAGCATTTAAATTAGAATCCATGCCAGCGTTCGGTGTATCTAGCTGTTTAAAAAACGCCTTTCCGCGTAGTCTGTAGTGAACAGTTTACATTAGTACTTCAACACTGTGTATATTTTATTTCTAGCAATGGAAAGTGGTTCCCAAAATATAGTCTGGTGGTCATTAGCCGTCCATCGCCATAACCCCACTGTGGTCCTTCGATCCGAGGTAATGCATGAATCTCGCTAGATTTTGCCGCTAGATACGGCACTGTCCAGTTTATGACTGACGAGCATGAAATAAGTAAGTGGTATGTATGGACCTATTTCGCAGCTGTTTCTTCAGATGTATGAAAATGGTCTTTGGCCAGCCCAGTATATGTGAACTTACATGGTCCGATTCGGTTTCGATGTGATGTTAATGTCGCTGCGTCATCCGCGAAAACGAGACTGCGTAATCTTCATCCGGGTATTTTGGAAGTCCACGGAAAATGGAGACGTTGGTGGGCTATGCCAGCGAAGAAAGCGAAAATTCACCGCAAATAAAACGTGAATCGGAGGTATAACACATTTTTCATCAGTATAACTTATGAAGTATTGATCGCACATTGTTGTGTAGGTGAATTTGTGTCGATTGTTTAGAAACCTGTACGTGTTTGGACTGAGCAGGCCAGTCCAGGGTCAAATACATTTACATTGCAATGTAATGTCTCTAGTAATGAGTAATCTATTGACTATTATTACTTTTATTTTGTAAGTTTGTTTCCTTCCTGTTACTATTACATTTGAAGCAGTTACTATTACATTTTTCATCGGAACATTTTATGGTATAATGCACTGTATGCATAAATACAATAAGACAGCAGTACAATTGTTTGACTCGTCACAGTTTCAAGAACTGCCTAGTCCTAGCCTAGGTAGGTACATCAGGTAAAAATTCAAATACGCTATTTTTTCAATTAAATGTTTCCACAAGATAAAGTTTGTTATGAAGTTTTTGAATTTTTGTGATATCTTCATTATTTCCGGCGTAAATTCCACTTTTTGTTTCAGAAAAACAAAACTTTTTGGTATTGAATTTCAGTCCATTTCTTGTGCCCAAACTGGCCCCAGAAGCTTGATGTATTGCATTTGATTATATAGGAAAAAGGCCATAAAATTTTGTATATTGAAGATATTTATGCGAAATAAGAAGTTATGTGACCCAAAAAATCATATTGATATGATTTGACCTTGACCTAATTAATTGACCTTCATTGTATATTTGACCTAATTACTGTGATTATTTGCATTATTTGAATGTAATTAATTAGGAAATGTCTACTAAACTGTTAGAGGATTGAAGATTGTTAATATATTATATTGTTATAGCATACTATGAAATTAGTTATTTAATAACCTTATTAATTGACCTATATTTAATAATTAACCTATTTACCGTTATTAATTACATAAATCGGGTAGGAAAAGGCCTGTTATAGTTTGAACTCTGTCAGTCAGTTTATACAGTGACTGTGATATATTATGACTGCTACCTCTTAAAATCCATAATTTGTTGATGACCTAATTAGTTAACCTAATTTCTTATTTGACCTATTTACAGGGATTAATGGCATGATTGACCTACAATTAATTAGGAAATGGGCATACCAATCTTAAGAATGAAAGAAATTGTTAATAGATCAACATGAAATGTTACCAATTATGCATGACATAATTAGTTTAATATTTTCCTAATTAGTTGAACAATTTTAAATACTTAATTCAGTAACGAGTATTAACAGTATGAACAATTTGTTAATACAACAATCTGAATTCAATGTGACTTTGTAATAAAATGCACGCAGACTAATTGATGAACATTTCTGTAATTAGTATGCCACAACAGGTAAATTTAAAGGGAATTATATGGATAAACATTACAACAGAATGAATATTAAGAACATTTATTATAACAGATTTAAACATAGCGGCAACATGAATAATTTCATGAAACACTGGATGCATATAATGCAGTGCAAATGCATTGCATAAATGTTCATATGTCCAAGGATGCATGTCCAACATTATCAAGACGTCCTGCAGATGTAGAGTAGCATGTTCTGTAATTCAGGCAGCACAGCAACATGCAAGACTACCCGTTTGATCTTCCAACACTGAAACATGAAAGTCACACTGAATCACTTGATGGAAATGATGTGGTGTAGTATGAAAAAAGAAATGTCATAACTAAAGACATAACAAAATAAATTTGTTAATATAATATTAAAAAGTTAATTACATAATAATTAGTTATAACTTTAAGTACAAAAGTAAAAGCAATTCGTTTTATAGATTGAGATGGTTTGGGATTTAAATAACGATGCTATGGAAAGCGTCACTAACAACAGACACAGATTCAGTCAGCTTGAACACATTTTTCTTTAAACATTTAATTTTGGCATGTTAATATCAAACTAAAAACGGTAAATATTAATTATATATAGATCTTGTCACTGTTACAAGTGAACAATAACACCAATTATATGTGATGGTTGCGATGGATATGGATTTAATTAATGCTGCAAAAGCACCTACTGATGCCAGCGTGATACGGCGTCGACTGTTGAAAATGTACGCCTAGAACGCCAAAGTTGCCCACGTCGGTGTGTTGCTCGGCAGGCACGTACACTTATGCAACATATAGCATTTTAAAGCTAATATTTAAATCTACACTAATATCGCTATTTCATTACGTAATCTGTACATTTTATTTATGCATTTAGCAAGCATAGAAAACATTAAACTTCACTTACCTACACACACAAAATGCCGCGCTCAAAACGAAAAAGAAGTATCTCCATATGTAACAGAGTTATCCATTGGTCGATTCCATGCTCAAACGTCATGGTGACATCATTTGCATAGCAGCAGCGACGTATTTTCTGCGACCATGTGATCTCTGGCGCCGCGCCTGCGTCATTTTCATGCACAAGAAATGGATCAGTTTTGGCCGCTAGAAGGAAATACGCCACCTAGCGGATACTGATATACCTATCCTAGACTAGACTAATACTTTGAAGAAGTTAAATGGCACCATTTGTGTGTCGATGTCGTTATGGAGTGACGTCGTGGGGTGACAACTTTGTAATTAACTTTTATAAAATAGTTCTTAATTATTAAAATAGTAAATGACATGTACTTGTTAAATCTAAGTAGTTATTAGATGGAAGGAGCTTTGACCTTGTTAACTTTAACTTATTTTTTGTATAGGAAATTTAAAAAACACTGAATTATTTGTTACAGAGTGACAAGTCACTGAATGACAAGGGGTTGTTATAAAATTACAATAATTATGCAATTTCCAATCAATTAATTTGATAGATTATACGATATCATGTAAGGCAATAAATTCATAATCCATTGTAAGAATATACAAGGGTGAACCCTCTGTTTATCAGTGCTCTATTCATCTTATGAATACATGCTTGTTTAGTCACATTATGTCTATTAATTAACTCCTTGGCTTCAATCTGCTGTAAAATTAACTAGAGTACAGATAATTATATATGTTTTAATGTGCAATGAAGAAGACATATTTCCCTTTAATGTGGTTTTTAAAATGTTGGTTCCAAAGACCATTTTCATGGAATTGCCCTGTTTTTAAATTCCAGTAATCATCAACCAGCCCTCTTGACTGCCACTACCAGAACTTTTAGCAGCAGTACTTTTAGTTCTAGTTCCATGTCTTTTTCAGCTGATCTAATCATTGTTCAGTTTCTTAGCTATATCAAGCTCGGCTATGCAAAAACCAAATTAAACCTGTCCTCTTCACATCAGATCTGGAGCTCCACCCCACCAAACCATTCTGGTGGCCTTCTTGCCCTACTTCTGTGTAACAGTTGTGTCATGTACCATAGTCATGCATTAGAATTTGTACAATCACACGCTAAAAACAAACAAATATCTTTGGTAATACCGTAACTTTTATTCTTTTTGCGCTACAGCACAATCAAAAATTTTCTTATTGGTCAAGCCTTGCCACTAATATTTTGTAAGCAGTAGTTCAATAACATCTTTTAGTGAGACAGATTTTGGTCGATGTAATGTCGGAAAACAACTTTTATAACCATTTGTTTGCACAAATTTTAAGTGTACAAATTTTAGAATGTAGGTAGAGCTTGTCTACAATTATCAACATTTATTCATACAAAGCGTTCAAAAGGGAGGGTCTGTGTACTAATGATAAAAAAAGTTGGTAGTTTGCGAATTGCATATATCTGTATAGATTTAAAATAAATGGGACGTCCACAACTATTTCTCATGTCACCACTGTTCTATTTGCTATTGGTTTAAACTATTTTACATCGTAAACATTAATTACCAGGGAACGTTGACTCATTTGGTTAGGATGTCAGTTGAGACAAATTTGTAGTAGTAAAAAGTGGATCCCAGTCTCGTTTTTGTTTTGAACATATGTGTTAAATGCTGCTGGTTCCTTGTGTAGACTCGTGGTCTTGTTGTAGGAGGACAAGGCAGACACTAAGCAAGCCCCAGGTGCCAGCTTAGCTGCCGAATGGGAAGCCTTTGAAAGTCTCCTTGGCGGTTCTGCATTCACACCTGAGGCACCAGCATCAGGCCGGCCAACGAGCGTACCTCAACCTGTTGCTGCACCTAGCTGTTCTGCATCAGGAATACCAGCCCCTGTCAGCTACCCGACTTGTGCTGTTCCAAAGAAAGATAAGTCACATGATGGGGAAGTATCAGAGTCATCGAGCGAGGGGTCAGATTCATCATCAAGGAGCGGTAAGAGAGCACGCAAACGAGGACAACGCAAGAGCAGTAAAGGCAGTTTGAAGAATCGCGTTTCTAGATCGTTGTCGTCGGATTCCGACTCGTCGAATTCTTCGTATTCGCCGTCAAGGGCAACTACAGACGTCAGTGCTGCAAAGAAGCACTGGTCACAGCATTCGGACAGTTCTAGTGATGACCGTGACTCAGAACGACAACGCGTGCATAGTTCGGACTCTTCAGACAGTTCCGAAAACTCCCCACAAAGGCTGCATGATAAATATAAATCAAGTGATTCAGATGCACCTTTGGACGATGACAAACATAACAAATTGGCTTCACTGAAATCAGAATCTTGGCTGCAAAGTAAACATACTGCAGAAGAGTCGACAGCTGGTTGTGCGGACTCTAAAGTTGCAGGGGACATTGAGGAACCAGGACAGACAGATGCCTCTGCTTTGTCAAATATAGAAGTGACCCTGAGGGAAAGGCTGCTCAAGATAGCTGAAGAGAACTGTACAGGTAATTATTTGTTTCGTCAGGCGACGATCAGATTGGAGTCGTTAATTTCTAGTTATATGGTTATATATCACATCTGTACTTGGACATAACCAGGTACCTAGCTAGCTAAATGAGGCACTTGATATATTGTTACATTATATTGTGTTTGTTTGGTTAGTTGTTTCATAACAGCGTAAAACATTGCAGGAGTTGTATCTAGAAACACAACAAATTATTCCTAACATAATGGATCTCAATTTTTGACGCTAATTTCCTATTCTCTAAAATCAGATATTCTTTTAAAGTGATCCTAATTTTGGTTACAAGAAGGTGAGCACTAAGAGGTGGTTTCATAAGTCAGAAAATACTTTATGCGTTTTTAGCATTGGTTCAAACTCCTCCATCACCAGTATATGGTGCGGACATTTTTTTCTTCAAATAGCTCATCTGTTTGCATTAGTGTTTCATTTGCTAGATGGCCCACTGTATCAGTTTATTTGTAGCATACTGTTACAATAAAAATCATAACTTTGCTAATACTTATCACACAAATATGAATGAGGTGTCGTTTTATTGCTAAAGGAATGCTTTTTTTTTAATAAAATGATAAAATCTCTAACATTCCATAATCATGGGGATATCATCATCTAAACTTCATCCAATAATTACAAAAATAAACATTTTATCCTGCTGCCAGATAATTACTGAGTGGATATATGCCCTAGTAGCAAGTAGCTGTAGCCATACGTGTTAGCTACCAAATAACATAAAAATTAATCAACTCTGTTGAGAACTTTTATGTTTATGATTTTTTCCAATATAAAAATAGGCCGATTCTAGCAGCTTGATCCACTAATAACCTTATTCATGAATACTGTCAGGCATTTTGTCGAAATATTGACACGGTAACTTGACATAATCCGAAGTAAACATTCGAAGTGAACAATTCTCTGCAATGATGTCTGCCATTTTGTTGTTTACTTCAGCTCCGGGGGGTGTAATGCTTTGTTCTGATTTGTTGAATTTGCTTAGGCAGACGATGTCATTTTTGGCAGATTGGCCAATAACAGAGATTTCCATTGATACCACGTGTGTGAGGGTTTCAACTTTATGAATGGATATGTAAATTTAATTACGTGGGGCATAGTAAAACCGACTTGGTCACATGTTTTGTCAGCTAGGCAGTCACTAGCTGTCGAATCTGCTCATGAATAAATATACACCATCTTGAAAAATCTGTCAGCTATCCAGCGATACCAAATGTTCACATGTCAGTTCCCTAGCACGGAAACTAAAATTTTTACTATTAAGGTAGGTACTGTCGACCGATGAATCAGCCCTGGCCGGTCGCAGGGTTAACATATTTTAGGACTTTGTGAACTGATGCGACCAATTATAAAGGGTAACTTACAAAATGTGTTTTCTTCAGGGGAGGTGTCAAAAGCAGACCAAGTTCGTCGGGGAAGAGATATCAGCAGCAGTCGCAGTCCAAGTCCGTACAAGGTGGGTTGTGTGTTTCCGATGGTGTTGAGCAGCAAAACCCTCACGAATTCGTTTCCTATAATTTAGTTAGTATCTGTCCATTGTTACTTATGCCTGTTGACAGACATCTATTGACCAGCATCCTGAAAATATACTGTACATGTTGACAGTTAGATGATGTATTTTATGTTAGGTTATCAGTGTTATCTAGATTGTGTTTCACAGAAAGTAAGTTTGGGAAATGTCAGATGATAGGAGTCAATAGGACCATTGTTGAAACTGCTAGGGTTGTATCTAGACTTGCCTAGACCTTGTGTCGATCATGCTTTGAGATTCTACACTTTGCCTAAGGCTTATTTTTCCAACTGTTTGCATTGCTACTTTTACAATGTGGAAACTCAAATTCATGAACGTTACAAGTGGTGGATCAAAGATTTTCTGGGTCTTTAAATAGCAGACATGTGTTTTCTGTGCGGTGTGTAGCCCCCTTTCACCTAAAAAATTATCCCAAGGAAAAAACCTGCTGCAATCTGGCCAATTCCTGTCGATATTAACACGTTTGTCTATAAACGATACTCAGAGTCAGAATGTGAGCTTGATAAGCGGGGACCACGTTCTGACACCCGCCGCAAGACAGAAGACACGCCCTCATGGCAGTTAGGGGGCAGCGCTCTCACCAGATGTCACCGCATTGCGACCGCTGTCAAAGTATGTTGGAGGGTCAGGCATGTTCGTAAGCCGTGTCGTTTTTTAAGTTCGTTAAATCGCCGATGCGATCTGAATGGTATGGCAGTGACTGACTATCACCTGTCCCCGTTTGCCCATTTTTATGATAACTAACACGTTAACGTAACTACATGCTGGTGTCCAAATTATAGAGAATAGCCATTGCAGAAGAAGTCCACACAACTAAGATCCAATCCTAAACATTCTAAGAAATCTACACGGAAACCGTTTTTCGTGAAGCATGTGTCCGTAGCATGCAATATTGCTTGTTTTTTTAATTTACATTTGAACAAAATTAAGATTGATTGAATTTATTCAGTATTTTGTATTTGGGTGGCAGTGAAATAGTATTGTTTATGAAATTACAACGACCATGCTCATTCTGACATATTTTGCATTTAGCTTAGTGATTGTTTTTTCTTTGTTAACTGATTTTTTTCCCACCCAAGTTGTGAAAACGGTTTTCCAATTTTGTGTAGTAGCCACTGTTTAAATGGCTACTGGTTAGAGTAAGCCTAGAATGAGAACAGGTGAAAGCAGTGTTAGATTTGTTGACCTAACATAACGGTGAAACAATTGTTTCTCCCATCTAACGAACGGCTCTTGTAGTATTATTATTACACGTGCACTGTAACAGGAATACTTGTGTTATATCATTGGTAAGAATACGTCAGTTAGTTACATTATTACACACCTTATAATTGCGTTACTATTTGAGGAATAGTGTTGGGATATGTTTGATGATTTCTATATTTGTTGGCTCGTCATGCTGCTGATATTCGTATGACAGGCATGAGATTAATTTGAATTTTGTCTTATTACCTGATTCTCACCAACAGCGCAGTGAGTTAAAGGGAAAGCATCGTCGTGGTAGCCGATCGCGGTCACGGTCGCGAGACAAGGGTCGCCGACATGGTAGCCGTAGAAGAAGGTCACGTGAACGCTCACGGAGAGGTCGAAGTCACAGGTCAAGGTCCAGATCACATCACAGACGGTCCGGTTCGAGGGGGAGGAAGACATCGACGTCAAGTGTGACGAAATCACCATCAAAGGAGCGCAGAAGGAGGCTTAGTAGTGTACGTGTCATCTGTCTTTGTATTAGCAACAATGCCCACACTAATAGGATGACTTAGTAGTGTACGTGTCATCTGTCTTTGTATTAGCAACAATGCCCACACTAATAGGATGACTTAGTAGTGTACGTGTCATCTGTCTTTGTATTAGCAACAATGCCCACACTAATAGGATGACTTAGTAGTGTACGTGTCATCTGTCTTTGTATTAGCAACAATGCCCACACTAATAGGATGACTTAGTAGTGTACGTGTCATCTGTCTTTGTATTAGCAACAATGCCCACACTAATAGGATGACTTAGTAGTGTACGTGTCATCTGTCTTTGTATTAGCAACAATGCCCACACTAATAGGATGACTTAGTAGTGTACGTGTCATCTGTCTTTGTATTAGCAACAATGCCCACACTAATAGGATGACTTAGTAGTGTACGTGTCATCTGTCTTTGTATTAGCAACAATGCCCACACTAATAGGATGACTTAGTAGTGTACGTGTCATCTGTCTTTGTATTAGCAACAATGCCCACACTAATAGGATGACTTAGTAGTGTACGTGTCATCTGTCTTTGTATTAGCAACAATGCCCACACTAATAGGATGACTTAGTAATGTGTAAGAGCCTCTGGGTGATTGTCTTAATGGTTGGATCAGAAACAAAGCAGTCAAGGCCTTAGTTTGATATTATGTGCCATAGGGCGCTACATTGCACAGACACAGTGGGACAGGATCACAAAGCATTTGGTAGTTGGATTATGTATCTTTGTTTACAATGTTATGAGTGTTCTACGATTGTGCCAAGCTGCATAAACCGTACACTGACCTGTTGTTGATGGTTTACACAGGAATTAAGTCATAAAAATACCTGGAGTATAGTAAATAGTAATTAAATATCCAGTACAGGTATTCTAATAATAAGCACTATATATAGGTTTGTTTGAACTTTGCAAACTTACGAGACAACTGCCTGACTTTTAGTTTCACGTTTATTATCTTCTGCTGTTTTAGACTACTGATGACAAAGACGTGACAAAGAGTGACCATAAGAAATCGCCACGGCAACGCTCCAGAAGCAGGTCGTGGGGTCACTGCAGCAAGTCGCGGGGTCGTCGCAGCAGGTCACGGGGTCGTCGAAGTAGCTCACGACACCGCCGGAGCAGGTCACGGGGTCGACGGAGCAGGTCACGGGGTCGACGGAGCAGGTCACGGGGTCGACGGAGCAAGTCACATGATGGTCGCAGTAAGAAACAAGGTCGTGGCCGTCATTACAGTCCCCCAACACATAGTCATGGGTTTGAGGGATATTCCAGGTATGCCATCTCTGATTTTCTCTTATACTGTTACTAACCCTGGTAACTATAACATTTGGTAGAGGGGGGTCCAAGGCAGTTTTGTCTGACACTGATATTTTATGCTTCTAACCGAAAATGTTGATATATTGTTATCATCATATCCATGTTTAGAAACTTTCTTCTGAGGAGGGGATGGGGGCTGAAGCCAGATGAAAGGAATTTCATTGAAATAAAATTAAGTTGCTAGGTCAAACAAATGTTATCTCGTAGCGTAGCTATGTAAATATAAGGTAGGCTTTATTCATCCTGGCGGCAAAATAAATTATTGACAAAAATAAAACAAGAAAAACCAAATTAATAATAAAAACTATATCAAACATCTAAATAGCAGTGTATGTGGCATCGTTTGGTGAACTAGTGTTGTGTTCAGGGTGTAGAAGAGTAGTTCGTTTTTGTTTCACTGCGTAAATTGAAATTAAAAGTTGCTAGAACAAACAGGACAACAAATGTGATACGTGTGTGTGCAGTATATGGAAGAAGTTCTTTGTCTTTATTCTTTTTGTTTCACCTAAATTGAAATTAAAAGTTGCTAGGCTAAACAAATTGCATTTGAGAGAGGGGGAGCAAGGGATGGGAAGGGGGAAGAGAGAACTAGAGGGGGAGACAGAGTGAGCGAGGGGGGAGACAGAGTGAGTATGGGGATAACAAATGATCTCTGTGCCCAGGAAGTGGAAGAAGAAACGTCCGCTGGAGAAGGGTAGGAACTGCATGATGCGCAGTCCGAGTCGGTCTCCATCGCGACAGAAGGTGCGCCTCTACAAGCTGCTCAAGCAGGCGGCACCACCTGACAAGAGACTTACCTTCAAGGAGAGTCTCCTGCAACAGCTGATGAAGTTACAGAAGGATGCTAACGCAGGCACTCTCACCCTCGACCCCAGCACTCTAGAGGCACTCGGTAAGTCTTAAGCCTTGATGCACCCTCGAACCCAGCACTCTGGAAGCACTTGGTAAACCAGGTATTAAACTGTTCACCTTGATGCACCCTCGACCCCGGTGCAATAGATGCACTCGGTATTTACAACCAGGCATTAAACTGTTCATCTTGATGCACCCTTGATCCCAGTGCTATAGAGACACTCGATAAGGCTTACAACCAGGTATTAAACTGTTCATCTTGATGCACCCTTGATCCCAACACCCAGTGCTATAGAGATACTCGATAAGTCTTAAACCTTGATGCACCCTCGACCCCAGCACTCTAGAGGCACTTGGTAAGTCTTACAACCAGGTATTAAACTGTTCACCTTGATGCACCCTTGATCCCAACACCCAGTGCTATAGAGACACTCAATAAGTCTTAAACCTTGATGCTCCCTCGACCCCAGCACTCTAGAGGCACTTGGTAAGTCTTACAACCAGGTATTAAACTGTTCACCTTGATGCACCCTTGATCCCAACACCCAGTGCTATAGAGACACTCAATAAGTCTTAAACCTTGATGCTACCTCGACCCCAGCACTCTAGAGGCACTTGGTAAATCTTACAACCAGGTATTAAACTGTTCACCTTGATGCACCCTTGATCCCAACACCCAGTGCTATAGAGACACTCAATAAGTCTTAAACATTGATGCACCCTCGACCCCAGCACTCTAGAGGCACTTGGTAAGTCTTACAACCAGGTATTAAACTGTTCACCTTGATGCACCCTTGATCCCAACACCCAGTGCTATAGAGACACTCAATAAGTCTTAAACCTTGATGCTCCCTCGACCCCAGCACTCTAGAGGCACTTGGTAAATCTTACAACCAGGTATTAAACTGTTCACCTTGATGCACCCTTGATCCCAACACCCAGTGCTATAGAGACACTCAATAAGTCTTAAACCTTGATGCTCCCTCGACCCCAGCACTCTAGAGGCACTTGGTAAGTCTTACAACCAGGTATTAATTAAACTGTTCACCTTGATGCACCCTTGATCCCAACACCCAGTGCTATAGAGACACTCAATAAGTCTTAAACATTGATGCACCCTCGACCCCAGCACTCTAGAGGCACTTGGTAAGTCTTACAACCAGGTATTAAACTGTTCACCTTGATGCACCCTTGATCCCAACACCCAGTGCTATAGAGACACTCAATAAGTCTTAAACCTTGATGCTCCCTCGACCCCAGCACTCTAGAGGCACTTGGTAAATCTTACAACCAGGTATTAAACTGTTCACCTTGATGCACCCTTGATCCCAACACCCAGTGCTATAGAGACACTCAATAAGTCTTAAACCTTGATGCTCCCTCGACCCCAGCATTCTAGAGGCACTTGGTAAATCTTACAACCAGGTATTAATTAAACTGTTCACCTTGATCCCAGGACTATAGAGGGTATTGGTGAGTCTTACAGCCAGATATTAAAGCAATTCTTTGAGAATTGTAATCTCTAATATACAGTTATTCATTAATCCTGTTGATATGACTAATTGGTGTAATTCTGTGCACTTATTTTATTATAATTTATGGGTTATTAATCACAAATGACCTTGACAATGTACTGATAAAATAACTGCATGTGCAGTTTCCACTTTGAGCATTATTATTATGAATCCTGAATGACAGATCCTGCCAAATTTAAATAAATAGTAAAATATTGTCACTTTCGTGATGTGTTTTATAAGTTATATATCTGTAGTTGTGCACTGTAATATGTACTAATGTTTGCACATTCAGCAACTTTCAGATAATGTAACTAGAAAATTAATAATTTTAGAGACACCTGAAAGCAGGTAAATATAATGGGTGTGATTCCGGGTGTTTATCCCTTCCTTGTTCATGTACGAGGCTATTACAGACACAAGTTGCTTAGCTTTTTTGCAGAAGTAGTCCACTAAGGCCATTTAAACATTAGGTAAAATATAAATACATTTTGAGACACCAACTTTTTTTTCCTGAAAATGATTGATCTGACACGGAATGGCCCATTAATAAAATATGTTCTATTCTTTCTCCTTGTTCCCTGTACAGGGATGAGGGTCAGATGTAATACTGTCTAACCACTCACTCTCTTCTTTCCATAACTCCCTGTTGGCACCCCCCTCGCGCTTTCTTTCATCCTCACACGATCATTTCATGTCCCTTGTTACACAATCCTCCCGTGGTTATGACCTTCTCCTGGGTCCTTGGTATTGTCCCACCGCTGCTCTCTTTATGTACATGAAGCAGTAAAAAGTTGTTGTCTGTCGACAGAGGCGGCCCACGAGAAACCGAGTAGTCTGCCACTCAACAGCAGCAACCCTCTCCTGGCCATGATGATGGCAGCGGGAGACAAGGTGACTCCACAGCAAGCCCTGCTACAGACCATGGCAGCCATGCACCAGAAGGTTCCTGTCTGTGTGTCGCACGTTGTTAGGTTGAGATGTTGTGAAGTCAGTGAATGATAGAATCGCCTCACCCTTTTTCTTCCTTGTTCAACATTGTGCAGTCCGATTTTGTATCAAATGAAATTATATGTATGTGTTTAACACTCGTAAGTTATGTGCATATCAAAAATTGAGAAACGCAATTTTAAATTATAATTTTTTTAATGAAAAATATGCCCTGATAGCAAATAGTAAATATAGTTGATTTTCAACTATGCAGATGTGGTAGTTAGTGTTTAGAATGTTACAATATTTGTTTATAAATGCATGATTACATGGTGTAGAGCAAGCGCAGTTTTCTGCTCGGAATGCTGACAATTTGGACCAGTTCTGTGTATTACAGGACAGGACTAAGATATAGGACAACTGTAACATATGCAAGAAGTATATAAAAAAAAAACTATAAAGTAGTGTATGTTGATGATGACTCGTGTTGCAGGCCCAAGAGATAACGGGCGTGGCAGTGCCCAAGTATTACAATCCTGCTGCTGTCAACCCGCTCAAGTATGCCGAACAAATGCAGAAACGCAAACTGCTGTGGTCGAAGGCGAAAACTGACAACAACGAGGTGGGTGGTTATTGGGTTAATACATTCTTAAATCTGAGTTTACTCATTTTGGTACATCAGGATCAAATGTCACTAACCTTGACACCAAAATAGTATTCAATTGTGTGATGCACATATATAAATAGAACATTGCCATTTTCAAGACCAGCACCATTAGAGCAAACGCTATGTAAATTAATGTATTAGGAAGTAATGCATGAAAATGGATAAGTCGGCAGCTCTGAACACATTATTTTTTAAATGATAAAATATACATGTATAACATAAATAAATGAAAGTAATCAATACATTTATTAAATGTTCTTGCTGAACACGGATTGCACTATAAACAAAAAATTGTCAAACCAACACCGACGAAAACAAAGACAACAATGCAACTTGAAAACAGATTGTGGGCGGATTTTTGAATATCATTGCATTCCGAATATGTTTCTACGACATTCAATTAACTTACTTCATACTGATGTGTGAGCAATTAATCCAAAACTACTGAAGATATTTCAACAAATGAGGTATCATTTTAAAGCTTTGATTGAATACTTTTTGTTGAGTTCTGTAATGCTTTTACTATTGTTTTGTGTGTGTGCGTGTGAAATTTGTGCACACTATTTGTTGGAGATAATGTTGATGTTTAACATAAGTGCGTGTTGGTGTGTGGCAACTCTGTCAGATGACTGTTACATAAGTGCTTGTGGGGCGTGGTAACTCTGTCAGATGACTGTTACATAAGTGTGTGTGGGGTGTGGCAACTCTGTCAGATGACTGTTACATAAGTGCATGTGGGGCGTGGTAACTCTGTCAGATGACTGTTACATAAGTGCATGTGGGGCGTGGTAACTCTGTCAGATGACTGTTACATAAGTGCGTGTGGGGCGTGGTAACTCTGTCAGATGACTGTTACATAAGTGCTTGTGGGGCGTGGTAACTCTGTCAGATGACTGTTACATAAGTGCATGTGGGGCGTGGTAACTCTGTCAGATGACTGTTACATAAGTACGTGTGGGGCGTGGTAACTCTGTCAGATGACTGTTACATAAGTGCTTGTGGGGCGTGGTAACTCTGTCAGATGACTGTTACATAAGTGCATGTGGGGCATGGTAACTGTCAGATGACTGTTACATAAGTGCGTGTGGGGCGTGGCAACTCTGTCAGATGACTGTTACAGAAGTGCTCGTGGGGCGTGGTAACTCTGTCAGATGACTGTTACATAAGTGCGTGTGGGGTGTGGCAACTCTGTCAGATGACTGTTACATAAGTGCTTGTGGGGCGTGGTAACTCTGTCAGATGACTGTTACATAAGTGCGTGTGGGGCGTGGCAACTCTGTCAGATGACTGTTACAGAAGTGCTCGTGGGGCGTGGTAACTCTGTCAGATGACTGTTACATAAGTGCGTGTGGGGTGTGGCAACTCTGTCAGATGAATGTTACATAAGTGCTTGTGGGGTGTGGTAACTCTGTCAGATGACTGTTACATAAGTGCGTGTGGGGTGTGGTAACTCTGTCAGATGACTGTTACATAAGTGCTTGTGGGGCGTGGTAACTCTATCAGATGACTGTTACATAAGTGCGTGTGGGGCGTGGTAACTCTGTCAGATGACTGTTACATAACTGCGTGTGGGGTGTAGTAACTCTGTCAGATGACTGTTACATAAGTGCTTGTGGGGCGTGGTATCTCTGTCAGATGACTGTTACATAAATGCGTGTGGGGCGTGGTAACTCTGTCAGATGACTGTTACATAACTGCGTGTGGGGTGTGGTAACTCTGTCAGATGACTGTTACATAAGTGCGTGTGGGGTGTGGTAACTCTGTCAGATGACTGTTACATAAGTGCTTGTGGGGCGTGGTAACTCTGTCAGATGACTGTTACATAAGTGCTTGTGGGGCGTGGTAACTCTGTCAGATGACTGTTACATAAGTGCGTGTGGGGCGTGGTAACTCTGTCAGATGACTGTTACATAAGTGCGTGTGGGTCGTGGTAACTCTGTCAGATGACTGTTACATAAGTGCTTGTGGGGTGTGGCAACTCTATCAGATGACTGTTACATAAGTGCGTTTGGGGTGTGGCAACTCTGTCAGATGACTGTTACATAAGTGCGTGTGGGGTGTGGCAACTCTGTCAGATGACTGTTACATAAGTGCGTGTGGGGTGTGGCAACTCTGTCAGATGACTGTTACATAAATGCGTGTGGGGTGTGGCAACTCTGTCCGATGACTGTTACTCTATTACATAAGCATGTGTGGGGTGTGTTTGCAGGAGGGCGTTGCGACGTGGGGTGGTACGTCGTTCTCCCAGGACCAGGACGGTCATATCGCCCACAAGTTCCGCAAGCTGATGGGGATGAAGGAGGGAGAGGAGGAGGAGGAGGAGGAACACCCGCCCAACGAGGAGCAGCAACTGAAGCAACAGCAGCTCTTCGACCAGCTTGATAAGGACTACGAGTTCGCACGCATGACGACGCACACCCACCGCGGCATCGGGCTCGGGTTCCAGTCGCTTGGGCTCCCAGATAACTAGCAGTCACTTGTGGTCACTTCAGTCGCCATCCTCTCGAACCAGGACATCGGTGCCAAATCGGCCAATCATAATGTGTTACATGATTGTGGAATTAACCGACCTTGTGCCCGTCACAATTTTTTATTTGGGGTCTGCATTGTCGCTAGCCGGATGCGTAACAACAGGGATTGTTCTGTTGTACCGGATGACGACAGCAATTGGGGCGAAGTATGAATGATTCAGTACACATTCATATGTTGTGTGTAAATGTCATGGCTAGTGAAATGCCACTACCACACTTGAGGGGATGTCGTCGTGGTTACTGGTGTGACACGCTGTCACATCTAGTTCACAAGTTCATCTTTACGGTCTGATGTTCCAAGGAACTTCTTCAGACTGGACAGAATCTTGCGCAGTCGTCTGCAGATTACCATGTGATAATTGGTACCCGCTGAATCTTCTCCCGTCGCTGGGTGACTGTTCTTTTATCTTATCTCTCTTTGACAATGTTATTATTATTTGTGTGAGACGATATTTCCTGGTTGTTATTATATACCGACTGTGTATCCAGGTGACGAAGGTGCTTGTAGACACAGCTTCATTCACCTGCATTATGTTGTAATTAGTGTCAAGGTCAAGGTCTCTCTGACCGTACGAGGCTACTTGAGGTGGTTACAGTTGCAGATCTGCCATGTGAAATACAACTTGTCAAAATGTTACACCACTTTGGATTATCAGGGGCTGTCTTTTATGAATAAAACTACGTACCCTGGTAACTTTGTTGTGTTATCTTGTGAATAGAGTACGTTTTTATTATTTCTTTATTATTTGTCATTTGCGTAAAGAAGGCACCCTGCCCTCTGACCGCCAAGATCTGCATTTGACATTCTCATGTGAAAACACATTAGCAATGAGGCGCTCTTTAATGTCGAGATTTGAAATGTTTGACAAGAATAACTGTATAGGTCAAGGGGTGATATGGCGGGTAGATAGGACATTTTTTTAATGCATAATTAATATAATGTTTTGTGCCCACTTTTAAGAGGTCACACTGAATAACAATATGTTGAATTTTTTTCTTCCACACCCCCATTTCCATGTCAACAATCAAAGATTGCTGCCGGATAGGAAAAATATAGCATAATTTGGAAACATTGTAGCTCCTCCAATAATGTAGTAATCGATGTAATTCTTTCTATTTCTCATTTACAACTGACGCTATGCAATGTCGAAGAGATATTTTGTGTTATCATTATTTAATATTAAAAATATATATTTAAATTTTGTTGGTAAAATATCCATATTTTCCATTACAACTACCACGTTCATCCAATAACTCTAAAATAAACAAAAGATATATCTTTGACATTGCATAGAGAAGATAGCAAGGAACACATCAGTCAAAATGTCATCAATGTAGCATCATTAGTTCTAGAGATATGATGTTTCTGAATTGGAAAAACACCAGTTTTCACAAACGGGTGTAAACGGCTGTCAAAGATTGGGTGATGGGGTTTATTGCATGACAGAAATGCACTTTATCCATGATTATAAGTTACTTAGAGGTATGTAGATATTATAAAAGTGATCTTTATTAATAGGAAACAAACTGCTATCAAAATACAGCAGAAACACATTTTGAGTATTTTTGTCAAAAGTGTAATTTTAGCAGCACAGTGTCTCTCTTTAAAAAGATCTTGTGACTAGTAGGGCAGTAAAGCAGTGTGGATTTGGGATGTCCACGAAGACTCGATCACCATTAAATATGAAGCAAATTAAACAGACACATAATAATGGAGGCATTCAACCAACTAACTTATGCTTATAAATATATATTTTAACGCAATATAATCGTGCTATTACAATTACTGTGTCCTACAATACTTGGGAGTAACGGTGATCAATAGCAACAAGGTACACATTCGAAGCAGTATGTTTATACATTATATATACAATTATGTTTGTATCTATACACTGTACACAGGTGTGGTAGATAATATCTATCATCAATATCGTAGCATTAGAATATCTTGCATCATCACCATCACCACAATTATTACCATCGCATGCATAAGGGATGGTCTCGGAAGTTTGCAGTCCAAAAATGTGCGTTTTGTATTTGTTCATATTCCATAATACACCACAATCACCGGTCTTCAGAATTGGATAACACAATTGTTTTGATTGATTTCTTATGTGAAATGTGGTGATGACCCGACCACTTGCCACTACCCACCAATAGGTCACAGGCTATTGAGGTCTCGCAAACGCCTTGCAATGGTTTGTACAACTACCAGGATTAGGGCCAAGTACATCCGATTGAGTACAATTCCAATTATTAGGAAGAAGTACTTTGAAACAATGTATCAAGTACAAGTTGCGTTTCAGTCGTGATTGGGACCACTAGTAGTATGTCATTGGACCACTAGTAGTATGTCATTGGACCACTAGTAGTATGTCATTGGACCACTAGTAGTATGTCATTGGACCACTAGTAGTATTTCATTGGACCACTAGTAGTATGTCATTGGACCACTAGTAGTATGTCATTGGACCACTAGTAGTATGTCATTGCCCTTATTTGGTTTGCAGTCATCAAGGTGATCTGCCATTTTGGCTATACACAACTGAATGTTATGCAGTATTTTAACGGATAATGACAACTCGAGTATAGCCCGTTGCTAGGATACGAGACCGGATGTCACGTAACTGCTAATCGTCCCAATGATCAACAATAATAGCATTATCCATGTGTCAGTTATTATTTTTTAGAAAATATATTAATTGTAGATGTAATCCGGAATCACACTGGCAAAACAGTAGAGAAATATTATACTGTATTTGAAATACACTCTAGTTATATACTTGAAATGTCCATATTTCTACAAGTACAACTGAAGTACTTAAACAAGTACCTTATTTGTTCTATTAGGCATATAGTGTGCTTAACAAATATTTGAGACTTGAAAATATATCAAATTTTGCATTTCAATACGCAAAAGGGGTTCCTCGGTAAAGCTAAAGCCATCTCAGCAGACGTGACCTGCAAGCCATTTATGCATCAGGACATTGTTAAGTCTGATAATTTAGGTGAACCTTCCAATATTTGTCTCATCTCTGAACTTTGAATCTAGTGTGACATTAGTAGAACTTAAATTACAGCGATGGATTGAACAGTCAAGGTTGGCCTTGTAGATGACTTACTGTGTGAGATGCTGCTAAAAGGGGGTGTATGCTAATTAGGGCATGTACACTTAATAGAACGAATACGGTACTTGTGTACAAGTACTTGACCGTAACCCTGACAACCACCCCCACCACAACCAGCTACCCTGTATCACGACAGCTCGAACCCTGTGTTACTGTTGATGGCGTATCGCAGTTTTTCCCGCAGCGTACTCTTGCGTTGGTAGTTGGGTAGTTTGAGCAGATTGAAACAGGTCGACGACGTTGGAAGTCGACTCACTGGCTCCGTCTTGTGGATGTTGAAGAAACCTTTGAGAACGCTGCCAACTGTGTCTCCCGTATCCTGCATGAAATGGAGACAACCATTTTATTTGTTGTAAAAAGGTATGTTTTTATATAGCGCAATATACAGACCTCAGGACTACTCAAAGCACTTTACACTTTACTCCCTGGGAGACCTGTTCAATCGAACACCATCTCGACTTCTCTGGGAAGCATCCAGCTACGCAGCAATTAATGCGCAAAGACTTTTCGTACACAAAAATCCACCAATGTCTATAGCCAGGTACTCATTCATACAGCCGAGTGAACTGGAGCAACGTAGAGTGAACAAACTTACCCAAGGTTCAACACTGCAGCACATTGCATTCGAATCTGGGTCGAGAGTCTGAAGCTCTATCCACTGCCCCACTGTGCTCCACAACATTGTATAATTTGATGTTTAGTAGTTGGCTGCTTGTACCATGCAGACTAAATTGATACCTTGATTCAATATCTGTTCGTCATTTATTTATAATATTGTTTGTAACAGCTTGGGGAAATGAAAAGACACTATCAAAACCTCATCGTTAACAGAATGAAAAAGATAAAAATGAATTTTTGACTTACATTAGAACAAAGGAGACATTTGTGATAGGGCAGTACCGTTGTTGTTCATAGAATGGAGACCGTGTAAACTGAACTTTGATTGACATGTTATGGGGTCTGTTTCAGTGACTATCTTATCAGCTCATAAGCCCAATGTTCTTCTTTAAAATCTATTTAACTTCAGTGATCTTGCATAATGTAGTCTCTGGAGCATCACTGATTTTTGCCAATTTTAAGGAGTTTACACCGTCACCAATTTACCTATAGTTTTATGAACATACCAGGCATTCGTCTGACTGCTTTTTACGGCAAGTGTTTGCGTCTTTTCATGATTTCATGACTTTTTAAGTTTGCTGTTTGCACCTGTGTGACACTACCATGCTGGTGCAGTCATGCACAACCACTGCTGTTTACAAATCAAGTGTGGTCAAGACAAGCATGACAACATTCACTGCAGAATGCCTGCATTGTTTCCGCCCCTGCAGAGACACCCGTCTCAACAATGCTGCCTGGAGAGCAGCATGTAATGCAGGGGTGGCACTCCACCGACCCACCCACCGGGGCTGCCGTGGGGGTGCCCACAAGCAACGGCATATACCGGTAATTACAACAACACGACCGGTAACCTTTACCAAGCCGAACAGTACGACCAGACCATCGACGGTCAACTTGTCTGCTGCATTCTCAACACGCAACCTAATCCGCGTCACGACGAATGGTGCGACTAGACCATCGACGATCAACTTGTCTGCTGCACTCCTGAAAGCTCGATCTGTCCGAAATAAAGCCACCACCATTAATGAATTTGTAACAGATCATGATATTGATATACTTGCGATTACCGAGACTTGGATGAAGAAGTCTAGCGACAAACCAATAATTGCGGAATTAACGCCGACTGGTTACACTTGTATCAACGGACCACGTGTTACGGGTCGGGGAGGAGGTGTGGCCATCTTACACAGAAACACATTATCGTCCAAGCTGATTCCTTCATCGAACTATGTTTCATTTGAACTGATGGGCTTGCAGCTCACTGGTGACTTTTCCAGGAAATTTAACTTGTACACGTTATACCGGCCACCGGCGTCTACAAAGACTGTGTTTTACATGGAACGTGAGCAGCTTTTTACAGAGTTGTCATTATGTGTGATTCCTTCCTGCATTGTCGGTGATTTTAACATCAAATATGACGTGGAAACTGAAAAACGACCACTACTTGAGCTACTCAATTCTGTCATCCTTGTCCAGGACGTCAGTGAAGCCACACATTCAGCTGGTCACACACTGGATTTCGTAATTACGCACAATGACGATAATCTTGTCACCGCAGTGCAAGTCGTTCCGTTATCAATATCTGATCATCACGTCGTGCGCTGTATCATTGATGCCAGCAGACCACCCAAGACATCAACAGAAATACTCAAACGTAACTACCGCTCGTTTGACGCTGACACATTCAACCATGACGTAAGAACATGACGTGTGATTTGCTAGCCGCTGCTGCATTAACATAAAACGCTGTGGAACTTGTGTCACGCTACAACACTGACTTAATGAAAGTCATAGACAAGCACGCGCCTGTACGCCCGACTATCCTCCGAGGCCACAAACCCAATCCTTGGAATAACAGTGACATTGACGATGCGAGAAGACAACGGCGTAAAATGGAGTTGTTGTGGAGGCGTTCGAAACTGGAAGTTCATCGCCAAATGTTTGTTGCTGCACGTGATGAGTGCAATAACATTATATCTCTCACAAAGACGAAGTACTACCAGGACAAGTTGCTAAATGCTGACAACAAGAACCTCTTTAAAATCGTCAGTTCTCTCAGTGGGAAGCCACCACTTGCGTACCCAGAACATACCTGCGCAATTGATTGCTGCAATGCATTTTCCGTCTATTTTGAAACTAAGGTTGCCGGAATTCGAAATGAGTTACACGTTGCCCGACAGCGCATCACGCCGCCGCACGAACCGCGTTGCTATGTGACGCCGATTGACAGTTTCACACCAACAACAGTTTGTGAAGTAACATCTATCATCAGAGCGAAGTGTAAAACGTCTACACTTGATCCTCTGTCCTCTGATCATATAAAGCAGAACATTGACACACTTGCTATAACTGCTGCCAGTATAACAAACGCGTGCCTAACGGAAGGAGAAATGCCGCTTGATTTGAAGCGTGCTCTTGTGCACCCATTATTAAAGAAACAATCTCTGTGCAAAGACATGATAAGCAACTACCGCCCAGTCAGCCATCTATCGCAACTCTCAAAGATAATTGAAAAGGTGGTGGCCACCAGACTGAATACTCACTTGGTCAATCAAGCACTGACTGATCCTCTTCCTCTTGGTAAACGAAATTAGGACGGCCCTTGACCGTAGACAAGGCACTGTCGTCATGCTCATTGACCTAAGCGCTGCGTTCGATACGATCGACCACACAATACTTCTCAATCGTCTACAACGGCGGTATGGCCTCGCCGGAGTTGTATTACGCTGGGTTGAGTTGTACCTTTGTGATCGCAGGCAAAGTGTTGTTGTCGGTAGCGCAACTTCAAGAGAAACGACTCTGCACATTGGTGTACCGCAGGGATCAGTGTTAGGTCCACTGCTGTTTTCTTTATATGTGCAGCCGATCGGTGACATCATTCGTAACCATAATGTGAAGTATCACCATTATGCCGATGACTTACAATTGTTATGTAATTTTGACTTGAATGTCATTTCTCTTACTACCGCGGTGCATCGTGTCGAGCAGTGCATCGACGACATCAAATCCTGGATGACGTTCAACTACTTGCTGATGAATGATGCAAAAACCGAGGTTCTACCGGTTGTTCCCAGGTCGGCATCTGATTTGGTTGCTGGACTGCATGTGCGCGTTGGATCTGAAGTCGTTTATGCCGCGGAATGTGTGAGAGATTTTGGTGTCTACTTAGATAAACATCTTGACATGACGGTGCAGGTTTCTCGTACCATTAGTACCTGTACACTGCATTTACGTAACATCGGCCAAATTCACCGTTACCTGCCACAATCGACAGCAGAACGAGTTGTAAATGCAATGATAACATCACGCTTAGATTACTGCAATTCGCTTCTGTTTGGCACTTCTGCCAAGAACATCGGCAGGCTGCAGCGACTGCAGAATGCTGCTGTTCATCTAATAACTCGGCGTGCATGATGCGACAGTGCGGTACCACTACTGTGCCAACTCCACTGGCTGCCTGTCCAGCAACGCATTACTTATAAAATAGCTGAACTCACGTATAAAGCATTAAATGCTGAACTATCGCCACCTTATATGCAGTCACTTGTGTCACCTCACAAACCAGCCAGACATCTCCGTTCTGCTGATGGTAATAATCTTGTTGTTGAAAGAGCCCGAACCAAAGCTGGTGAATGCTCATTCGTTCATGCTGCCGCTACAGTATGGAATAATCTACCAACTACTGTTACTTCCAAAGCCTCCCTGCAATCCTTCAAGGCAGCCTTAAAAACTTACCTTTTCATTATGGCGTATTCTGCTTGAAAGACCACAGAAAATTTTTATTCTGTTATTCAGATTTTTATCTTGATCTTCTTAACAGCAGAAATAACATTTTAACTACTTACTTTACCATGAGAATTGTTTTCTTTTTAATCTATTTATGTTTACACGACATTACTATCTTAATTGTTTTTACTTTTATATTTAATTTGTTAAATTTTTACTATTTATATTTTAGTTTTATGTAAAGCGCTATGAACGCTATGGATATGGCGCTATATAAAATCAAGATTATTATAATGAAAACTATCAACACTAGGGTACGCCACCGGGACACTTTCGCTGGTGTATCACTGAAATAGTGTCCTCTGTGGCAGCAGCTTTTTGTATTTTTAAATCACTCAAGTTTAACAATGGATTCTAATTAATGATGAATTTTCCTTCCGAGCTTCCTGTCTTAGTAAAACAGTTCCGTGATTAAACTACATCTTTGGACACAACAACCGATTCCCTTTCTTACCTGGTCGTCGCTCACTTCCACACATCGGATTGAAAATGGCGGTTCAAGGTGAGCAAAACCCAGCAGAGGAGACTTGGAGCAACTCGTGACGAACTACAACAGAGAAGGACCAGTTAGACACACTAGGGGGCGCTATAGTCACACTTTTATTAATCTAATACTATATTTATTAGGATATACTGTACATTTTTTCTTCTGGTTTCCTATGAACGATTTGGTCAGGATATAAGATTAGTAATACTAAACTCTCGAGGACAATAGAGTCACAAACCAGGGGACAAGATTAGGGGCAACACACTTAAATTCCTTGTGCATAGATTTTCCAGAACCAAAACAGATATGTCCTTACTGTTAAAAGTAGTCTCTACTGCCCTCAGTGCGATGTTCTAGGTTAACAGTGGCGCCACATGGTGGAGAGACACAATACAAAATCACAGCCTAGGTGCAAGATAAAACAGATTGTTTCTACGATAAAGTAGACATCTTGCTAGGACACTGCGCCGTAGTACCTTGAGGAAAGCGCCTTTCTCTTCCTGTGTGAAGTCTCGCTTCAGAATGTCCCACAACCAGCTGATCACACGGTGGTTGTCATGGAAACCACCGTAATAATGTGTGTGTCTTCTGCAGGGGACAAAATAAACATGGTTATCTCGGTGGAAAATATTTAGAACAAAAATGTACATAGTTGAAACGATCCCAAACAGTGAGTGGGAGATGACGGAGATATTATTGAGATGTTATAAAATAGTAATAAATATGTATTACACCGTTGACATAAAACAGTCATTGTTCAAACTAACAAATATGATGACATCATCCAGCAAGCATTGTTTCCTGCAAACATTGTTCCTGTATTTTTCGTTTATAATTTAGAAATGGTAAATATACTATGATTAAAATAAAAGTACAATATTATAAAATTAGATGTAGTTGAGGTTGATAAGTTAAGAAAATTGTGGCATCTTAGTTATAAATACAAACCATCGTACACTAACTTACACCTCACCCACACACAACCAATGAAGGGCAATCACAGTATCTCGATCTTACACTCGTTTCCATCGACCATTTCATTTTTACTGTCACTAATTACAGCACTGCAGAAGACAATCATTTCCTGGTAAATAGTAAGTAATGCATGGTGCCATCTAGAAAATATCTCGCCATTAAATGTATCTACTGAAAAAAGTAAATAACTGCCTTTGTGTTTATTTAAATACATCACCAGTTGGTACGTTCGAGGTCCATGGTCCATGTGGGTGTGAATGAACAGAGAAATAGGGAAACCATTGCACCTGGGTGGAGATATACTTTCCTGCTTCTAAGGCCAACTTACCTCTTAGTATACAGATATTTCCGATGAGGTAACCAATGAACATCGTCACAACTTCCCTTTAAAAAAAATCATGAAAATGCATTTCAATGACATGACACGTACCTGAGGTCATCGAGGTCAAGGTCGGTCGTGTCACCTGATATGAGTTTCTGTAGTTCCGGTGCGGAGAACATGACGAGCCAGTCCGGGGTGATGATGGACTTGAATCCATGTAGGAAGGCTGTTGTCTGTTCCCGGATCTGGACTGACATCTTGAAGTAGGCCATCAGGTGAACGTAGCTGATCCTGGGCAGACATAAATTTGTTCAGAGTAAATAATTAATAATAAATGATAACTTCTTACGAAGCATGGTATCCACTTTACACTTCACCCTCTGGCAGACTTGTTCAATGGAACCCCATCTCAACTGATCTGGGAAGCATTCAGCCATGCTTCAATTATTATTTGTACACAAATATCCATCACTGTCTACAGCCAGGTACGTTTTTATACAGCTGACTGAACTGGAGCAGCGTAGAGTGAACTGGAGCAGCGTAGAGTGAGCTGGAGCAGCATAGAGTGAACTGGAGCAGCGTAGAGTTAACTGGAGCAGCATAGAATGAACTGGAACAGCGTAGAGTTAACTGGAGCAGCGTAGAGTGAACTGGAGCAGCGTAGAGTGAACTGCACAAGGTTCAAAATAGCAACATGAGGATTCAAACCAGGAATCTCTTGATTTGCAGTCAAGTGCTCTAGTCACTATGCCACCCTACGAGGAGTATGACGGACATAATGTATATTTAGTTTGACCACATCTGTATGCATAATTGTTATTATGCTACTCTTCTTAGATGCTTTCCATTTATCTGTACCCCCTGAGTGATCCATAGTGCTATTAGTTTATTGAAATTCACCCATTTACCATCATTGCTACGAACAATCAAATTACCACTGCTCGAAGTCCCATAAACCGTCCACCAGGAGGTACAACGGCGACACCCGGCTGGCAAGGACGTCCTCAGGTCAACCCATTCTTCTTCCAATTGACAAACCAACTCAACATTTTGAAGATCACTGTGGGTATTGGTGGTTTAAAGATCACTATGGGTATTGGTGGTTTAAAGATCACTGTGGGTATTGGTGGTTTAAAGATCACTGTGGGTATTGGTGGTTTAAAGATCACTGTGGGTATTGGTGGTTTAAAGATCACTGTGGGTATTGGTGGTTTAAAGATCACTGTGGGTATTGGTGGTTTAAAGATCACTGTGGGTATTGGTGGTTTAAAGATCACTGTGGGTATTGGTGGTTTAAAGATCACTGTGGGTATTGGTGGTTTAAAGATCATTGTGGGTATTGGTGGTTTAAAGATCACTGTGGGTATTGGTTGTTTAAAGATTACTGTAGGTATTGGTGGTTTAAAGATCACTGTGGGTATTGGTTGTTTAAAGATCACTGTGGGTATTGGTGGTTTAAAGATCACTGTGGCTATTGGTGGTTTAAAGAATGAGCTTCCAGCTCAGTGACGTTTTTACTCGCCTGGCATAGACATCAGACAGAAGGGACCAATGATTTATAGCATCGCTTCTGAGAGACACAAGCAATGCAGGGAGAATGATACTGCCCAGTTCTTTACACAGTGGCCAGTACCAGTACCGAACCACCAGGATTCAAACCCCGATTTCTCTGATTGACAATACTCTAACCACTCGACCACTGCAAAAAATCCAAAAAAAGTTATGCGTTTAACATTGGTTCAAATCACCCCCGCCCCCAACAATCCCAAATTTGCATTAACATATCAACATATATTCACTTACTAGGTGGCACACAATATCAATTAACTGCAGTAGTTAATATTCCTGCAATATGTGGTGACGACCAAGCCACTCCCATGTCATACTTAACACGCTTTGGGACTTCGTGAACTCATGCGAAGATGAGCCCCTTAGAAACTTCACAAAAATAAAACAGTGACCAACTTGTTCTCAGTTGTGACCGCCATCATCTGACCTCCAGGGATCAGCTCGTGTGTGACGATCTTGCCCATGACATCCTCATCATAGGAGAAAGTCAACTCAAGGTCATCGATCTCATCCTCGCAGTGCTGACGGTGAACACAGTGTAATGTCTTACGTGAATTTCAAGAAAACAGACTTGTAATACCATAATTATGGTATGTTTTTGGACACCTAAAAATAATTGATTCTCAGTTGTCCAAATACAGTATAAAAAGAATTGTTTTTGGGTGTCTAAAACATACAGTGTTCAAATACCTGGTAATCATCTACAACGTATTTGGACAGGTAAAAATAACAGGTGTCTGAAAACAAACAGTACACAAAAATCTGTTTTTATATTTTTAGGGTGTCCAAAAATGTCCAGTGCCGATGTAGAGTAATTAAACCACAGTGACATTCTGGGAGAACAATTCTTGTTAATACCTATCTACCTGGATGTTGATACCTATCTACCTGGATGTGAATGTGCATCAAATAAGTACATTAGACTTTGTCCTTACAGTCAGGGAGTCAAGGATGTATTCCTCGCTATTATGGTATAAAGTTAGTTTTTTCATTGTTTCTGAATGATTTTTAGATGCTGAGTCCAAATTTGATGGCAGCCAGACAATACACCTTGAGCCTTATTTTAAATTGAAAAATCTAAATTATCAATAAAACACGAAATGCTCCCTTTGTATGTGTTGATATCGAGCTACATCCAAGCCGTCAAACGACATAAGACATTTATTAAATTAGCCATGATGTCAGTGAAATATGTCACATGACACATATGTAAATAATATTAAGTCATAGAGTAGCTTAAACATAACAATTTGTTTGGTTTAATCGGTTTTGTGAGTTATTGAAGAACAGGCGCTCGCACATTAAATGCAAACAGCTTAGACTGGGAGCAGTCATTTGTATTGAGTCTGGCGTTCTGCAACAGTTTCTAAATTGGTCTTGAATGTCACCATTTTCCATTTGAGATATTTTGCTAAGCTTTTAATATGGTCATCTGTGAACTTTTATGAGTTCCAAACAGTTTTACTTGATTAAGCCAAGGCTATATTTAAGTCAATATTTAGGTAAACTTATTCAATATTCCTGCATTGTTCGGATGTCATTTTTCAGAAGGGTGTCGGCCTTCTGTTGATTTTAGTAGTTTTATTATTTTGAATAATATTAACTTAGTTCTGTTTTCTCAAAAGAACAAAATGATCTTTTGTTTGAATAAATGTTGTCACTCACAATAGTGTGCAATTAGGGCGAAACAACTGTATTTCCATCAAAGGTATATTCACTTCGTGTTTTGGACTGAACCAATTTTGTGGTAAACAATGGCTAGAATCTAGAAGTGGCACAAATAAAAGCTTATTTTACAAAATGGTCACTGCTTTGGATTTGGAATCAGTTGGTGACATACTGTTAGAATGCAGAAATAAAATGACTGTATATCACAAAACAAGGTTCGGACCAGTTAAATATTGTTTCCTGATCTCAAACCATTTGTAGAGCTGCGGACTTGTATACAAATGACTGCTCCCTATCTTTTGCATCACTTTTCAAAGGGATGTCAGTTATACGTAGACCTTAGATATCCATTATTTTGACCAATATTTATTTTGTTCTGTGCCCTCAGAAGCGCATGGATATGTTTAAATGCGTTGGAAAATATTTTGTTGCTCATAGTTGTGTGCAGCTATGATAAAACAACCGTTTCCCCAATAACAATATTTTTACTTCATACTTTCAACTGTGCCGATGACCTCCTAGTGATGACCTCTTGCTGGGCAGCTTTACTCATTTGTACTTAGCATATTTAAATGCAAATTTTACAAAATGCTGAAGAAGTTTTTGTGTATTGTTGCAGATATATTTGAAATCAACAGGCAAAATACTGTTAGAATGCAGTAAGAAAACTACTTTATATATTAAAAACAAGGTCCAGACCAGTTTACTAGAGCTGACTCCTGGACTAATATTGAATTAGCAACCATGCAGAACAAAACAGTCAACAGAGGTTTCCATTTAACGTATTCGTTCAATTGTACGTTTCTAAAACGACGTCAGTTGCTATGTTCTGTGTAAAGTGTATTTTGGTAACAAAATATCACGGAAGAAATTTAGAACTTGTAAAAGTACTTAAATATGCATGGCACGCAATGTTGTGATCCTGCAGTGTTGTTGATTTCACATTTAGATATGTCTGACTGGTTAACAGGGAACTAGATGGTTGTGTCTTGATACAAGCATTGTGTACGGAATAATGCATGCGGTTACATCAAGACGAGAACGAAGACTCGCAATATGGTGGAGGGTTACATTATGTTATTTCTGTTCGAGTTTCAGTTCTGTTGATGATGTCTTACATCTGTTGTACAACTGCGTGGTTAAGTAAAGATGTGTGCTGTACATACCTTGATGTAGGTCAGACTTCGATACAGTTCAGGATCGAGCGAAGGTAGTTCATCAATTGAACTGTAGGTGGCTGACCGTTGATGGCCGAGGATTTGCGAAAGGAAAAAAGACGCAAACGGCACCTCCACCACTATTCCCTGGATAAGAGAATTATGATATCATTTTAAAGTAAGGTCATTAGCAGAATTATTGATATTCAGTTGTATTTCATCCCAATTTGTGGTCAGGAGTGTGGGAACTTTAAAGGTATTCAAGGGTAGGAATGTGTGCCTTTGCAATGGCTGCCAATAATGGCTGTTTACAAATATAATGTTTTCTTTACAATTTTTTAAGCATAACATTCAAACTGCGTAGACAATTTTGGGTTTAAAGACAACTTAGTGGGAAGAATGCTATATTAAAGAGATAAGGTTTGATGACCTTTTCTCACTCATCTTACTTCAAATAAATTTTACGAATAATCATTCATGCAACTTGTTTTATTTAGTTAAAAAGTTTACATATGACAAATGCATAAGATATTAAAATGCGAGTGCATCAGTGCAACAAGTATCCCCTATTTGTTGCTACCTTGTACTTTGAAATGAACAAAAATAAAATAAATTGGAGGAATTTCCAGCAACAGCTAGGTTGTCGAACCCAGTTGTAATTGATATACATGTACATCAGATACAAACCTCATAGACAGCCTTGGCAAGGATCCTGCCGACAAACTCAAAGAGAGCCAGATGATTGTCCTGGATGAAGGAGAGTGGTGATGGGTACAACTTGTGTTCACTCGTGGCCTACAACATACAGCCTCCGTACCAATTGCTACAAACTCATCACTTCAGGCAAGTAAATAATAAGGGGTTGTCTCACGTGTGACCTGCCACAGACAGCAAAGTGGGTACCAAGTTGCAAAATTGTGAGTTTTGTACATTTTTTGATTCTACAGATTGTAAGGTTTAAAATGATACCTCACATGTTGAAGTACATTCAGTATTTGTTGACGTGCAGACCTGTATTTATTGACGTGCAGACCTGTATTTATTGACGTGCAGACCTGTATTTGTTGACGTACAGACCTGTATTTGTTGACATACAGACTTGTATTTGTTGACGAACAGACTTGTATTTGTTGACGTACAGACATGTATTTATTGATGTACAGACCTGTATTTGTTGATGTACAGACCTGTATTTGTTGACGTACAGACCTGTATTTGTTGATGTACAGACCTGTATTGCTAAAAATAAAGTAAACTTTAAAAAGTGACTTTCTGAGAAAAATACGTTTAACAACTGGGCTATGTGCAAAATCAATGCCTAGTCGAACAAAACATTTAATATTTTATTAATTTTGGATTATCTGTCATGGAAAATAAGCAGGACATTGAAAGATGATACTACAAGATACGTATTTCTGCTGAATACACAAAATTGATGGGACATGACAGACAGCTATTTTTGGCCCGCGTGCAGAATAGGCCTGTGACTTACCACCCGGCTCAGAGCGGCAGGTCACATAAGTTCAACAAACAGAGAGTGTCTTGTATCGATTCAAACCACCACCCGTCTCAACCAATATGGCACTTAAGACATTGGGTGACGCAAAATGACCAACAAACCCACAGACAAAAGCTGCATGGCTGCTCGGTTCTTATATCCATATTAGTGGCAGTGTATGTTCCATTCAATAGGTGGCACCACTGCAGCAATTTATTTTCCACATGATACATGGTGATGATTAAATCACCACCCACCAATACTTACGTTTTGGGACATGTGCAACAACATTTACTTACATTATACAATTTAACGAGGTCACCAAACTAGACGAGTGATGTTTTCATTATATTTCACACACGTGTACTTTGTGGAGCCACCATTCAATCTTGTTAAACTAGGATTCCTCATAATCACATGAAACTGACCGCTCAATAAGATACTTACTTTGAATAGATTTAATGAAGGGTCGAAGACTTTTTTAATGGTTTCTTCGAGGAATTCCTTAAACACGCCGTCCTGGTCGATTCCTGCTTCATCCAAGCCCTGGACATGACACATGATATGACATGACACATGACATGACATGACACTAACCCTCATGCAGCACATGACACAACATGACACACAATTCTAGACTGAACGTAATGCAGAAATTAACATGTAATGTTCTTATGTAGTGCTATTTTGTTCTTTGTACGGTCGTATTACTAAGTGGATTATAGTTAATCCACGTCAGACTTCATTACATTACAAAATCAACTTCTCAGAGAAGTATTCAGCCCCACAGCAATACCTGCACAAAGGCTGTATGTTTGTCACTCTAGTCATTGTTACTCAGTTGTTTCCACAACGTATATTACAAGGATTATTTATGTTAATTGTGGGATACAACAAAAGCTGAAAATAAATGGGACACTAAAATTAATATTCTATAGAATATTAATTTTAGTGTCCCATTTATTTTATTTTAGTGTCCCATTTTTTTATTTTTTAAACAAATAAGCCTTTACTGAAATAAAAAAGACTAGAAATTCTTGAAATGATGGTTTCGGAACAAACCGAGAGAGATTTATTCTCACTTCTCTGCTTCATTCACTGTAAATGGAAACTTGTAAATTATGTAACTTATGAAACTTTGTAAATTCTGCAAAAATACTGAAATATTGTGTCCACCTGTGATGCAGAAACTAAAGGTTGTTACCCACCTGCTCATTAACAAACTTGACCCTGATGGTTCCCTTGAGAGCCGTAGGGGGAAGTAATGCCAGCTGTCTGTATCCGTCCTATACAGACAAACACAGTGTCATTATTAGTGGGGACTATTGGGAATTATAGCAGTAAGTTCTTATGTAGTCCAGTATCCAGTCCTTTGGACTGCTCAAAGTGTCTGCATCCACACTGTATTGACATAGGGCAGGCCAACTTGAAACGATCGATTGTAGAAATGGCTAAATATATTGTGAACACTTACTGACCTCAACGATTCTTGATCGGTGAACTGTGATAAGCGTCGACTGTGGCGTGACTGACATCGACTCCGTGAGACCAAGGGCCACCTTCTCTTTCATTACGTACGAACGGAACAGAATCACCCTCTGTGAAGACAGGAAACAGACATAAATAAAATAAAATAACAAAGGAGAAAATAGTAAATGGTAAAGGACGAACCCAGAATTTGACGTCAACCGTAATTACAAGCGTAACCTCTGTCAAACGTCTCCTTAGCCGTAGCAGCAAATTTTACACACAGTACATCTGATCTGTCAGGTCAACTCTTCCCACATACTGTTCTTGCCCAAAGGCACTTGCCCTTTCGTTTGTCACAAATTAAAAATGGGGGCAGAATTTAAGTGAAAAATACAATACAATGTCCCACTGCGCCACATTTGTGATGGCCGATTATTACGTGGGACAAATTTGTATTACAACAGAATACACCAAGTACATACCATCCTTGTTCCCATTTATGTATTGTTTAAGGTAAATCATTAAAACGTGGCAGGTCTGGACATAAATAATGGTGTGAAACGAACGTCTCGATGTGGAATGATGTGTGGCACCCTCTGGAGGAGAAACTGTGCGGCCTTCTTGCCACGGTCGAGTTCTGCAATGAAGAAACTGGGCTTGATGTCCCTGCAACAGACAGTTAACGGTGTGCTCAGTCTGTAATACTGAAATTGCTTTTTGTTTGGCAAAATAATGCAAAAACAAAATATGTATAATAATTAATGCCAGAATACCAGTAAAAACTAAACTAGTTTAAGCAATTGGATGGCATAAATGCTACATACTACATGGCATATGTTTGTGTACGTGTGTGTGTACGTGTGTATGTTTATGTATGTGTGTATAATAATAATAGAACAATACATGAAATATTGATGTACGACAGTAAATGAAACCAATGATCATTACTAATTCCACCCCATGCTACATACAAATTTGAATTAAATCAATCTGTTTGCAAATTTAACAACTATGTATTCACCAGGTGGCACTTCAGTCACTAAACTGCCAGTATGCGCTCAAAGTGAGCTCCCTGGAGGGTAAAGATCACAACTTTATGACTGGGATCATCATACATATGTAGGAAAGAAGTGACTGTGAGGCAACATCCCCTTTTGGTAGTTATGACTCTGTGACCTGTGAGGTGATTTGACCTACCATATGACCGCATGACCTGCGAGATGTATTTGACCTACCATATGACCCTGTGAGATGTATTTGAACTACCATATGACCCTGTGAGGTGTATTTGACCTACCGCATGACCCTGTGACCTGTCAGGTGTATTTGACTTACCATATAACCCTGTGACCTGTATTTGACCTACCGCATGACCCTGTAACCTGTGAGATGCATTTGACCTTCCATATGACCCTGTGAGGTGTATTTGACCTACTGTATGACCCCGTGATCTGTGATGTGATTTGACCTACCATATGACCGCATGACCTGTGAGGGGTATTTGACCTACCGTATGAGCCAGTGACCCGTTGGAGTGTAGCTACGACGGCAGTCCCGCTCATAGAGAATCATCAGCAGTGAATGGACAGATTTGAAGAGAGGATCTGAGATGGCCACCTTCACATCTGTAGCAATGACACAAGACATGACAGCCTGACATTGAATGTGACAGCTTGACATTATATATAAAGAGTCAACATTGTGACAGACTGACACCAGGAATTGACATGAGAAGTTAATTAATTAAATTACAATTAACTTTTGTTAACACATTTGTTAGGTTAGCTTAACACTGTATGACAGCTTCACATTATATGACAGCTTAACACTGTATGACAGCTTCACATTATATGACAGCTTAACACTGTATGACAGCTTCACATTATATAACATCTTGACACTGTATGACAGCTTCACATTATATGACAGCTTAACACTGTATGACAGCTTCACATTATATGACAGCTTAACACTGTATGACAGCTTCACATTATATAACACCTTGACACTGTATGACAGCTTCTTATTATATATGATAGCTTAACACTGTATGACAGCATCACATTATATAACAGCTTAAAACTGTATGACAGCTTCACATTATATAACACCTTGACACTGTATGACAGCTTCTTATTATATATGATAGCTTAACACTGTATGACAGCTTCTTATTATATATGATAGCTTAACACTGTATGACAGCTTCACATTATATGACAGCTTAACACTGTATGACAGCTTCACATTATATAACAGCTTGACACTGTATGACAGCTTCACATTATATAACAGCTTGACACTGTATGACAGCTTCACATTATATGACAGCTTGACACTGTATGACAGCTTCACATTATATAACAGCTTGACACTGTATGACAGCTTGACATTATATGACAGCTTGACACTGTATGACAGCTTGACATTATATAACTCCTTAACACTGTATAACAGCTTGACATTATACAACACCTTAACACTGTATGACAGCTTCACATTATATGACAGCTTAACACTGTATGACAGCTTCACATTATATAACAGCTTGACACTGTATAACAGCTTCACATTATATAACAGCTGAACACTGTATGACAGCGTCACATTATATAACAGCTTGACACTGTATAACAGCTTCACATTATATAACAGCTGAACACTGTATGACAGCTTCACATTATATAACAGCTTGACACTGTATAACAGCTACACATTATATAACAGCTGAACACTGTATGACAGCGTCACATTATATAACAGCTTGACACTGTATGACAGCTTCTTATTATATATGATAGCTTTACACTGTATGACAGCTTCACATTATATGACAGCTGAACACTGTATGACAGCGTCACATTATATAACAGCTTGACACTGTATGACAGCTTCTTATTATATATGATAGCTTTACACTGTATGACAGCTTGACATTATATAACAGCTGAACACTGTATGACAGCATCACATTATATAACAGCTTGACACTGTATAACAGCTTCACATTATATAACAGCTGAACACTGTATGACAGCTTCACATTATATAACAGATTGACACTGTATAACAGCTTCACATTATATAACAGCTGAACACTGTATGACAGCGTCACATTATATAACAGCTTGACACTGTATGACAGCTTCTTATTATATATGATAGCTTTACACTGTATGACAGCTTCACGATATATAACATCTTGACACTGTATGACAGCTTCACATTATATAACAGCTTGACACTGTATGACAGCTTCACGTTATATAACATCTTGACACTGTATGACAGCTTCACATTATATAACAGCTTGACACTGTATGACAGCTTCACATTATATGACAGCTTGACACTGTAGACAGCTTCACATTATATAACAGCTTAACACTGTATGACAGCTTCACATTATATGACAGCTTCACATTATATGACAGCTTGACACTGTATGACAGCTTCACATTATATAACACCTTAACACTGTATGACAGCTTCACATTATATAACAGCTTAACACTGTATGACAGCTTCACATTATATGACAGCTTGACACTGTATGACATCTTCACATTATATAACAGCTTAACACTGTATGACAGCTTCACATTATATGACAGCTTGACACTGTATGACAGCTTGACATTATATAACACCTTAACACTGTATGACAGCTTCACATTATATAACAGCTTAACACTGTATGACAGCTTCACATTATATGACAGCTTGACACTGTATGACAGCTTGACATTATATAACACCTTAACACTGTATGACAGCTTCACATTATATAACACCTTGACACTGTATGACAGCTTCACTTTATATAATAGCTTGGCATTATATATTACAGCTTTACACTGTGCACGGCAGCTTGACAGTGCATATGACAGCTTGACATGATATGACAGCCATGTTATGTCTACTGTCTCATTACTGATCCCAACTGAATGGGGGATGGTTGACGTAGCAATTGCAGAAAACATGTTTTATGTGAATAATCATGAAATATCCAGTATAAACACTTTACAAACTGGGAATTTCGAGAAAAAAACCCACCACCGCACTCTCAATTGAGAGATTCTGGGTTCGACTCCTCTCGTTGCAGTTTTCGCAATCTTGCACAAGTTCATTCACTCCACGTTGCTCCAGTTTACTCAGCCATATGAATGAGTACCTGGTTATAGACATTGGTGGATATTTGTGTACATCTAGTCTTCATGCATTAATAGCAGCATGGCTGAATGCTTTGCAGAGAAGTTGAGATGGTGTTCGATTGAACAGGTCTGCCAAGGAGTACAGTGTAAAGTGCTTTGAGCAGTTCTGAGGACTGGATACTTCGCTATTTAAGAACTTAGGCCACACCAATTTGATTGTTAGGATTACGGATTTTTGAGACATTTTTGTTCAGTAGGAGAGGGGAATAAAAATAAGTCACTGCACGAGAAATGTGTTTTGTGTAAATACATGAATTATCATAATGATTTAGCTTTGTATCAAAACTTATCAGACACGTACTTTTATGAAAGTTTAATAAAAGTTGAAGACTATTAGAATAACAAGTACTGATAACAAGACTTGACAGATAATGTTATGGTGTATTAACATTACAGCCATAGACGTATAGATAAGAGGCAGGATGTATCTTGCCGAGATAATATTAATTTGACTAGCATAATTAGGATTTGATTGTCGTACCTCCAAATATACCTACATTATTCTATTCCGAAGTAATTCAATGCAATGCTAACTATACAGGCTTTGAAGAGAGTGTCTACACCTTTTTTCTCAGTGTGTCAACTTGATTGGCCGATGTTCAGATTTTTGCATGTAGACAGAATGATTGGTGCGTTAAACATGTGCATGTTGCTGGTTTCTTCTGCGTTGCACGTTGGCAGTTTATTTTCTTTATTGCTATTTTGCATCGTGTCTAAAATGTCAGCCTTCGGGTTGCCTTTTCGCTTCATTTCAGTGGCACTAACGTAGTCATCGTTCAAGAAAATAAATGTGTTAAACATTGAATTGCTCAGGTAGCATCCACAAGGACGTTTGCTGTCATTTTGACAGCAATCCATGCATTCAACGCCAACACATACTTTCGATATCAGAGCAATGCCGCTTTTTAAATTTTATTTTTGTTACTTCCTGTTGAGAAGCAGCGCCAAACTTCAATTTCTTGATACAAAACCGCACTGCAGCATCTGGTTCAGCCATGGTGTAAATGAATTAATGACAAGGTGGACTTTCGTGGATTCATCGGGTCGTAGACCGAAAATGTGCGACAACCAATGAAATGGTGTTTAACATACAATGTTCGGTATGATGCATATATGCTCAATGAATCAATACAAAATCACTGATTCGGCACTTCGATCAGAAATAAAAGTTCAAAATTGCAATTTTATTTTTATTTCCGTTTTATCAAAAACAATGTCGGCAGGTCCGTAATCCGAATAATAAAATTGGTGTCGCCTTATCTTTATATAGGAACTTACCTTTACCTTTATATAAGAACTTACCTTTACCTTCATATAAGAACTTACCTTTTCCTTTTCTAAAAGGAGATGAGGAAGATCACAATTGAAATGGAAGAACTGGATAAAGAGAGATTCGGTGGGTTTGGGAAGAGAGTGGAGAAGGAGAGATAGGAAGAGTGGAGAACGAGAGATAGGGAGAGTGGAGAAGGCAAGATAGGGAGAGTGGAGAGATAGGGAGAGTGGAGGAGGAGAGATAGGGAGAGTGGAGAAGGAGAGATAGGGAGAGATAGGGAGGGTGGAGACAGCAATGCAGAAGTGGTGGGAAAATAAATGATAATTATTATTTAATGTTATGGAGGATCAATATCGAGGCCAGCCTCACATTGGACTAGAAGGGCAATGATGTGAGATAAAGAAGGTGTCTGTTGCCGTACCAAGGTAGTGTTGCCAGAGGATGCGGAAGATGAAGTGATTGAGGAGGTTACTGATGGCTTGTAGGTTGTCTGACGAGAATGGTTTATGTTGTTCGTACATCTCGATGTCGTCTATGATCCTGCAAGCAGAGAGCAATGACACAAACCTGTCGTAGGTGCACTCATGAGTTGTTGTAAATCACACTTCACCCTCTACTTAACATTGCTCTTTCTAAATACTACCACCATTATGCACAGTGTATAGCCCATGGTAATATAGCCATGCCATTGATGGCATAGCCATGACTACTGACATAACCTAGACACAGGTGACATAACCATGACACTGGTGAGTGGTGACATAACACAGGTGGCATAATCATGGTTTTGATGATATAACCATGACACATGACAAAACCGTGACACGGGTGGCAAAACCATGAAAATATTTAATTAACATAACCATGACACTGTTGAAATAATCATGATATAACCATGACATGACACAGATTGACATAAGAGTGACACTAACATTCATGACATTAGTGGCCTGTGCTACACACGCGACAACAAATCTGACAACATTTGGTATAATACTAGTTACCTGTAACACAAGTAACATTAGTGACACACATGCAAAATAAATACAACACTGGTGACGCAGGGTTGATACTAACGTGATGACATGACTGGCAATGTCGCAGCCAAGACGCAGCATGCAGAAGACAGGGTGACTCGTGTTATTTGGTGTCATTGCGATGACATCAAGGAGGACCCGTAGACCACAGTCAGAGACCCCGAGGTCAGTGAGCAGCTTCCACAGTCGCGGCAGAACGATGTCTTGACAGCTGAGACCTGCATTGACATGACATCTGTTATTGATTTTTAAACTTGT